>CM059426.1:209245796-209685796 GCA_030390025.1 Squalus acanthias | reverse complement strand
GTGGGAGTGGGAGTGTGAGAGTGTGTGTGAGTGTGAGCGTGAGTGTGTGTGAGAGTGTGTGTGAGTGTGAGCGTGTGTGTGAGAGTGTGTGTGTGTGAGAGAGTGTGTGTGAGTGTGTGAGTGTGTGTGTGAGTGTGAGAGTGTGTGTGAGTGTGAGTGTGAGAGAATGTGTGCGTGTGTGAGTGTGAGTGTGTGTGTGAGTGTGAGAGTGTGTGTGAGTGTGAGAGTGTGTGTGAGTGTGTGTGAGTGTGAGTGTGATAGTGTGAGTGAGTGTGAGAGTGTGTGTGAGTGTGTGTGTGTGAGTGTGTGTGAGTGTGTGAGAGTGTGAGAGTGTGTGTGAGTGTGTGAGTGTGAGAGTGTGTGTGAGTGTGTGTGAGTGTGAGAGTGTGTGTGAGTGTGAGAGTGTGTGTGAGTGTGAGAGTGTGTGTGAGTGTGTGTGTGTGTGTGAGTGTGAGAGTGTGGGTGCCTGTGTGTGAGTGAGTGTGAGAGTGTGTGTGAGTGTGAGAGTGTGTGTGAGTGTGTGTGAGTGTGTGAGTGTGTGTGTGTGTGTGTGTGTGTGTGTGAGTGTGTGAGTGTGAGAGTGTGAGTGCGAGTGTGTGTGAGAGTGTGTGTGAGTGGGAGTGTGAGTGTGAGAGTGTGTGTGAGTGTGTGAGTGATAGAGTGTGTGTGAGTGTGAGAGTGTGTGTGAGTGTGAGAGTGTGTGTGAGTGAGTGTGAGAGTGTGTGTGAGTGTGAGAGTGTGTGTGAGTGTGTGTGAGTGTGAGTGTGATAGTGTGTGAGTGTGTGTGTGTGTGAGTGTGTGTGAGTGTGAGTGTGAGAATGTGTGTGAGTGTGAGAGTGTGTGAGTGTGAGAGTGTGTGAGTGTGTGTGAGTGTGAGAGTGTGTGTGAGTGTGTGAGAGTGTGAGAGTGTGTGAGTGTGAGAGTGTGTGTGAGTGTGTGTGTGAGTGTGAGAGTGTGTGTGAGTGTGTGTGAGTGTGAGAGTGTGAGAATGTGTGTGAGTGTGTGTGAGTGTGAGTGTGTGTGAGTGTGAGAGTGTGTGTGAGTGTGAGAGTGTGTGTGAGTGTGAGTGTGAAAGTGTGAGAGTGTGTGTGAGTGTGAGAGTGTGTGTGTGAGTGTGAGAGTGTGTGTGAGTGTGAGAGTGTGGGTGCGTGTGTTTGAGTGTGAGTGTAAGTGTGATAGTGTGTGTGTGAGTGTGAGAGTGTGTGTGAGTGTGTGAGTGTGTGTGAGTGTGTGAGTGTGAGAGTGTGCGTGAGTGTGAGCGTGAGTGTGTGTGAGAGTGTGTGTGAGTGTGAGAGTGTGTGTGAGAGTGTGTGTGAGTGTGAGAGTGTGTGTGAGTGTGTGTGAGTGTGAGAGTGTGTGTGAGTGTGAGTGAGTGTGAGAGTGTGTGTGAGTGTGAGTGTGAGCATGTGTGTGAGTGTGAGAGTGTGTGTGAGTGTGTGTGAGTGTGAGTGTGTGAGAATGTGTGTGAGTGTGTGTGAGTGTGAGTGTGTGTGAGTGTGAGAGTGTGTGTGAGTGTGAGTGTGAGAGTGTGTGTGAGTGTGTGTGAGTGTGAGAGTGTGTGTGAGTGTGAGCATATGTATGTTGGCAGGGGGAGATGGGGCAGGCCTTCATTCAGTGCTTCAGATTGTCCTTTTAGCTTTGTTTGTATCCAGAGAGCAAAAAAAGGGAAATCAGCCTTCCAGAGGGTCATTGCCAGAGTTCAGACGCACCGCATGCAGTGCCCCATCGCTGAAATGTCTAATTGAAGTTTTAACAATGTATCGGCCTCAGTGGTTAAGGACAAATGAGAATTTATTTGACAGATAAGCCTTGCTGTAACAGATGAGGCCCCAGTTCCACAACATGAGACACACCACATATCAGCATAATGGAAGTTTGGTGCTATTAGCGATATTCATGAGGCATGGGTCTACCTGCCGCCCTTGATCCAGATGTATTAAAGGTTAAACATTACTTGGAATGGGCCTCAGTGGACTTTCTGTCCTTGTGAATATATGAGGGAGAGAAGTGCTGTTAAATGCTTGCTTGCACTGCACTGTATCTCATTGCACCTAATGTAATTGATAATTGACTCTGCATAATCCTCAGTGAAACCTATTATTAAGAAACTGGTAACGAACACTTGTTGGAAGGGAAAATGTTCTTTCCTCTGTGCAGCTGTTATCTTTGTACTTACATTTTCCCCTCAGCACTTTACTTCCACCTACTTCTTCTCCTTCTTAGGCAGTCCCGCGGAACGGAGGATGACTGACTTCCACATTAAAAATGAGTTCTCAGGTGACTGATGAGTCCAATGCGGGACCTACAGTCTCTGTCACAGGTGGAGCAGACGGTGGTTGAAGGGGCGGATGGGTGGGGTGCTCGGGTTGACGTGCGCTTGGCTTCTGCTTGCTCCCGGCGAAGAGACTCGAGGTGTTCGGCGCCTTCCCGGATACTTCTCCTCCACTTTGTGCAGTCTTGGGCCAGGGATTCCCAGGTGTCGGTGGGGATGTTGCACTTTTTCAAGGAGGCTTTGAGGGTGTCCTTGAAGTGTTTCCTCTGCCCACCTGGGGCTCTCTTGCCCTGTCGGAGCTCCGAGTAGAGCGCTTGTTTTGGGAGTCTCGTATCGGGCATGCGGACGATGTGGCCCGTCCATCGGAGCTGATCGAGCGTGGTCAAAGCTTCGATGCTGGGGATGTTGGCCTGAGCGAGAACAGTGACGTTGGTGCGCCTATCCTGCCAATGGATTTGCAGGATCCACCTACACCCCTCCTATCGTATCGTCTGAGGGTTCAGTGGAATACACGCAACTCAAACCCAAGACTCAACTAAGCCCTGAGTCTTAATTTATCTTCTTTCCCGCTTTCCTATGGCATCATTCTGTGCTGAAGGTGTACAATCGACATGTTTCCACTTTTGAACTAGCATGGGGAGCGGGCAATGGGGATTGTCACCATTCACGATTCTGTGGGCATTTTTTCGATGGATGGGACCTAGATATGAGATGCCTTCAAATATGTTTTGAGCAGAAGCTTGCTTAAAAGTGGTCACCTGCTCCAGACCATCCATGCTAAGTTATCAAGGTGCTGCAGAGTTCTTTTAAGTGCGGCATTCTCGCAGGAGTCCAGTTATATCCGTATCCCGCTGAGTCAAACTGTATATCGCCATTCTTCATCGTCGCTGGGTCAAAATCCTGGAACTCCCCTAACAGCAGTGTGGGAGCACCTTCACTGCACGGGACTGCAGAGGTTCAAGAAGGTGGCTCACCACCACCTTTTCAAGGGCAATTAGGGATGGGCAATAAATGCCGGCCTTGCCAGCGACGCCCACATCCCGTGAATGAATGAAAAAAAATTGCATGAGAGATGCAATAGTAGGCTGACCATACGTCCTCGTTTTCTGAGGACTGTCCCCGGATGAGGGACTGTGTCCCTGGAAGAGTCCCTGTATGACCAAACTTGCCCCCGAATAGACTAGAGCAATTGGCCCAAAAATTCGGCCGTTCTCGGGTGAGTACTCAGTGCGTATTCACCCGTATTCGGTCCCGAAGTGCCGGTTTCCTGCATGCACTGCGCATGCACGGGAAACCGGCACTTCCGGTATGGCGAAGGGGGCGGTTCCTAGGTGAACCGCGTGCACACTAGAGGCTGCGCGCACGCAGCACACTTAGGTTTTATTTGAGGTTTCAACGCGAGGGTAAGTATGGAAGATTCTACACAAGTAAAAAGGAGGCGTAAGACCCCTTCTGAACAAGGTAAGTAGTTAATTAAGTATAATTTTAAATTTTTTTCAACAGGTTTATCTTTTTTAGAGACTTTAAAAAAAGGTAAGTTTATTTTTATAACTTTTAAAAAAAAATTTAATTTTTTCAAAAATTTAAATTTTTGTTTAAAGTGGTTAATTTATTTAACTATAGTTATTTTATTAATGTGATGGTTTTTTTTAAATTTATTTGAGGTTTAGCTGTTCTTTTAGGGCCGATTTCAATTCACAGATTTGACAGGTCTCCTGTCAAATCTATGAATGAAAGATGGTCTGCTGCCATTGGCTCTCCATGGCCCACGTGATCCCAGGGGTCGCATCGCACTAACTGCGCCCCTGGGACATGCACACACTGCGCGCCGGCACTAGGGAGAGGCCCAGGACCCGAAGTTCCTGCGGGGGCAAACAAGAATGGCAGGCGTGGTAGGTGATATCGCGCGCGATCCTTACCCCCGCGGCAAGCCTCCGAGTCAAATTTCTGGGCCATTGTCATTGGAACATATGCATATCACACCCTTAGACAGAATCACAGTTTCAGGTCAGTGAACTGAACAGTGTTATTGTATTATTTATAAACAGCGTCTGAATGCGATTTTTTTTTATATTCGTTCCTGGGATGTGGGCGTCGCTGGCAACCTTATCAAATGCCTTCTGAAAATCAATGCGTGTAACTTCTATTGATCCTTCTCAATCCACCAGTTCAGTGATTCTGTCAAAGAACTTTATTAGGTTAGTTATGATCTACCTTTCACAAAACCATGTTGACTCTCCCTAATCATCTTATGCTTTTCTAAGCCCTGTCTTACTCTTGTCTCGGATAAGGGATTCTATCAACTTTCCCACCACAGACACTATGCTAACTGGACTGATGGTATTTGCTTTGTCCTCTCCTCCTTTTAGAATAATGGTGTGACACTTGTTATCTTCCAATCCTCTGATACTGTCACTCAGTACTATTAAGTGAGTTTTGCAAGATTATAATTAATGCATTCCCAGCTTACTAACTTATTCCTTTAACTGCTCTTGGGTGCAAACTATATGAACCTGGGCATTTGTCTGTCTTCAATCCCATTAGTTTATCCATTGCAGTTTTTTCTCTTTTTTTGTACTAATGATAGTAAGTTTCTCTCCTTCGCTAAGCTACAGATTTCTCCATTCTTCTGGCATTAAATCCTCCTTTTCCACTGAAGACGAAAGCAAAATGTTAACGTAACAGCTCTGATACGTCCTTATCTTCTGCTCTTGTCATATCTAAATCTGTTCTTAGCAGTGCTGCATTCTGCTTTTCCATTCTCTGTTTCTTGATGAACACGAATATCAGCCTTGGCTCAATGGTAGCACTCTCGCCCCTGTCAGAAGGTCATGTATTCAAGTCCAACTCCAAGGCTTGAACACATTGGCCTCAAAAAAAAATCTGCACACCACCATCTGCTACCTGCCAGTGCTTACCCTACCAGAGTGTGCGGGTCACTGGGAGGGCATCTCATTTGCTGGTGGGTGAATGCCTACTCTCCGGGGCTGCCCAAGATTCCATGCTGCTTCCCATCAGTTCTCTATGTAAGGGGTCAACACAGATTCTTGTATATTTTCGAAAAGATCTCCTTTCTTTGCAGTTTCGGTGGCCTGGACACCTCTCCCAACCCCACTTCTGATGGGGTCCACTTACGCCCTTCTGGAGGTCAGAATGCCTCATCGAGTGACGTACCGGTCTCCAGTGCTTACAGGGAAGCTGGAAACGCCGACATCGGCAGTGCCCGCCCCTCGGTATCATTGGCCTTGTAAGAGACAGGCAGAGGTTCTGCCCCTTGCATAGCCGGCCTGAACTTCCGAGGTCAGTGTAAGCCTCGGATAATCCAGCGCTTTTCCTTTTCCCGATTTTTGGGCTGTAATCTAGGCTTAGCACTTCAGTGCGGCACCAAGCGAGCGTTGCACTGTTAGAAGTGCCACCTTTTGGATGAGAGGCCCTGTTCTCGAAGAAGAGCAGGGGAGTTCTCCTGGCCAACATTCACTCCTCAACCAAACAGCACCAAAAACGGATTAACTGCTCATCATCTCATTGCTTGCTTGTGGGGCCTTGCTGTGCGCAAATTGGCTGCTGCGTTTGCGAACACTTCAAAAGTAATTCATTGGCTGTGAAACACACTGGGACGCGTCAAGAAATGCAAATTCTTTCATTATAAAACCTTCGCTATCAAACCTTCGCTATCTGCAATTTACTTTCCATGCTTCCTCTTTGTCCTCCTTATTTGCTTTCTTGATCTCCTTCTGTTGTTTTTTATATTCCTTCCTTTTCTGTTGCCACTCTTCTCCCTCTTGTTTCTGCTTTCTTCTTTTACTTAATACTGGTCATAGAATGATACAGCACAGAAGGAGGCCATTCGGCCCATCGTGTCTGTGCTGGCTCTTTGAAAGAGCTCTCCAATTCTTCCCGCTCTCCCTGTTCTTTCCCAATAGTCCCGCAAATTTCTCCTTTTCAAGCATTTATCCAATTGCCTTTTGAAAGTTACAATTGAATTTGCTTCCAGCACCCTTTCAGGCAGCGCATTCCAGATCATAACTTGCTGCGTACAAAAAAAATCTCCTCATTGGCCCTCTGGACTTTTTGTCAATTATCTTAAATCTGTGCCCTCTGGTTACTGACCCTCCTGCCAGTGGCAACAGTTTCTCTCCATCTATTCTGTCAAAACACCATATAATTTTGAATGCCTCAATTAAATCTCCCCTTAACCTTCTCTGCTCTAAGGAGAACAATCCCAGCTTCTCCAGTCTCTCCACATAACTGAGGTCCCTCATCCTTGGTACCATTCTGGTAAATCGGCTCATCTTCTTCATCCCAGAACTACCCCATTTGCCTTTCCGAGGTGCATACTTGGTTTGGAATTCACTCATTAACATATTAAATTGATTCCACTGTTGGTCGAGTAGATTTGGTTCAGTTTTGGAGTCTTGTGGCCAATTCTGGGCTCCACACTTTAGGAAGGATGTCAAGGCCTTAGAGAAAGTGCAGAGGAGATTTACCAGAATGGAACCAGGGATGAGGGACTTCAGTTACGTGGAGAGATTAGAGAAACTGGGGTTGTTCTCCTCAGAGCAGAGAAGGTTAGGGGGAGATTTGATCGAGGTGTTCAAAATCTTGAAAGGTTTTGATAGAGTAAATAAAGAGAACCTGTTTCTAGTGCCAGAAGGGTCGGTAACCAGAGGACAGAGATTTAAAGTAATTAGCAAAAGAACCAGAGGCGACAAGCAGAAACATTTTTTAATGCAGCGAGTTGTTGTGATCTGAAACGCGCTGCCTGAAAGGGCGGTGGAAGCAGATTCAACAGTAACTTTCAAAAGGGAATTAGATGAATACTTGAAAAGGAAAAATTTACAGAGCTATGAGGAAAGAGCCGGGGGGAGTGGGACTGATTGGAGAGCTCTTTCAAAGAGCCGGCACAGGCACGATGGGCCGAATGGCCTCCTTCTGTGCTGTATCATGCTCTGCTATGATTTACCAACCTAACAAGTTCTCACACCCTATTTTAGTCATCATCCCTCAAAATTTAACCTGGTTTAAATCCAAACCTTACTCTCCTTTCTCCCCTTCAAGCCTCTCAGTGAATTTATTCATACTATTTGCAAGAAGCTCTATTACTACCAAATCATAATTTCTGGCTCGTTCCTCATAACTAAACTGCGTATCACCTGTTTCCTTGCTGACCTGCTTCTTTAAGAAACTATCTTGCATACCTTCAGCAGGTCTATTCCCTTTCCTAGTTGAACTGCTATTTCTCTCTCAATCTAGATGCAGGTTATAATCTCCCAGTATCATCACATTCTTTTCTTCATTGCAGAGCACCCTGACCTGCATAGACATACAGTCTTTTGTTAAAGAAGGATATATAGAGGGAGTGCAACGAAGGTTCACCAGACGGGTTCCTGGGATGCGGGGGGATTGTCCTATCAGGAGAGGCTGAGTAGACAAGGCCTATATTCTCTGGAGTTTAGAAGAATGAGAGGTGATCTCATTGAAACATACAAAATTCTTACAGGGCTTGACAGGGTAGATGCAGGGAGGATGTTTCCCCTGGCTGGGGAGTCTAGAACTCGGGATCACAGTCTCAGAATAAGGGGTCGGCCATTTAGGACTGAGATGAGGAGAAATTTCTTCACTCAGAGGGTGGTGAATCTTTGGAATTCTCTACCCCAGAGAGCTGTGGATGTTCAGTCGTTGAGAATATTAAAGACAGAGATCGATAGATTTTTGGATACTAAGGGAATCAAGGGATATGGGGATAGTGCAGGAAAGTGGAGATGACATAGAAGATCAGCCATGATCTTGAATGGCGGAGCAGGCTCGAAGGGCCGAATGGCCTACTCCTGCTTCTATTTCTTATGTTCTTATGTTCTTCACATTCCAAAGGTTTATAAAATTATCCCACAACAGGAATAATGTGACTCAGTGGGTAGCACTTTCGCCTCTGAGTCAGAAGGTTCAAATCGCACTTCAGAGATTTGAGCACATAATCTAGGCTGACACTCCAGTGCAATACTGAGGAGGTGCTGCACTGTCAGAGGTGCCATCTTTTGAATGAGACGTTAAACCGAGGCCCAGTCTGCTCTCTCAGGTGAACGTAAAAGATCCCACGGCCACTATTTCGAAGAAGAGCAGGGGAGTTATCCCCGGTGTCCTGGCCAATATTTATCCCTCAATCAACATCACTAAAACAGATTATCTGGTCATTATCACATTGCTGTTTGTGGGAGCTTGCTGTGCCCAAATTGGCTGCCGCGTTTCCTACATTACAACAGTGACTGCACTTCAAAAGTATTTCAGTGGCTGCAAAGTGCTTTGTGACATCCTGAGGTTGTGAAAGGTGTTATATAAATGCAAGTCTTTCTCTCTAACATTTCCTATTCCATGGGCTGGATTTTGTCTTGGGGTCGGGTTGGGGTCGTGTTACCCGCATTTCATGTTGCCCCCCCCTGACTCCAGATTAATGTGGATGAATGATGCAATTTTCACTTAATTGGGCAATTGAGTTCCAGCATGTGGGAACCCATGAACCAATTAGTGGTTTCAGTCTGAAAGTCACCTCTGATGATGTCATCATTGCAGCTCAGAGACTGATTGCCTGGTCTCAGAGATTGCCTGGCCTTTGCTGTGAGAGGACCTGGATGCAAAATGAGCAGCATCTCAGTCAGAGAGAGAGAGAGGAGAGAGAGAGAGAGAGAGAGAGTGAATTTTTTTTTTGCAACCAAGTCCTCCCAGGCAGTCTCTGAAGACATTCAATGCAGCAGCATCAGAGGCGACTTTCAGACCTAATACTACTACTACCTTCATCACAATACTACTACTACCTTCATCACATCTCCGTTGTAATAGTGGACCTGCAGCTGATAGTCAGCTATCCACTTGTGCTCCCATCAGGTTTCACTGGCGTGTTTCACATCAGGCGTACTTCACGTCGGAAAAGGGTTAAACTAGCTAAAATGTTTCAAAATGGCATTACAGAGCCAATTTAGGGCTTGTTAAGGGCTTTAATGGCCTCTCCCGCCTCTTGGAGGCAGGACGGAGTCGGGAACCCCACGACCGATTTTGTCAAAATTGCGTGGAGGCGGAATGGAGTCGGGATGGGGTCGGGACCCCCGAATCTGCAACTTTAACCCCCCACACGCCTCCAAACCCGACTCCACGGGTCATTGAAAATCCAGCCCCGTATGTCTACTAAATGTGATGCAGCACACTCAGATCCCTTTTTTCTACTAAATGTGGGCAACACGGTGGCATAGTGGTTAGCACTGGTGCCTCACTGCGCCAGGGACCCGGGTTCGAATCTGACCTCGGGTGACTGTCTGTGTGGAGTTTGCACTTTCTCCCCTGTGTCTGCGTGGGTTTCCTCCGGGTGCTCCGGTTTCCTCCCACAGTCCAAAAATGTGCGGGTTAGGTTGATTTGGCTATGATAAAATTGACCCTTAGTGTTAGGGGGGGATTAAATATGTGGGGTTATGGGGATAGGATGGGATATGTTAGGGGGAATTAAATACGTGGGTAGGGTGGGATATGTGTACTGTGGGGATTAAAGCAGGGATAGGGTGCTGGATTTGGATGATCAGCCATGATCGTATTGAATGGTGGAGCAGGCTCGACGGGCCGAATGGCCTACTCCTGCTCCTAGATTCTATGTTTCTACTGCGATGTTGGTGTCCTTTATTAATGTTCCCTCCCTCGCTTTCCTATCTTTTCTAACCATCCTATATCCCAATTTTGCCAGGCTAGCTATTATATCCCCCTCTCAATCACCTCTTATCAAGACTGAAAAGCCTGAGAATTCACCATTCGTTCCTCACAACTCAATATCTCGACATGATGGATCTGCCTTCTCTGCATTGCCCCTGTGATCTGATGTAAGATGAGACAGACCTTTCAATTGTCACCCAGATGGAGGGGTGGGCCTGGGATGTCTTGTGGCAGGCAGCACAAAATCTTGGCAGGAAAAGAAAACTTTTCATCCTTGCTCCTTCACACAAGAGCAGCCCACATCAACTGAGCATGGAGTTGTGTAGAAATCGCCTGACTGCTTTCCTGACTGAAGGATGACATGCCCTGTGGGTTTAGAAAGGAGAAGTGAATTTACCATGTTCCTGCATATGTGAATAACTGGCAGCAGCAGAAACCCATGTAAATTATATTTGTGTTTATTAATTATACATTTCTCAAAAAGGCTTGTGTTTCTATAGTGCCTTTCCCCACCTCAGGGCGTCCCAAAGCGCTTTACAGCCATTGAGGTACTTTTGTAGTCACTGTTGTGACGTAGGAAACGCCAATTTGCGCACAGCAAGCTCCCACAAACAGCAATGTGATAATGAGCCAGATAATCTGTTTTAGTGATGTTGATGGCGGGACAAATATTGGCCAGCCCCTCTTCTTCGAAAGAGTGCCATGGGATCTTTTACTCACGTCTCCTTCTTTGACATTTTGCCCAATTATTTCTTTATTCTTATGAATTTAAGGTGACTGGTTTTGTGTTAGATGGCACAGGGCACTAGGAGCTGACAGTCTCCTAAGGCAAAGGTTCACTCTTGCAATTCGTAACGTGGGAACATAAGAACATAAGAAATAGGAGCAGGAGTCGGCCATTTGGCCCCTCGAGCCTGCTCCGCCATTCAATGAGATCATGGCTGATCTGATCTTGGGCTCAGCTCCATTTCCCTGCCCGCTCCCCATAACCCATCACTCCCTTATTGTTCAAAAATCTGTCTATCTCCACCTTAAATGTATTCAATGACCCAGCCTCCACAGCTCTCTGGGGCAGAGAATTCCACAGATTTACGGCCCTCTGAGAGAAGAAATTCCTCCTCATCTCAGTTTTAAATGGACGACCCCTTATTCTGAAGCTATGCCCCCTAGTTTTAGATTCCCCTATGAGGGGAAACATCTTCTCTGCATCTACCTTGTCGAGCCCCCTCAGTATCTTATATGTTTCAATAAGATCACCTCTCATTCTTCTAAACTCCAATGAGTATAGGCCCAACCTGCTCAACCTTTCTTCGTAAGTCAACCCCCTCATCTCAGGAATCAACCTCGTGAACCTTCGCTGAACTGCAAGTATATCCCTCCTTAAATAATGTAGGGGGTGGTGGTGTGTGTCAGCTTCACCTCTGACTTCTGAGCGGTTCGAATCGCTCCCACTCCCTTGGTTCTAGACAGTGGACTTATTTGGGGGTTGTGACAAAAAGGGCAGCAGACAACTGAGTTTTGATGCAAGAACTTTGATCTTTATTCAAGAAAGTAAAACACAACACAAACACTCTAAACACTCTAAAGGTGGGGAACACTTCGGTACAAGCGAGGGAAATAACATTAGAAGAATACTTCACCCCTCCCAATCCCACTTCACTAGCTAGGTTGGACTCTGGAGAACCAGGGATAATGCTCACCAAACGAATCCTTGACAGTTGAGATGGTTCGCAGTTTTGGGGTTCGCTGTAGTACCCACTTTTCCTCTGTTAGAGATAGGGTTTAGAGTCTTTTTAAGTAAAAAGTTTCGTAAGGCCCTTGTTGCCGCGAGGTGTCTGATGGTCACTGGGGCTGTTGCTCTGGTTTCTTCTTGTGGGTCGGCCTGCTTCTAGAGCTGCTGGCCTTCTCGGTTGAATTTCTTTCTGTTGCCCCCTCACCTTGTTGAACGGTCTGGTTCCGAGCTGTCGACCTCCTGGCTGGACACGTAACTGCTTGTTTCTTGAACTGCTTGTTCCTTGCTGCCTGCTGCTTGTCTGTGTGACTCCTGTGCTTCTGCTGTCCTGCTTGTTGCTTGAACTTGAGAAAAGCAGTCCTTCGATTATACTAATTGAAGCTTCCTTATCTGTGCACCAAATCAAATCCCGGTCATTGTAAGATTTTGGAGGGCTCGTTAACAGTAACTGGTTTGTAAATGTGTGAAGTGGTTTCGGGATGGCTCCATCCTGTCGATCTGCTTGCTTAAGTGTAGTTGATTGTTCTCACGTTGTGAGTTTCTTGACTGGGCCTGGGATTTCTAAAGAGTGGGCCGAAGTCATCTGTTTTATGCATGTTTGGATGGGTTCTGTAAATTGGGTGGGGGCTGCTCTTCCGTGGGTCTATTGTTAGGATGTTAATGTCTGCTAGGGGCTGATTTAACTCCAAGCGAGGTCATGCGGTTCCCCAGACAGTTCCCATTAACTCCAATATCCAAACTGTCTTTTACAGAGGTTGATCCCACCTTCCTTTACAGCCTTTTCTCCCTTACAAGTCCAGACATGTCTTTTAAAATACCAAATCTTGTTTTTTTTGCTCTAAATGTCCTTCGGTTAGGCCCAATGCATTTCACCACCTGTAATAGTTAGAAAAAGAGTCCAAAGTCTTTTTCCTTAGGGTTTGTCTTCGAGTTTTGGGGGATCTGTGAATTTTGAGAATCTTACAGTAAGGAGACCAAAACTGCACGCAGTACTCCAGGTGTGGTCTCACCAATACCCTGTACAGTTGTAGCAGAACTTCCCTGCTTTTATACTCCATCCCCCTTACAATAAAGGCTTTGCAATCTCATGTGTGCCATCAGGTGGAGCAAAGGAGCGAAAAACAGTGGAGGACCCAATCCTTTGTGCTAACTGGTTACAGATTGCCGTTGGTCGAAGCTTGGAAACAGCTCACCTGTCTACCCTCTCAGCTGTGAACACTGCATGTTACAAGGGGGACGGGGGAAAACAGCAATAACAATATGCGTTGATATAACGACTTTAACGCGCACTCTGTGATGTATGGCCAGCTCTAACAGCCTGTAGGCAAATGCTGACAGGTGTTCAACAGGCCGGAATCATGTGAACTCTGGAACTCCTGAAAGTGCTGACCAATATCGCGCAATGAGGTAATCTTGACTTTGGGCGGTCGTGTAAAGCAGACGATAACGCGAACGAGTTGGCCGTTATTCATCTCTCCCGACTGTCTGAAAGATGTATAACGGGGGTGGGGGCCCACAACCCTCCGAGATCTCTGCGCTCCTCTAATTCTGTTCTCTTGAGCACCCCTGATTATAATCGCTCAACCATTGGTGGCCGTGCCTTCAGCTGTCTGGGCCCTAAGCTCTGGAATTCCTCCATAAACCTCTCTACCTCTCTCTCCTCCTTTAAGACACTTCTTAAAACCTACCTCTTTGACCAAGTCATCTGTCCTAATTTCTCCTTATGTGGCTCGGTGTCAAATTTTGTTTTATAATACGCCTTGGGACGTTTTACTACGTTAAAGGTGCTATATAAATACAAGTTGCTGTTGTTGGGACTGATTCAATATCACCCATCGACCAAAGTCAAAATTACCCAAAATGTTTTGCACCAGCAGTAATTTCTAAGGCTTCCGTTTTGAGTTTTTTGTCTTCTCATCACATCACTGATTTAGGAATTCTTATCAACTCTGTGAATCACTGCTGAAATGAGCAGTAACTTGCGATGAGGCAGCCTGATGGATTTTAGGAGTTAATCCACATTATGGGGTTTTCAAGATGGCAGCCAATTCTCTCTGGGCGGAGGCAGCTCTTGTTAACCTAACCAAGAGCCTTAAGGGTGTCTCCACATTTAACGCTCGTGTCTACTTTTTATTCTAGACTTAGTGAGCAGAGGAAACTGCAGCCCTAATGACTTATCTAACGTTGTTCTAAACGCAATAAGCCACGAGGACCTGTGGGATATCGTTTATATCCAACTCAATGTCTTGATCATAACTCTCGCATTCCTTCATTGCCCATGACTTATCAGGATCGTCTACTAATGGGATGTAAATTGTATCCCAGGGCTATGGTCGGCACTGAGGGAGGCAAAAACTCACTCATAGATAGCAATATAATTATCTGCTCCCTTTATAACTTCACGCCTATAGATCATATTTGCAGAACCAATGATATATATATATAACTCTGAGTTCACAGTATTTACTCTTTTCCAATGTGTTATAATTTGCAGGTCCGAATCAGTGCATGAAGATCTTTGTCTCTGTAAAATGCCTTTGGTAGCCTATTTGGAATATATGTCACAGTGATTCTGAAATCCCAATAAATTGCTCCATCCCTTTGTGACTCAAACATTCGCAGTCACTAATTACCTTCTGCAACAGGGGGCCTGAATTTGCCTCCGATCCACAATAAAAGTACTCACCTACCCAATGGCCCTGAAGCCACGGAGACTCGTGTTCCTGGGCCTGCGTAAAGGCTCATGTTACCCAGGGGGCGCACGCGGTTCCCAAGCGCCTCTGGGATCACGTGGGCCGGCCCAACCAATCAGAAAGGGGATCCCCATTAAGCTTATAAGGATTCCATTTACATACAGAATCCCCATAAACATAATAGGAATCACCCAAAAAATACATTTTTACAGCACTGAAATTTTTTTTAAAATACACCTTTAAAATTAATTAAAATACAATTTAATTAAACATTTAAAACAAAAATTTAATTTTTTGAAAAATAAATTTAAAGGTTTTTCAAGGGGCCAAAAATAACAAACATATTTTACAAGTTTTTGAATGTTAAAATGATTTAAAAAATTTTATTTCCATATTTATTTTCACCCTTACGCTAGTAAAAGAAGGGAAGTTGATCCTGGAGCTTTTAGTCAACCCCAGCAGAGCTTCAGGATGAATCTGTGGGGTTTAGAGACACGTGGGCCAGATTTACCTCTGTTGGAAACTTTACCAATCAAATAACTAAAAACCTGCAAAATGCTGGTAGAAAGTGCCAATGGGCTATTCATTCCTACGAGGGAGGATGTTTCCCCTCGTGGTGGAATCTAGAACGAGGGGGCATAGCAGGTCCGACACTTTCATGTTTGCCCCTCGATTCTTCAGTCTGGCTGCCATCCTTCTCGCCCAGTTTGCCTGCTTCCTCCAGATGCTGCCATTGCCCCTTTGAGCAACAGCAGGTTTTATATCCTGCGGCTGCACCAGGTGTCTGCCTCCCTTTCTGGTACTTTCCAACCGCCACGAGCCTCTGCTGACCATTGGGGGCCTAGCTTCCGAGGCCTCGGCAGGAGTTTTCCGCCCCTCCCCACTTCCCAGTGTATCCGAGGAGTTGCAGGTCGTACTTAGACAGCCTGCGTTCCTCTATGTGCTTATGTTAGCTGCAGCGCATTCAATGCCACAGTCTCATGGTGGGCCAAAGTCCAATCCTCCCTCACTTCCGGCAGCACGACAGCATCAATGGCTCTCTGTGATGTTCCAGATTTCACTGGGATTGGTTGGATATCTTACAGAGCATGTTTCCAAAATTGAACGTCCCCGATGTTCATCGTTCCTCCATTAGTGGCCGTGCCTTCAGCTACCAAGGCCCTAAGCTCCGGAATTCCCTCCCTAAACCACTCCGCCTCTCTACCTCTCTCTCCTCCTTTAAGACGCTCCTTGAAACCTACCTCTTTGACTAAGCTTTTGGTCACCTACCCTAATTTCTCCTTATGTGGCTCGGTGTTAAAGTTTGTTTGATAATCGCTCCTGTGAAGCGCATTGGGACGTTTTACTATGTTAAAGGTGCCACATAAATACTGAGGCCACAAGAGCAGGTCAGAGGCTGGGTATTCTGTGGCGAGTGTCTCACCTCCTGACTCCCCAAAGCCTTTCCACCATTTACAAGGCACAAGTCAGGGGTGTGATGGAATACTCTCCACTTGCCTGGATGAGTGCAGCTCCAACTACACTCAAGGAGCTCTACACCATCCAGGACAAAGCAGCCCACTTGATCGGCACCCCATCCACCACTTTAACATTCACTCCCTCCACCACCGGCGCACCGTGGCTGCAGTGAGTACCATCTACAAGATGCACTGCAGCAACTCGCCAAGGCTTCTTCGGCAGCACCTCCCAAACCCGCAACCTCTTCCACCTAGAAGGACAAGGGCAGCAGGCTCATGGGAACACCATCACCTCCAAGTTCCCCTCCAAGTCACACACCATCCTGACTTAGAAGTATATCGGCCGATCCTTCATCGTCGCTGGGTCAAAATCCTGGAACTCCCTCCCTAACAGCACTGTGGGAGTACCTTCACCACAAGGACTGCAGCGGTTCAAGAAGGCAGCTCACCGCCACCTTCTCAAGGGCAATTAGGGATGGGCAATAAATGCTGTCCTTGCCAGCGGCGCCCACATCCCATAACGAATAAAAAAATATAAATGCAAGTCGTTGTTGCTGTTGTTGACCCACTATTGTTCTATTGCAGCGTGAGCTGCCCAATCATTGTTTGATATTGCAGCTCAAGAGTCATTTCGAATCACATCACTCATGCGAGCATTATCTGGAATCAATAAATATTGTGACATTTGATAAAAATCTATCGCCTATCAGCTTTACTCTGCTTCTGTAGCGTTCCGTGTTGTGTCATATCTAATTTACATTCGGATAAATAAAAGCAAAATAATTGCCAGGCTTCGATTCCGACAGGTCTGTATCAATAGCTCCAGTGCGCTATACAATGGGAGACGGAGAAGACAAAAGGAAAGGGCAGAGCTTCACTCGGGAGGGCTGTATGTTGGGAAATCGCAGGTACGCTCCCAACGAGTTCCCGAGATGTGCTCCCGGCGGGAAAGCAGCTGGAAAAAGCAGCCGTAATATTGTCACTGCGGTTAGACAAAAAAAAACAAAATGCAGGAGCCCAGCTTTGCAGTTTGCCTTTCAAAGCTTTGCTGAATGGGTTAAAGTGATGAATAGAACCAAGCAGACAAACTGCAAGAGCATTGTACAGATTCGCAAAGGTCTCGGGGATCTATGGTGTTTGGTTTAAATAGCACTGGGAGGAAAATACAAGATCCTTTTTCTGAACACACTGCTACCACACATGGCGGGGAGTTTTAACTTGAAGGACGGAAAATCGAATGTGCTCCATCACAGGTGTGGGATCCTCCCTGCGCCATTTTCCTCTGCACACACCTTCCAGGCGACTACTTAACACCCAAGCACAATAGAGTAGATTCTGCCACCTGTCACCATGTGTTTAGAAGGCTTTTGCGTGTTTACTTCCTACCCCTCTCGTTCCCACCCTCTCTCCTCCCCACCCTCCCAAAGATTTTTGCTAGGCAAGAGTATTAAGGGTTATGGAACCAGGGCGGTTAGAAGGAGTTAAGATACAGATCAGCCATGAGATTCTCATTGAATGGCAGAACAGGCTCAAGGGGCTGAATGGCCTCCTCCTGTTCCTATTCCAGAAGGTAGGGTACAATTCTGCAGGCACTGGTACTCTGCAGTATGTTAGCCAAAGGTCCACTCCTCAGACATAAATCTGGACGGTGAGTATCGGCAGATAATTTAACACGAGGGCCATTATTTCCGACCAAACCTCAGTCTGCCGTCACCAAATTCCCCCATGCCCATGTCGAGCCAGACTGTGGAGATGGAAACCAATTCGAGCTCCTTGCTGCCAAGGGAGGTGTATGCTGCTAAAAGAAAAAAATAAGAACATAATAAAAAGGAGCAGGAGTAGGCCATATGGCCCCACGAGCCTGCTCCGCCATTCAATAAGATCATGGGTGATCTTCCACCTCAACTCCACTTTCCTGCCCAATCCCCATATCCCTTGATTCTCTTGTCCAAAGATCTATCACTCTCAGCCTTGAATATACTCAACGACTGAGCATCCACAACCCTCTGGGGTAGAGAATTCCATCTATTCACAACCCTCCGAGTGAAAAACTTCCTCCTCATCTCAGCCTAAATGGCCGACCCCTTATCCTGAGACTATGACCCCTGATTCTAGACTCTCCAGCTAAGGGGGAAAATCCTCTCAGCATCTACCCTGTCAAGCCCCCTCAGAATCTTCTATGTTTCAATGAGATCACCTCTCATTCTTCTGAACTCCAGCGAGTGTAGGACTCTAAATTGCGTTGCCTGAGTCACAGGGCTCGTGTTTCAAAGGTCGTGCTTGAAATTTGAAAAATATTTTCAGTACTGTCTTCATTAGTAATGACTGTAAATTCAATGTTTCACCACAGGGAGTACTATCTTTCATCGCATGCAGAGTGAATTCCAATGCCATGGTAACGGCTTAGGGCATTCTATGCCATTGTCAATATCATGGTGATTTCCCCCTCCTACATTTAAAGAGTTCTCCAGACAACAGTTTGTTCATGGTTGAAGGTGTATGGTATGCAAGGAGATGGATCGACGTTCCCTGAACCCAAACGGCACCACCATTTTAAATATTGCAGTCCATAAAAATAATTTATACTGCATGTCCTCCCTGTGCTCGCTGACCTACATTGGCTCCAGGCCCAGCAAGGTCTCGATTTTAAAATTCTCATCCTTGTGCTCCAAGATTACAACATAAATAAGAGCGAGATCAACCATGAACTTTTTATTAGGAGGCGTCACTCACAACAGCAACAACAACTTGCATTTATGCGGCGCCTTTAACATAGTAAAACATCCCAAGGCGCTTCACCAGAGCGTTATCTGACAAAAATTGACACCGAGCCACATAAAGAGATATTAGGACATGTGGTCAAAATCTTGGTCAAAGAGGCAGGTGTTAAGGAGGGTCTTAAAAGGGGAGAGAGAAGTAGAGAGGCGGAGAGGTTTAGGGAGGGAATTCCGGAGCTCAGGGCCTCGGCTGCTGAAGGCGCGGCCGCCAATGGTGGGGCGATGGAAATCGGGAAAATTGGCACGAGAAGCCAGAATTGGAGGAGAGCAGAGATCTCGGGGGGTTGTAGGGCTGGAGGAGGTTACAGAGATAGGAAGGGGTGAGGCCACGGAGGGATCGGAACACGAGGATGAGAATTTTAAATCAGAGGCGTTGCTTGACCGGGAGCCATTGCAGGTCAGCGAGCACAGTGGGGTGATGGGTGAACGGGACTCGGTGCGAGTTAGGACACGGGGGGTGGGGGGGGGCAGCAGAGTTTTGGATGAGCTGAAGTTTGCGGAGGGTGGTGCAGAAAAAAAGATTACACATTGCAAAAGATACCAAGAGCGTAAAAACGAATGAATAAACCCAGTGTAAATTAGTGCCATGTGTTCATTTTTGTATCAAAGCTGAGGCTGTAATGCAGCTAATGCATGAGGTGGCTGATAGGCTCTCGCAACCAAAGCACAGATATATCTATTTTAAAATTATGAAAGGGTTTGATAGGATAGATGCAGAGGAAGTGCTTCCCTGGTAAGAGCCTGTTCTCCCAAGTTGTTGGCTCATTTACCCTCCACATTCGCTGTACACCTGCAGAGTTAGCCGTGGCTCAGTGGGTAGCACTCCTGCCTCTGTGTCAGAAGGTTGTGGGTTCAATCTCTCCCCATAGAGACTTGAGCACAAAAATCTAGGCTGACACTCCAGGGGAGTGCTACGCTGTTGGATGTCCCGTCTTTCGGATGAGATGTTAAACTGAGGCCCCGTCTGCCCTCTCAGGTGGATGTAAAAGACCCACATGGCCACTATTTCAATAGAAGAGCACGGGAAGTGTCCTGGGCCCAATATTTATCCCTCAATCAGCATCACTAAAAACAGATGATCTGGTCATTATCACGTTGCTGTTTGTGGGAGCTTGCTGTGCGCAAATTGACCGCTGCATTTCCTACATTACAACAGTGACTACACTTCAAAAAGTACTTCATTGGCTGTAAAGTGCTTTGGGATGTCCTGTGGTCGTGAAAGACGCTGTAGAAATGCAAGTCTTTCTTTCTTTATACTAAAAATAAATCTTGGTCTTCAGGTACCAAGAGAACTAAAGGCAACATTTCCACCACCTCCCTGATCAGGAAATAGCCCTGTGTAACTATAACCACCATCATTGTAGCAGTATTGTGAGTTAATCTATCCATCAGTGGGACCAGTTATTATTACTTGGGTGAGTGAGGGATATGCTTCTTATTTAATAAGGGGGAGAAAGATTAAAGCAACTTAACGCTTAATCAGTGTGTAGGACGCAGTACCACCTGGGTCTGCGCTCAGGTACAAGGCATCACCTGGGACTAGAGGAACGCAGGCGGTTCAGAGCCTGTCTATAACTAGCTTAAGTGGAGGAAATACAAGTGGTTGTCTTACAACCTTGCACTCCTACAAATTGTAACAGAACTGAGAGGTTAACATAACAAAGACCGTCTATTTCCACCTCCCTAACATCGTCTGTCTCCGCTCCTGCCTCAGCTCATCCGCTGTTGAAACTCTCATCCATGTTACCTCTAGACTTGACTATTCCAACGCACTCCTGGCTGGCCTCCCACATTCTACCCTATGTAAACTTGAGGTCATCCAAAACTCAGCTGCTCGTGTCCTAACTCGCACCAAGTCCTGTTCGCCCATCACCCCTGTGCTCGCTAACCTACATTGGCTCCCGGTTAAGCAATGTCTCGATTTCAAAATTCTCATCCTTGTTTTCAAATCCCTCCATGGCCTTGCTCCTCCCTATCTCTGTAATCTCCTTCCTAGCTCTGTAATCTCCTTCTGCCCCACAACTCCCCGAGACATCTGCACGCCTCTAATTCTGGCCTCTTGAACATCCCTGATTATAATGGTTCCACCATTGGCGACCGTGCCTTCTGTTGCCTGGGTCCTAAGCTCTGGAAATCCCTGCCTAAACCTCTCCGCCTCGCTACCTCTCTCTTTCCTCCTTTAAGACGCTCCTTAAAACCTACCTCTTTGATCAAGCTTTTGGTCATCTGTCCTAATATCTCCTTATGTGGCTCGGAGTCAAATTTGTTGTCTTTTAATACTCCTGTGAAGTGTCTTGGGACATTTTACTATGTTAAAGGCGTTATATAAATACAAGTTGTTGTTGTTATATCTCTCAGGAAAGATTGAACCATCTGGGGCTCTTTCCTCTAGAAAAGAGAAGGCTGAGGGGTGACCTAATAGAGGTTTTAAACTAGGAAGGGGTTCGATAGGGTAGATGTAGAGAAGTTGTTTCCACTTGTGGGGGGAATCCAAAACTTGGGGCCATAAATATAAGATAGTCTCCAATAAATCCATTAAGGAATTCAGAAGAAACTTCTTGACCCAGAGAGTGGTGAGAATGTGGAACTCGCTACCACAGGGAGTGGTTGAGGCGAATAGCATAGATTAATTTAAGGGGAAGCTGGATAAGTACATGAGGGAGAGAGGCACAGAAGGATATGTTGATAGGGTGAGGTGAAGTAGGGTGGTAGGCGGCTCGTGTGGAGCATAAACTCCGGCACAGAACTGTTGGGCCAAATGGCCCGTTTCTGTGCTGTACATTCCATGTAAAAAATAAAAAATCTCAAGCCTAAATGATTTTCCACGATATTTAGGTTCTTCGCTATCAGTCTTTTGGAGCTTAGTTCAGACTGTGTACCATCAACAATCTTCTTTAAAAAATCTAATGTCTGTTACAAGTGTTTGCAAAGTCTAAATGCGGATACCAATGTGAGAGTATTATATTCATAATTGGAGTGAATGAGGACATTTTATCCTGCACTGCAATTAAGTCTCTGCCTCTTGTATGCGTGACTAATTGTTGCATACAAATTAGCAGTTGCAGTGGAAAGAGGGTGTGATGGAAATAGTCAATGTGCAGCCCCTGACCTGGAGTTTGGAAGGGACGGCGAGTGATTGATAGCGCTAATTAGGAGCAATCACTTGTTCTCAGCTATCAGCTGAGCCTTAATTGCTCATTTGTTGAGCAGCAAGACAAACAGCAACTTTTACCCTGGCAGATAAAGGTTGGTGAAACAAACTCGTTATCGGCCCTCGTTCTCAGGGTGACGGCAGACGCTGTGCACCTCGGTGGCAAGCAAGTGGGAAGAATCTATGGACACAACCGCCATCGGCATAGAAAATCCATGGACACAACTGCAGGTTATCAAGAAGATCATCCAGTCAAAGTTATTGAGTAAACCGCCATCGGCATAGAAAATCCATCAACCAGGCCAGAAAGTGGAAGACATTTTTTATTCCGTTCTCGGGGTGTGGGCGCCGCTGGCAAGGCCGGCATTTATTGCCCACCCCTAGTTGCCCGGAGAAGGTGGTGGTGGGCCTCCTTCTTGAACTGATACGACTGAGTGGATTGCTAGGCCGCTTCAGAGGGCAGTTAAGAATCAACCACATTGGTACGGGGGCTGGAGTCACATATCGGCCCGACTGGGTAAGGACGGCAGGTTTTCTTCCCTAAAGGGCATTAAAAAGAAAAGGAAGACTTGCATTCCTTGGAAGGAAGTCCTTGTGCACCAGTCGCTGAAGGTAAGCATGCAGGTGCAGCAGGCGGTTAAGAAGGCAAATGGTATGTTGGCCTTCATGGCGCGAGGGTTTGAGTACAGGAACAAGGATGTTTTGCTGCAGTTGTACAGGGCCTTGGTGAGACCACACCTTGAGTATTGTGTGCAGTTTTGGTCGCCTTATCTGAGGAAGGATGTTCTTACCATGGAAGGAGTTCAGCGAAGATTCACAAGGCTGATACCTGGGATGGCAGGAATGACGTATGAAGAGAGATTGGGTCGATTGGGCTTATACTCGCTGGAGTTTAGAAGAATGAGAGGGGATCTCTTTGAAACTTATAAAATTCTGACAAGACAGGACAAACTAGATGCAGAAAGGATGTTCCCGATGGCGGGGGAGTCCCGAACCAGAGGTCACAGTCTAAGGATAAGGGGTAAGCCATTTAGGACAGAAATGAGGAGGAATTTCTTCACCCAGAGAGTGGTGAACCTGTGGAATTCTCTGCCACAGAAGGCAGTAGAGGCCAATTCATTAATAGATTCAAGAAGGAGTTGGATATATTTCTTAAGGCTAAAGGGATCAAGGGATATGGGGAGAAAGCAGGGACAGGGTACTGAATTTGGATGATCAGCCATGATCACATTGAATGGCGGAGCAGGCTAGAGGGGCTGAATGGCCTACTCCTGCTCCTATCTTCTATGATTCTATGATTCTATGATTTATATTGCACCTGTCACAAGCTCAGCACGTCTCAAAGTGCCTTACAGCCACTGTTGAAGTGGAGTCACTGTTGTAATGCAGGAAACCAGTTTATTAGTGAAACAATTGGGTTTTTACAACAATCCGACAGCTTCTCGGTGACTTTTACTGATACCAGCTTTTTGCTTTCCAGTTTTTTTTTAACTGAATTCAAATTTTCCAACTGCCCTGGTGGGATTTGCACTCACGTTGGCAGGATTTATCATCCAGTAACATAGCCATTGCACTACCGTACCCATATTGAAAAACCCAGGGTGGTCTGAAATGGCAGAGATTGATAATGTATTGAGTTAACATGTACATTATGTTGGCACAATAGCACATGTTGAATCACACAACTGAACTCCATCTTGCCTTTTTATTTCTGCACGCAATAAATGCACAATATACTCAGACGTTTGCCAAAAGGTTTAAGGGACCAGGAATGAAAAGCTTATGCTGCGTTCAAGCGGCAATGTCGCTCATTCTTCTCTTTGGTACTTTCATGGCAACAGAGTTGGACTACTCGACAACTCCTTAACTTATCAAGCAAGGATTGTCTCTTTGATTATAATGATTCTGCAGTTGATGGGAATTTGCATAATTACAAGGAAACATTTTATAGTCTAGCCAATGCTATCTGCAAGATGGAAAACTGCAAGACTTTTGCATAAACCCTTGCACATCAGCAGGGTGGAATATTATTACCTTCCACTTGCTTTTTCCAGTTCGGTGTCAGCCGTGGCTCAGTGGGTAGCACACTCACCTCTTGAGTCAGAAGGTCGTGGGTTCAAGCCCCACTCCTAGAGCCTTAAGCACAAAAATCTAGGCTGACACTCCAGTTTAGTACTGAGGAAGTGCTGCACAGTTGGAGCCTGCTGTCTTTCAGATGAGACGTTAAACCGAGGCCCCGTCTGCCCTCTCAAGATCCCATGGCACTATTTCGAAGAAGAGCAGAGGGAGTTCTCCCTGGCGTACTGGACAATACTTATCCCACAACCAACATCACTAATACAGATGATCTGGTCATTATCACATTGCTGTTTGTGGGAGCTTGCTGTGCGCAAATTGCCTGCCGTGTTTCCTACATTACAAGTGACTACACTTCAAGAAGTACTTCGTTGGCGGTAAAGCGCTTTGGGACGTCCTGATGTCGTGAAAGGTGCTATAGAAATGCACGTTCTTTCTTTGCTGTTCATCAAGTAATGAACCAGTTTCTCACCCTTGAATGGCCAGTCACATTATCCCATACCCCACAGAGATCAAAGTCCGTAAATTTCGGTGGTACTCGGCCAAATCCTATCAGTGGAGTTCTCCATCTAGGGTTGGAAATAAATCAGCAGATTTAATCCATCTCACGAACCAGGCCTCCCTGACAACTGACATGGAATGATATTGACAGTGGGCTGCTCCAGAGAAATCTAACTGTCCAAACTGACTCTCCTCCCTTCGAGCTAAGGAAGGGTAGCCTTAAGGCAGAAAGACAAAGAAGGAGGGTACTAAATAACAAGCTAACTATATACCTCTGCACCAGAGGCCCGAACAAAACCTGACTAAAAAAAAGTAACTGCAAGTTTCCTAGAATACCGAAACATTTTTACTGTGTTTCAATATTGGCAGGCGGGGGGCGGGGGGGACCTGAAGTGATTTTTTTTTAAAGAAATCATGGCCTGGAAATTTGATTAAGCCCAAAAACGGGCGGTGCCACCCCGTGCCAAGGTTAACAGCTGCCCGCAGAAAGAGCGCAGGCAACACGGGGACACATGAACCTCTTGGTCACGAGTTTACTGGTATAAATCACGCAGAAAAGAGTTCAATTATATTTTTAACAGCAGCAGACTTTTGAAGAACACTTGGTGAGACTAAGCTCACCGCCGCTTTCTCCCGGCTCCACGCGCTGTCAATGGCTGCACACACAAGCGTGCTTTGGAGAGGGAGGTAAGAAAAGCGGCAATGTCCAAAATCGATGAGTTTTTCAAAATTCATTTATGGGATGTGGGCGTCACTGGCAAGGCCAGCATTTATTGCCCATCCCTAATTGCCCTTGAGAAGGTGGTGGTGAGCCGCCTTCTTGAAACGCTGCAGTCCCGTGTGGTGAAGGTACTCCCACAGTGCTGTTAGGGAGGGAGTTCCAGGATTTTGACCCAGCGACGATGAAGGAACGGCCGATATATTTCCAAGTCAGGATGGTGTGTGACTTGGAGGTGGAACTTGGAGGTGGTGGTGTTCCCATGCGCCTGCTGCCCTTGTCCTTCTAGGTGGAAGAGGTCGCGGGTTTGGGCGGTGCTGCCGAAGAAGCCTTGGCGAGTTGCTGCAGTGCATCTTGTAGATGGTACACACTGCAGCCACGGTACGCCGGTGGTGGAGGGAGTGAATGTTTAAGGTGGTGGATGGGGTGCCAATCAAGCGGGCTGCTTTGACCTGGATGGTGCCGAGCTTCTTGAGTGTTGTTGGAGCTGCACTCATCCAGGCAAGTGGAGAGTATTCCATCACACTCCTGACTTGTGCCTTGTAGATGGTGGAAAGGCTTTGGGGAGTCAGGAGGTGAGACACTCGCTGCAGAATACCCAGCCTCTGACCTGCTCTTGTTGCCACAGTATTTATGTGGCTGGTCCATGGTGTGCATCAATTCGGCATTGCAGCTGGTAATTAAAATACTTGCGGCGAGCGCAGTTAATGGCAGAGCAGCCAACCTGCCCAATATGGCAGCCACCGCGTTTCTGCCAGAAGTGGGCGGAAGCGAGGCGGCCACCATCTTTTCTTTAAAACTTTAAAACTGGCCTTAACGGCCGGCGCTAAAGCTTTGCATTTCAAGGCCTATGCATTTTAATATGCCACATCAGATCAGCTCATAGTCCACTGGTTGGACAATGGGAGTCATTCACTCCAAATATACATTCTAAAGTACGGTCCATATGATTTTGCCATTTGCAGGATCTGAAGAATCATTTTATTGTGGGTTGTATATTACATGCAGCTGATTTCTGGCCCCGATTCTCACACTTAATTGTAAGGGTTTTACCAAATGATATCACGTTCAGTAAGCTGGATAACTGATCCAGTGCAGGGATGGGCAAACTAGCCTTTAAATGTCAAATAAATAAGCAACAGTCAGTCAAAATCTAAATTGTAATGTGTTGGCTTTAAAGCATAATCTAATTGATACTGTCAAATGACCTGAAGGTGTCAGCCGTGGCTCAGTGGGCAGCACTCTTGCCTCTGAGTCAGAAGGTTGTGGGTTCTAAGTCCCACTCCAGAGACTTGAACATAAGTCAAGGCTGACCCTCCAGTGCAGTGCTGAGGGAGTGCTGCACTGTCGGAGGTGCCGACTTTCGGATGAGGTGTTAAACCGAGGCCCCGTCTGCTCTCTCAGGTGGAGGTAAAAGATCCCATGGCACTATTTCGAAGAAGAGCGAGGGAGTTCTCCGCAGTGTCTTGGGCCAATAGTTATCCTTCAACCAACATCACTAAAAACAAATTATCTGGCCATTATGACATTGCTGTTTGTGGGAGCTTGCTGTGTGCAAATTGACTGCTGCGTTTCCTACATTACAACAGCGACTACACTTCAAAAAGTACTTCATCGGCTGTAAAGCAATTTGGGGACGTCCTGAGGTCATGAGAGGCGCTGTAGAAATACAATTCCTTCTTTTTCTTTTTGGTGTACAAATAAAGTATGACATGCACAACACTTTCTCCAGAATTAGAATAGCCCGTGCAAGAGTGTTGAAGGTAGAGCAAAGTGTTCTCAATGTGTGCAAAGCGACCATTAGCTCATCTTGGTCAATTCATACATATTCTTAATTAACTTATGCGTAGTGTGAATTAATCATATTTATGCAGGGAACCTTTTCTTAAAGACTGATGGATGTTTTGACCCACCTGTCAGTTGCTTAATTTGTCTTGGTCTCTGTTATTGGCTGGTCTGAAGTCTGCAGTTCCCAGATCCAATTAACCTTGTACTTTTATGGTTAAAAAATGATCTTTTGTGTTGGCAAGTTTATATATTTCCTTTTTTTTTGCAGTGGGGGTTAACTCAAGGGCACGTTGATTGCTGCACAGTATTGGTTGCAGTTCCTGGTTCTTACAGAACATAAGAACATAAGAAATAGGAGCAGGAGTCGGCCATTTGGCCCTTCGAGCCTGCTCTGCCATTCAATAAGATCATGGCTGATCTTCTACCTCATCTCCACTTTCCTGAACTATCCCCATATCCCTTGATTCGCTTAATATTCAAAAATCTAGCGATCTCTGTCTTGAATATAATCAATGACTGAGCCTCCACAGCCCTCTGGGGTAGAGAATTCCAAGATTCACCACCCTCTGAGTGAATAAATTTCTCCTCATCTCAGTCCTAAATGGCCGACCCCTTATTCTGAGACTGTAACCCGTGGTTCTAGACTCTCTACAGCCAGGAGAAACATCCTCCCTGCATCTACTCTGTCAAGCCCTGTAAGAATTTTGTATGTTTCAATGAGATCACCTCTCATTCTTCTAAACTCTAGAGAATATAGGCCTAGTCTACTCAATCTCTCCTCATAGGACAATCCCCCCATCCCAGGAACCAGTCTAGTCAATTGTCTACGGCTAGCCCTTATCATCCAATGTTGTGTCATTGCTGTACACCTACCTTGCAAAAGTCGATAGCTGGTGGATGCCTTAATTTAAAAAAATTCATTCTCAGGATATGGGCGTCGCTGGCAAGGCTGCCATTTATTGCCTTTGTCTAGTTGCCCTTGAGAAGGTGGTAGCGGGCCATCGTCTTGAACCGCAGCAGTCCCGTGTGGTGACGGTACTCCCAAAGTGATTGCACACCTTGTTTACTTTGGAGTAAAAATAGAAAAAGCTGTAAATACTCAGCAGGTCAGGCAGCATCTATGGAGAGAGAAACAGAGTTAATGGGCTGGATTTTCATTGACCCATGGAGGTGGGTTTGGAGGCGTGTGGGGGGTTAAAATTGCAAAAACTGGCGGGCGGGCACAGGCCCGCCTCCATCCCACGCAATTTTCATTAAATCGTGTCTGCTGGTCCCGACTCCGTCCCACCTCTAAGAGGCTGGATAGGCTGTTAAGGCCCTTAACAAGCACTAAATTGGCTCTATAATGCCATTTTGAAAGGCCTTTGTGATTTTAACCCTTTTTCTACGGGAAGCACACCTGTTCTGAACCATGAATGTGAAACCTGGCGGGAGCACATATGGCTGGCTGGCTGGCTGGCTGGCTGGCTGGCAGATCTGGGAGTGGTGGTGGATGGGAGACATATCTAGGAGTGGTGGTGCAAAAATATCTGGGAGCAGACTTAGGGCTGCTGCTGCTCATTTTGCATCCAGGTCCTCTCACAGCAAAGGCCAGGCAGTCTTTGAAGACCTTCAATGCAGCAGCAATGATGACATCATCAGAGGCGACTTTCAGACTGAAAACACTAATTGGCTCATGGGTTCCCACATGCTGGAACTCAATTGCCCAATTAGGTGAAAATCGCATCAATCTCCCACATCCAATTGCAGTCGGGTGGATAACACGAAAAGTGGATGACACGACCCCAACCCGCCCCAGTATCAAAATCCAGCCCATGTTTCAGGTCGATGACCTTTCATCAGAACTGGAAAAGGTTAGAGATGTACATAAGAATATAAGATAAGATTTAGGAGCAAGAGTCGGCCATACGGCCCCTCGAGCCTGCTCCACCATTTAATAAGATCATGGCTGATTTTCTACCTCGACATCACTATCCCGCCCATTCCCCATATCCCTTGATTCCCCTCGAGTCCAAAAATCTATCGATCTCAGCCTTGAATATACTCTACAATCCAGCTTTCACAGCCCTTCGGGGTAGAGAATTCCAAAGATTCACAACCCTCATCTCAGTCTTAAATGGCCGACACCTTATCCAGAGACTATGCCCCCTAGTTCTCGACTCTCCAGCCAGGGGAAACAACCTTTCAGCATCCACCCGGTCAATCCCCTTCAGAATCTTGTATGTTTCAATGAGGTCACCTCTCATTATTCTAAACTCGAGAGAGTATAGACCCAATCTTCTCAATCTCTCTTCATAGGACAGCCCTCTCATCCCAGGAATCAATCTAGTGAACCTTCGTTGCACCGCCTCTAAAAAAGTTTATCCTTCCTTAGATAAGGAGACCAAAACTCTGCACAGTACTCCAGGTGTGGTCTCACCAAGGCCCTGTACAATTGTAGCAAGACTTCTTTACTCTTGTACTCCAACCCCCTTGCAATAAAGGCCAATATGCCATTACTCTCTGTGTTTCCTGTACGAGGACACCTAAATCTCTCTGAACATCGACATTTAATAGTTTCTCACCATTTAAAAAACAAGTTTTGAGCAAGTCCAGAGGCAGGGAAA
Organism: Squalus acanthias; assembly: GCA_030390025.1. NCBI lineage: Eukaryota > Metazoa > Chordata > Chondrichthyes > Squaliformes > Squalidae > Squalus > Squalus acanthias. Next base: position 209,656,336 of record CM059426.1, on the reverse strand, counting down.
GGGGGAGGGGAGGAAAGAACACAAGGGAAGTTCTATGATAGGGTGGAAGGCAGGAGAAATTAAATGACAAAAGGGATAATGTTGCAAGCACTTTCCTGCCTTCCACCCTATCACAGACCTTCCCTTTTGTTCTTTCCCCCCCCCCCCCCTTTCCCTGCCTCTGTACTTGCTCAAAACCTGTTCCATCTCTAACTTTTTCCCAGTTCTGATGAAAGGTCATCGACCTGAAACGTTAATTCGGTTTCTCTCTCCACAGATGCTGCCTGACCTGCTGGGTGTTTTCAGCATTTTCTGTTTTTATTTCAGATTTCCGACATCCTCAGTGTTTGGCTTTTGTTTACTTTGGGGGCCTGGGAGAGTTTTCAAGGAGGAGGATTGACCAGGACAGCTCTGTATTATTTTTGATGAATGCGTCTTTACTGGGCTGCCAAAAAGCAGATGAGACTCATTTTAGCATCTCCTCTGAAGAATGGTTCCTTCTACCTTCTGGGCGGGAGGGGGGGGTCTCAGTATCTCAGCATCAGTGTGAACTCAAAGTTGAAGCCTCAATCTATAGCGGGAACAGCATTTCCGGCTAAATCAATTAACACCACATAAAATACATCAGCAACAGTTTTGAATTATTTAGTTATGCAAAGTTACAGTCTGTTCCTTTACACCTGATATCCTATACGTGTTTAGGAGATAAGTACTGTTTTGAGCTTCCGGTGCTCGTAAGAGTAAGGCACTGACTTTTAAAACCCGAGTGAATTGAGAAGCACGTTGACAGAAACTTCAGCCGATAAATTCCTCCTGGCTGCTCCTTGCTCCGCTGACGTTACTCCACCGGAAGTGCGGCGCGAACTCCGTCTGCGCGCGTTAACGGGGTTTCGGTGTCAGCCGTGGCTCAGTGGGTAGCACTCTCTCGCCTCTGAGTCAGAAGGTCATGGGTTCACGGTCCCACTTTTGAGCACAAAATCTAGGCTGACACTCCCTTGCCAGTACTGAGGGAGCGCTGCACTGTTCGTGGTGCCGTCTTTCGGATGAGACGTTAAACAGAGGCCGCGTCTTCCCTCTCGGGCGGACGTAAAAGATCCCGAGGCACTATTTCGAAGAAGAGCAGGGGAGTTCTCCACGGTGTCCTACATAAGAACATAAGAAATAGGAGCAGGAATAGGCCAGTTTGCTCCTCGAGCCTGCTCCGCCATTCAATAAGATCATGGCTGATCTTGGGCTAAAAGCCACTTCCCTGCCCACTCCCCATAACCCTTCACTCCCTTATCTTGCAAAAATCTGTCTATCTACACCTTAAATGTATTCAATGACCCAGCCTCCACGGCTCTCTGGGGCAGAGAATTCCACAGATTTACGACCCTCTGAGAGAAGAAATTCCTCCTCATCTCAGTTCTAAAAGGGCGACCCATTATTCTGAAACTATGCCCCCGAGTTCTAGATTTCCCCACGAGGGGAAACATCCTCTCTGCATCTACCTTGTCGAGCCCCCTCAGTATCTTATATGTTTCAATAAGATCACCTCTCATTCTTCTAAATTCCAATGAGTATAGGCCCAACCTGCTCAACCTTTCTTCATAAGTCAACCCCCTCATCTCTGGAATTAACCTAGTGAATCGTCTCTGAACTGCCTCCAATGCAAGTATATCCTTCCTTAAATAAGGAGACCAAAACTGTACGCAGTACTACTCAAGGTGTGGTCTCACCTTGTACAGTTGTAGCAGGACTTCCCTGCTTTTATACTCCAACCCCTTTGAAATAAAGACCAACATTCCATTTGCCTTTTTGATTACTTGCTGTACCTGCATGCTAATATTGCGTGTTTCATGCACAAGGACCCCCAGGTCCCTCTGAACTGTAGAATTTTGTAATCTCTCTCCATTTAAATAATAATTAGCTTTTTTATTTTTCTTGCCAAAGTGGATAACCTCGCACTTTCCCACATTATACTCTATCTGTCAAATGTTTGCCCACTCACTTAGCCTGTCTATATCCCTTTGCAGATTCTTTGAGTCCTCTGCAGAACTTGCTTTCCCACCCATCTTTGTATCATCAGCAAACTTGGCTACATTACACTCGGTCCCTTCATCCAAGTCATTAATGTAGATTGTAAATAGTTGAGGCCCCGGCACCGATCCCTGTGGCACCCCACTAGTAACCGTTTGCCAACCGGAAAATGACCCATTTATCCCGACTCTCTGCTTTCTGTTAGTTAGCCAATTCTCTATCCATGCTAATATATTATCCCCAACTCCGTGAGCTCTTATCTTATGCAGTAACCTTTTATATGACACCTTATCGAATGCCTTCTGGAAATCCAAATTCACCACATTCACTGGCTCACCCTTATCCACCCTGCTCATTACATCCTCAAAGAACTCCAGCAAATTTGTTAAACATGATTTCCCTTTCATAAAACCATGCTGACTCTGCTTGACTGCATTATGATTTTCCAAATGCCCTGCTACTGCTTCCTTAATGAAGAACTCCAGCATTTTCCCAACGACAGATGTTAGACTAACTGGTCTATAGTTTCCTGCTTTCTGTCTCCCTCCTTTCTTAAATAGTGGTGTTACATTTGTGGTTTTCCAATCCACTGGGACCTCTCCAGAGTCCAGGGAATTTTGGTATTTTGCAACCAATGCATCCACTATCTCTGCAGTCACTTCTTTTAAGACCCTAGGATGCAGCCATCTGGTCTAGGGGATTGTCGTCTTTTAGTCCCATTATTTTACCAAGTACTTTTTCCTTTGTGATAGTGATTGTCTTTAGTTCCCCCCTCCCTGTGGCCCCTTGATTATCCATTATTGGGATGTTGTTAGTGTCTTCTATTGTGAAGACAGATACAAAATATTTGTTCAGAGACTCTGCCATTTCCCCGTTCCCCATTATTAATTCCCCATTCTCATCCTCTAAGGGATCAACGTTTACTTTAGCTACTCTCTTCCTGGTCACCTTGCAACCACGTCTCTGTAATGGCGATCAGATCATACCCATTTGTATCTATTTGTGCCGTCAACTCATCTATCTTGTTACGAATGCTGCGTGCATTCAGATATAGAGCTTTTAACATTGTCTTTTTACCATTTCTCCTTGTTTTGGCCCCATTTTCTGTTGCACTCTTATTTTTAAACATTCTGTCCCTTCCTGTCACACTCTGGTTATTATTTCCCCCATCTCTATCCTGCTCTATTGTTTTCTCATTTCTCATTGACTTTTTTAATTCCCACTCACCTGGACCCTCCCCCCCACTGTTTAGTTTAAAGCCCTCTCTACAGCCCTAGTTATTCGATTCGCCAGGACTCTAGCCCCCAGCATGGTTCAAGTGAAGCCCATCCAAACGGAACAGCTCCCTCTTATCCCAATACTGGTGCCAGTGCCCCACCAATCGAAACCCATTTCTCCCACACCAGTCTTTGAGCCACTCGTTCATTTCTCTGATCTTATTTACCCTATGCAAATTTGCTCGTGGCTCAGGTAGTAATCCAGAGATTATTACCTTTGTGGTTCTGCCCGTCTGTGGTCCTAGCAAACCTGTATCCCTCAACCAACACCTAAAACATCAGGAGATCCGGCCATTATCACATTGCTCTTTGTGGGAGCTTGCTTTGTGCAAAATAGCTGCCGCGTTTCCCACATTACAAAAGTGACCACACTTCAAAAGTACTTCATTGGCTGTAAAGCGCTTTGTGACATCCTGAGGTTGTGAAAGGCGCTACAGAAATGCAAGTCTTTTTTTAATTCCTTATATTTCAGCATGTCATTTTTTTCAAAAACAGTTATAGTCAGTGTACCTTGATCACATATGATGGGTTAAATTCTGTTCCCTCTCTGTTACAGCTCCTTGTATGAGGTGCCAGTCAAAGCATTGCCAGGAATACATTGTATTGTATAATTGTTCTGTGGACATGGTGTTTCATTGTGGGCACATGTAAATGAGCCACTTTGTCACACTACGCAATAACACGGTCGTCTAAACAAAGAAGCACTGTGTTTCCTGAAGAAATTGCGTTGGCAAGCCCTGTCTGTTTACAAGCGCACAGCACAATGGACATAAATACATTTAAAACATCCCTTCCCTGAACAGAAACAGGAGTGTCGGAGGTGCCGTCTTTCAGATGAGATGTTAAACCGAGGTCCTGCCTGCTCTCTCAGGTGGACGTAAAAGATCCCATGGCACTATTTCGAAGAAGAGCAGGGAAGTTCTCCCCAGTGTCCTGTCCAATATTTATCCATCAATCAACATCACTAAAACTGATTATCTGGTCATTATCACATTGCTGTTTGTGGGAACTTGCTGTGCTCAAATTGGCTGCCGCCTTTCCTACATTACAACAGTGACTACACTTCCAAAAGTACCTCATTGGCTGTAAAGCGCTTTGGGACGTCCGGTGGTCGTGAAAAGCGCTATATAAATGCAAGTCTTTTCTTTTTTTTCTTTTTATGGAGGCAGTGCCACTGTAAGAGCCATTCCTAGCTCGCGATTGTGTGTGGTTATTATAGAACCAGCTCCTTTCATTGTCTGGCACTTCATTATTTTTTATTATTGCAGCTTAACACCGAAACAGCCTCAAGAGGGTAAAGATCTTGACTGATCAGCAGGAATGACGGTCAACTATAAGCGGTGAAGAACGAGTGAGATCATGAGGTCATGCTGTAGTCGACAGAACATACAGATGGAAGATTCTCGGGCTGAGGTGGTCTGGTTCTGTGAAATTTTAAATGTTGAGATAAAACAATGGGAAGGTGATGAAGATTGATGGTGAGGCAAAATAAAAAAATAGGATGGTGGCTATTTACTGAGTTGGAAAAGCTAGTGACACAATATTACAGCATTTTGGCAGATTGGATCACATTAAAATTGGCGGCACAGGAAAATTTCCATGGAGACTTGCGAGTCTAACACAAAATATAAACTTTCCTGATCAGATATTGCCAGACTGCAGTGGAATAACGGATCTCTGACAAGAGGTCAGTGAGGCAGAGAAATAGTGATAAATGTCACGGGTTTGACAGTGCACCTTGGGAAAAAGACTGATAGACCAGTAAGGCTCGAGACTTGAGCCTTTTTTGCTCAGGTACACTGTCAGATTCATAACATTTCTCATTAATTTTCTCCCTCGCTCCCTTCTTGTCAGACCTGTTATTTCACCACGCTCTGATCAGGAAAGTTTATATTTCGTGTTAGTCTCCCACGTCTCCATGGAAATTCTGCGCCTGCCACCAATTTAATGTGATCCCTTCTGTCAAATGTACTGTGATATTGTATCAGTCTCACCGCTGCTTTCCAGATTAGTAAATATCCACGCTCTTATTAAGCTTTTCCTGTGCTTTATTTTCCCCCCTCTCGCAATTGATTTTAGTCACCTTCTCTGACCTCCATGCTTTTTTATATTATCTCTACATTTAAAGGTCTTGTAGAATCATCCAGGACAAAGCAGCCCGCTTGATCGGCACCCCATCCGCCACCTTAAACATTCACTCCCTCCACCACCGGTGCACCGTGGCTGCAGTGTGTACCATCTACAAGATGCACTGCAGCAACTCGCCAAGGCTTCTTCGGCAGCACCACCCAAACCCGCGACCTCTACCACCTAGAAGGACAAGGGCAGCAGGCGCATGGGAACACCGCCACCTCCAAGTTCCCCTCCAAGTCACACACCATCCTGATTTAGAAGTATATCGTCGATCCTTCATCATCGCTGGGTCAAAATCCTGGAACTCCCTCCCCAACAGCACTGTGGGAGTACCTTCACCACACGGACTGCAGCGGTTCAAGAAGAAAACGGCTCACCACCACTTCTCAAGGGCAATTAGGGGTGGAAAATAAATGCCGGCCTTGCCAGCGACGCCCACATCCCGTGAATGAATTAAAAAAAAGAATCTGACTGGATACGGTAGCGTAGTGGTTATGTTACTGGACTAGTAATCCAGAGGCCTAGACTAATGATCTGGAGAATCTGCATTCAAATGGCAGTTTGAAAATTTGAAATGAGTTTAAAATCAAATTCTGGAAATCAAAAGCCAGTATCAGTAAAATGTGACCGTGAAGCCATTCTTTCTACGAGTGGCAACCCTCGAGAATTCCTCATCAAAGAAAGAAGGACTTGCATTTCTATAGCGCTTTTCACATCCTCAGGATGTCCCAAAGCGCTTTCATAGAATCATAGAAAATAGGAGCAGGAGTCGGCCATTCGGCCCCTCTAGCCTGCTCCGCCATTCAATGAGATCATGGCTGATCATCCAAATTCAGTACCCTGTCCCTGCTTTCTCCCCATATCCCTTGATCTCTTTAGCCTTAAGAAATATATCTAACTCCTTCTTGAATATATTTAATGAGCTGCCCTCAACTGCCTTCTGTGGTAGAGAATTCCACAGGTTCACCACTCTCTGGGTGAAGAAATTCCTCCTCATTTCTGTCCTAAATGGCTTACCCCTTATCCTTAGACTGTGACCCCTGCTTCTGGACTCCCCGACCATCGGGAACATCCTTCCTGCATCTAGTTTGTCCTGTCCTGTCAGAATTTTATAAGTTTCAATGAGATCACCTCTCATTCTTCTGAACTCCAGCGAGTTTAAGCCCAATCGGCTAACTACCCATCTTTCGGATGAGACGTTAAACCGAGGGGCCTGTCTTGATTGGCTTTTTGAAGTGGAGTCACTGTTGTAATGTAGGAAACGCGGCAGCCAATTTGAACACAGCAAGCTCCCACAAACAGAAATGTGATAACCGTCAGCGTTCAACCTCCCTCCTTCTCTGGTTCACAACAACATGTTTGGAGTAAGCACGAGACGCTTCGTAGTGCAGTATATGGAACAGACTTTATTGATGCCTAGGATGAGGGATCAACTCAACCCGGATCAGAGAGTGGCTTTTCTGTTTCTGTATCTTTCGAGCTCTCTGAAGACCTATTGAAAACCATGCTCCTTTATACACCAAATTTTGCCTAAATAAAGGTACATGTAATAGATCAGACCTTATGACATGTCTATTCCTAAGTCCTTTGAAGACACTCTGTTCATTTAAACATTTGTAGTTGTTTACTCCAAAGCTACTTCCCCTAAACAAGACTTCCTGATGTAACTGTGCTCAAACCCTTTGAAGAATAGGCTTCATCAAACGTCATCATTCCATACACTAGCTAATGGATCCCTCTGCCTATGTTTATTACTTTAGCCACTAAAGTTACACTTTAATCACTCATGGCTGACGTCACTACTGTCATGTATTTCTTTGCAATTTACACCTCAGAAGACAAGCTGCGCATTCCTCTCATGACATTACAAAGCCATCCTGTTTATATAGGAAAGCCTATTGCTCCATGATACAAAGACGCCCGACTGTTAATCCTTTAACTCTCCACGATGGCCAACAATCACGGCCAGATCATCTGTTTTAGTGATATTGGTTGAGGGACAAATATTGGCCAGGACACCGGGGATAACTCCCCCAGCTCTTCGAAATAATGCCATGGGACCTTTTGGGTCCACCTGAGAGGGCAGACGGGCCCCTCGGTTTAACGTCTCATCCGAAAGATGGGTAGTTAGCCAATTACTCGCTGCATTGTATAATATACATTGGTCAGTTTACAGCTAAGGAGATAAAAGCACTTTGCAAATTTAAGATACCTTGAAGAGATCCTGTTAAATCTTACATAAACTTCAGACTTTCTGGGCCAGTACAAAGTAAGACACTGTGACATCACTTCAAGCAGTTATCAAGTTCATTGTTATAATAAATTGGACTTGGCGCCAGTCTGGTAAACACACCATGGGGAACAACTTCCTCCCAGTGTCACTTCAAACATTTTGTTGTAGAAGTGACAGACTGACGATGTTTGTAAGATTGGGAACCTCAAGCGAGGAGGGCAGGGGGGAGAGGAGAGCAGTGACGACTACACTATCAGCTACAGACCGAATTAAGCCATGTTAAGGAAAACCTGAGGTTCCATTACAATTTGCTTTGAGGGAGGAAGCTATTAAGTGACAGGATAAGAGTTATCCCCTGGATGTAAATTACTTGTCTTCTCCAAAGGCATTTTAGTCATCTTCCACATCTGATGGTTCTGAAAGAAGATCAAAGCGCGTGCATTAAAGGTAAATTAGCCAGCTGTGTTGAAAATTGAATGGAATTAGAAAGGCAATAGAAAACTGAAAGTGATGATAAATGGAAAGATTCTATGGAGGGAGAGGAGGAGAAGGGAGGGGGGTGACTGGCGGAGCTCGACAGGGGTCTATTCTGCCTCCCCTGTTGTTCATTCTTGTAGCTTGGAGGATGAAACCTTAAGACCTCACTTGAAGGATATACAAGGAGAACTTCTTGTATAATATGATCAAATTTACTGGTACCAATTATACGCTGATAGTAGAAGATAGTGAGCATGTTCGTAGAGATCTAGACAAATTTATATGGATAAATATGCATCACAACCTACAACTTCAGTGGGGTGTAAAACAGGAGATATCAGATTGAGCGCCTGTTATACACACTAAGAAAGAGGAACAATAGGCACCTACCTCTGTGGCCAAGCTTTTATTCATTCCCTCCTAATATGTCCTCCTTTGCCCCAACGGTCCATTCTGAGAGTCCATTCTCCACCTGAGAGGGCATACATCGGTTTAACATCTCATCTGAAAGACAGGACCTCCTTCAGTACTCCACTGGAATGTCAGCTTAGACCATGTGCTCAAGTCTCTGGAGTGGGGCTTGAACCCATGACCTTCTAATTCAGAGGCGAGTGTGCTGCCCACTGAGCCAGTGCTGACAATATTGTACCAATGTGTGCACCATCCACAAGATGCACTGCAGCAACTCGCCAAGGCTTCTTCGACGGCACCTCTCAAACCCGCGACCTCTACCACCTAGAAGGACAAGGGCAGCAGGCACGCGCGGGAACACCACCACCTCCAAGTTCCCCTCCAAGTCACACACCACCCTGACTTGGAAATATATCGTCGAAGCTTCATCGTCGCTGGGTCAAAATCCTGGAACTCCCTCCCTAACAGCACTGCGGGAGTACCTTCACCGCACGGTCTGCAGCCGTTCAAGAAGGCGGCTCACCGCCATCTTCTCAAGGGGCAACTAGGGAGGGGCAATAAATGCCGACCTTGCCAGTGACGCCTACATTCCATGAACAAATGAAAAATAATGTCATTCAGTCGAAGGAGACACAAGATAACTCTTTTACTGTCACTTTCAAGTGGTGAAGAGGCACTGAAGGGAGATTTGAATGCCACCACTAGAAACCGATATATTTGTCCGTGTGTTTCCTGAAATGATGGGCAAATTATCTGCAATATTAGTGTGCACTTACACTTCAGTTACCTATTTGAGACGTACAAGATTCTGAGGGGGATTGGCAGGGTAGATGCTGAGAGGTTGCTTCCCCCAGCTGGAGAGTCCAGAACCAGGGGGCACAGTCTCAGGATAAGGGGTAAGGCCATTTAAGACCGAGATGAGGAGGAATTTCTTCACTCAGAGGGTCGTCATTTCCCACCAAATGCCACAAAATGGCAGCCGTGATGGGCCCATGCAACGCCAAAAAATGACGGCCTTAATTGGTTGATGAGCCACCACATGGTAAAAACTTAAAGTGTGATTCAGATCTAGAAGAGTATTTCCACACAAGTACTGAAGGTGAGGCCATTCTGGACCTATGCCCAAAAGTATTCTTTCCAACATAAAAATCATTAATCGCTCCTCTCTGATGTTCAAACTCTTTATGACTGCGTGACTCTCGGTGCTAAATTCTTTCCAGATCTGTTGTGAGACCACTGTCGCGATGCTACAGGTTAGCACCTGATTTACACTGTCTCATCATGAGCCACTGACAGAATAACAAGACAAAGAAGGAAAAGTCCGTGCTGGGCTGAGCTCTACATGGGATCAAATAGAATTTTACAGAACAGAAGCAGGCCATTCGGCCCAACATGTTGGAACACAACAGGCGTTTATGCTCCACACGAGTTCATCCCACCTTCCTTCATCTCACCCCATCAGCAAATCCTTCTATTCCTTTCTCCCTCATGTGCTTATCTAGCTTCCCCTTAAATGCATCTATACTATTCGCCTCAACTACTCCCTGTGGTAGCGAGTTCCACATTCTCACCACTCTCTGGAGTTTAGAAGAATGAGAGGTGATCTCATTGAAACATACAAGATTCAAGATTCTGAAGGGGATTGGCAGGGTAGATACTGAGAGGCGGTTTCCCCTGGCTGGAGTGTCTAGAACTAGGGGGCATAGTCTCAGGATAAGGGGTAGGCCATTTAAGACCGAGATGAGGAGGAATTTCTTCACTCAGAGGGTTGTGAATCTTTGAAATTCTCTGCCGTGAATGCTGAGTCTTTGAGTATATTCAAGGCTGAGATCAATAGATTTTTTGGACTCTAGGGGAATCAAGAGATATGGAGATCGGGTGGGAAAGTGGAGTTGAGGTCGATGACCAGCCGTGACCTTATTGAATGGCGGAGCAGGCTCGAGGGGCCGTATGGCCGACTCCTGCTCCTAATTCTTATGTTCTTACGAGATCCTTAGCTGGAGTTTGGGTTCTTGCCAGGCAAAATCTTGTTTCCGTTGCTTGACTCCTGCCCGGTTGGTATTTTAACTACAAAAGCAAAATACTGTGGATGCTGGAAGTCTGAAATAAAAGCAGAAATGCTGGAAATACTCAGCAGGTCAGACAGCATCTGTGGAGAGAGAAACAGAGTTAATGTTTCAGGTCGATGACCTTTCGTCTGAACTGGAAAAAGTTAGGGATATAATAGATTTTAAGCAAATACAGAGGCAGGGGAAAGGGAGAGAGGAGGAAAGAACAAAAGGGAAGGATGCAAGGCAGGAGAGATTAAATGACAAAAGGGATGCTGGTGCAAGGCAAAAGGAGATGGTAATGGGATAAGTAAAGAAACAAAAGATGGGTGTAGAGGAGGTGTAAATGACCACAGCAGATTCATCAACAGCTGCCGACCAAAAAAATGGGGCCAGTGGTTATGATCTGAAATTGTTGAACTCGATGTTGAGTCCGGAAGGCTGTAACGTGCCTAATCAAAAGATGAGGTGCTGTTCCTCGAGCTTATGTTGAGCTTCATTGGAACAGTGTAGGAGGCTGAGGACAGAGAGGTCAGAGTGGGAGTGGAGCGGGGAATTAAAGTGACAGGCCACCGGAATCTCGGGGCCAGGCTTGCAGACTGAACGGAGATGTTCTCTGCTCCTTTAACTGTCTTGTTTAGGAGAAGGCCCTGTGCCCCACTTGTATAAATGGGCAGAGCGGTCTTCCAACAGTTAGAATTGTAAATGATTAGAGAGTGAGGAGGGGAGAATACCAGTTCTCCAAACATTTAAATGAAGGGTCTCCGGCGGGGGGGGGGGTGTGGGGGGTCCAGGTTTGACAGTGCATGGGAAGCACACCGTGCAGTGCCAACCCAAAGTCTCTGGGGCGTTTCACTCTGCTTCACTCCAGAGTCGAGTTGGGTGTTGACTCTGCCAGTTTAGTGGTGGTGACTAGTGGAACTCACTTTGCACTGACTCTAACTGTGCGGTGTAAATGCACCTTTAGAAAACCCCAAGGGGCAGTGTGCAGTCCCTTGACATGTTCCACTGATAGCTCATCAAACGTGAGAGAAACTTTTACTTACTCTGAATTGAGTGGAAAATATTTAGCCCACTATCGCCAGATTGCACTGCCGATCTTGAAGCCGCCATGGTAAACCAGCAAACCCTGGTAAATACCCCGTGACAGAAAATACTGATAAAGGCATGCAATTCTACACGGGAAATATTTAATCCAGAAATATTTAATTCCTCGATATGTCATTCGTGACACCAACACCCAGCGTGTCAGATAATTACTCTGGGAAACACGGCTTCACCACAGCAAGGTTGAGTTCTTTAACTCAAGGAAACAATGGCCCAGAAATTCCGTTCGCGGCCCTCCCGCGGGCGGAGGGCTGCACTTTGGAAAAATCTGCGCCTGGACCGGAGGGCTCCCGGGAGGCGCAGAATTCCGTTGCTGTGCCTCTTCAAACTGCCGGTGTGCAGGGCATGCGTATCCCAGGGGCGCAGGTAGTTCGCAGCGTCCCTGGGATCACATGGGCCATGGGGAGCCAATCAGAGCAGGGAATCTCCATTCATAGATTTGACAGGAAGACCTGTCAAATCTATGAATAGAGATTAGCCCCAAAACATAAGTAAAGCTTCAAATAATTTTTTTTTAAAAAGTCTCATTTTTAAAATTACTATAAATTACATAAATTAACTATTTTAAACAAAAATTTAAATTTTTGAAAAAAATAATTAAAGTTTTTAACGAGGCTAAAAATACACTTACCTTTCTTTAAAGTATTTTAAAATGATAAATCAGTGGAAAAATTTTTTTTTTACTTTCTTAAACTATTAGCCTGGTAAAAGCAGGCCTTGCGCCTGCTTTTCTAGGCGCAGCTGTTCCCGACTTACCTGGACTCAAGCAACTGTGAAAAAAACGGAAGTTTCTAACGTACGCGCTGCCTCTCCAGCGCAGGCGTTTGACCTGGGAAGCCCTTTCTGCAGAGAACGGAAGTGTCGGTTTCCAGCGCATGCACAGTGTATGCGTAAAACCGGCACTTCCGTTGGCCCTACGGGTGAGTACACAGCGCGTACACACCCGTAGGGGACGGAATTTCTAGGCCAATATTAATTTTGTAATAAAACCACAGAAGGTGGAGTTACACAGAATGTCCAGCACAGAAACAGGCCATTCAGCCCAACTGGTCCGTGCTGGGGTTTATGCTCCACTTGAGCCTCCTCCCACCCTCTTCATCTCACCCTATCACCATATCCTTCTATTCTTTTCTCCCTCATGTGTTTATCTAGCTTCCCCTTAAATGCACCCACGGCATTCGCCTCAACCACTCCCTGTGGTAGCGAGTTCCACATTCTCACCACTCTCTGGGTAAAGAAGTTTCTCCTGAATTCCCCATTGGATTTATTAGTGACTATCTTATATGCATGACCTCTAGTTTTGGACGCCCCCCCACAAGTGGAAATGTTTTCTCTACGTCTGTAGAAAAGGATGTTACTTTTTGCAGTGGCTTATTTATTTGCACCTTCATGGAGATTTTGATGACGTGTAGATTCTCTAATGGCGAGGACACTGAGAAAGTGCACGGCTGACACATTCCAAAGCCCTGATGTATTGTTTTAATTGCGTCATCTGCTTACCTTCGGCTTTTCACTCGTTGACTGCGGCTCCTTCAGGTTTTTTTCTCAGCGATCAATAAAATGCTTTAAACAACAGCCAGAAATAAACGGCCAGAAGGAATAAATCTCCCATTCAGGCGCCTGCCCCGCACGTCCTTGTAGCTCCCTGAGAATAAAACTGACGGTGGGGTGCGCGTGTCTGAAATGTTTCTGTGGAGAGGAAGTCACGACTGGCAGAAAGTAGTGAAGGGATCTGCAGCGAGAAGAAGGCAGGTTGTCGAAGGAACAGGCAAAACATTGCGGCCCCAGTTTACTATTGATCAAAACAGAATTCAGTTAAACAGAGGGAGTTGGCTGCGTTGTCTGATATCTATGCCCCCACCGCCCCCCACCCCCCCCCCCCCCGCAACGACCAAAGTTTGTAATGATCACATGTTTTTATCAGGTAAGGGTATTAAGAAAACAAATTGAGAGCTAAGGCGGGTCAATGGAGTTGAGGTACAGACTAGCCATGATCTAATGGGATGGCGGAGCGGGCTCGAGGGGCTGAATGGTCTGCTCCTGTTCCTATGCTGACAACCCAGCAGGAAGCGACGCTCGTAAGCCCTGCATCTTGGGAAACGCCAGGCGCGCATTAAAACGAACGAACGGCCGGCGAATCGTGGGCCCACCATTCTGCGCCACGCGCTTCCCGCGAGTCCCGGATTGCGGAATCGTTTCTTTGGGTGAGAAGCTGCAGGAAAGAATCTTCAGAATGCCTCATTAATCGGATTCTGCCGACCCTGCCTGATCAAATGTATGTCTTTCAGCATACCCTGTTACACTGGAGTGGAGGCACTAGACATGGGCATTGATTTGCACTCGAGGTCTGCACAGTTACGCACAACTTGAACGGGCTAGAAAATTAGATCAAGGGTGTTCCATATTCAATCCAGCTTAAACATTGTTTTTAAAGGAAAATTGATCATTTATTTTACGTTGATTACATTTAAATCACACTGCAATCTGTAAAATGTTCGTGGTTAAGATTCTGATTTACATATTAGTCTTGCCACTAATAACGATATTTTCATGCGATGTGTTACATTAAGAATGGACAGCATTTCCATATTGAACCTTCACTTGAATTCCTTTCCACTCTGCTGATATACAGGATCTTATAGCACAGAAGGAGGCCATTTGCAAGCGGCTCTTTACTTAGTCCCATTCCCTTGCTTTTTCCCCCAATTCCCTCTTAAATGTCCTTTCTTCCAATATTTAACCACTTTCCCATTAACAGCTATTCTAGGTTCTGCTGTCTCTGGTAGGCATTCCATGTCCTAACAACCCTCTGCATTAAAAAAAAGTCCTAAAATATCCCTTTGTGCTTTTGACAATGTTCTTAAATGTATTCCCTTTATAGCAACACCGTCAACAAATTAGGAACATAGGTACAGGAGGAGGCCACTCAGCCCCTCGAGCCTGTTCTGCCATTCAATGAGATCATGGCTGACCTGCCTTTGGCCCATATCCCTTAATACCTTTGGTTAACAAAAATCTATCAATCTCAGATTTAAAATTAACAATTGATCGAGCACCAATTGCCATTTGCGGAAGAGAGTTCCAAACTTCTACCACCCTTTGTGTGTGAAGTGTTTCTTAATTTCATTCCTGAAAGGTCTGGCTCTAATTTTTTAGACTATGCCCCCGAGTCCTAGAATCACCAACCAGCGGAAATAGTTTCTCTCTATCTACCCTTTCTGTTCCCCTTAATATCTTGAAACCTTCAATCAGATTCATTTATGTAGCTCCTAGAACATCAAAAAAGATCTCAAGGCACTTCACAGAGTGTTCAAGAAAAAAAATGGATGCCAAGCCAAAGAAAGAGATATTAGGAGGGGAAACCAGAAGCTTGGTCACAGGAGATATTAGGAGAGGTGATCAAACTCTTGGTCACAGAAAGAGATATTGGGAGGGGTTTTCAAAATCTTGGTTGCAGCAGATATTAGGAGCGGTGACCAAACGCTTGGTCAAAGATGTGAGTTTAAAAAAGGGTCTTAAAGAAGGAGAGGGTGATGGAGAGGAGGAGGGGTTTAGGGAGGGAACTCCAGAGTGTGGGGCCAAGGCGGCTGAAGGCACGGCCACCAACGTGGGGCGGAGAGAGGGGATTGCACAAGCTGCTGATGTCAGAGGAATGGAAAGTTTGGGAGGGCGGGTTGCAGGTCTGAAGGGAGTTAGAGATTGGACGGGGCAAGGCCAAGGAGGGATTTAAATACAAGGATAAGAATTTCATATTTGAGGTATTGGGGGACTGGAAGCTACTGCAGGTCAGCAAGAACAGGGGTTGATGGGCAAGTGGGATTCAGTGCAGGATATGGTACGGGCAGCAGAGTTTTGGATGAGCTGAAGTTTAACGGAGAGTGGAGGTTGGGATTTATCAACTCATTAACCAGAGGACATAGGTTTTCCTCATTTACTATATCAAAATCTCTGCTAATTTTGAGCATCTCTACTAGGTGAAGTAGGCGTTAACGTGCCGCCGCCTTTTATTAACTCGTAAAGCAGTTTAAAATGGACGGTGACACGGAATACTTTTAATTCCCTAGAAAGCTTTGTATTCCAATTGTATTCCGTCTAAATATATCCATTTCTACTAAGAGCAATTGCCTATTTCTAAGTAGTTTATACATACAAATTCATATAAAGGTAAATTAAAGCAAGCTTTCATGTTGACATGTGGCTAGCTCTCTGGGTATTAATTGAATTTAAGCCCGTCTGTATTTTGTGATAAATATTCTGTTCTATTTAAGTATGTTCAACTATTCTTCAGAAAACACATGCCCGAAACACAGGTATTGCAATGTGTACTCCTGTTGGCTTCAATTGTGCTATCTTCATTGATCAGGGGAAGTGGAGAGCTGAGAACAAATATTTGGGAGTTTTCCTTAATTACTTTTAGGGAATCAGGGAGTATTTATATGAAGCTTTTCCTCAGGAGATTAAATATGCGGAATTGTCAATTAAAGATTCACTCCCTCCACCACCGGCACACCATGGCTGCAGTGTATACCATCTACAAGATGCACTGCAGCAACTCGCCAAGGCTTCTTCGACAGCACCTCCCAAACCCGTGACCTCTACCACCAAGAAGGACAAGGGCAGCAGGCTCATGGGAACACCACCACCTCCAAGTTCCCCTCCAAGTCACATACCATCCTGACTTGGAAATATATCGGCTGTTCCTTTATCGTCGCTGGGTCAAAATCCTGGAACTCGCTCCCTAACAGCACTGTGGGAGCACCTTCACCACACGGACTGCAGCGGTTCAAGAAGGCGGCTCACCCCCACCTTCTCAAGGGGCAACTAGGGATGGGCAATAAATGCTGGCCTTGCCAGCGACGCCCACATCCCAAAAATGAACAAATAATTACATTTTTAAAATTCAGAAAGTGTATGGAGGGAGCGGCTTTATTGAATTTTCCCACTTCTCCGCTTTCTTGTGAAGCCTCCGATCTGCTAGTCCACCCAGATTTACCGCAAGATGATATTTTAATTTTAAGCTGACTCGTCAGACGGGAAACCCTTGGGATCGGGGGCAACGTTGGTTTTACACATCGCCCAATATTACTCTCCATCCAGTGACTTCAATGGACAGTAAAATCGGGCGGCGTCTAAAACCAGTGTTGCACCTGATCCCATCCCCCATAAAAAAGAAAAAGGAAGATTTGCATTTATATAGCGCCTGTCACGACCGCAAGACGTCTCAAAGTGCTTTACAGCCACTGAAGTAGTTTTTGAAGTGTAGTCACTGTTGTAATGTAGAAAACGCAGCAGCCAATATGCGCACAGTAAGCTCCCAGAAACAGCAATCAGATAAACTGTTTTTTAGTGAGGTTGATTGAGGGATAATTATTGGCCAGGACACCGGGGATAACTCCCCTGCTCTTCTTCGAAATAGTGCCATGGGATTTTTTACATCCACCTGAGAGAGCAGATGGGGCCTCGGTTTAACGTCTCATCCAAAAGACGGCACCTCCGACAGTGCTGCACTCCCTCAGTACTGGTGTTGGAGTGTCAGCCTGGATTTTTGTGCCAGGAGTGGGACTTGAACCTACAACCTTCTGACTCCGAGGCGAGAATGTCTACCCACTGAGCCACAGCTGACAGCGTTGGTAAAGGAATCCATCTTGTACAAAAATAATTCATTCATAAGAAATTCTGTAATTAAATTCTAAAGACTGCAAAGTAACTGACAGTAATATGTCTGTCGCACAAAGGGTAGTTAGCTACAGCCTTGTCCAAGGCCAGCTTGCACATGTTTACATGTAGATTTGCTTAATCGCTCCAGACTGGAGGCTCAGCTCACCTCTGACACCTTGCTCACACGAAGCACCAATGTTTTCAGTTCAAGCTCAGGACCATAAGATGTCAGAAAGAAAACCGTGAGAGGTAGAGGGTTAAGAGAACCAAGAACCTCTATGATGGAGACTGATGAGAATTGGTGCGAAGTGAATCCAAGATCACATGACATCATGAATAAAAATGGCGAAGCTGCAATGTGAGGCGGGAAGAAGGAACAGAAGAAAGAGAGAGAGTGAGAGAAGGTTGACCACCACACCATGGGCTGGATTTTGAATGACCCATGGAGTCGGGTTTGGAGGTGTGGGGGGGGGTTAAATTTGCGGGGTCGGGGGTCCCGACCCCATCCCGACTCCATCCTGCCTCCACGCAATTTTGACAAAATCAGTCGCGGGGTTCCCAACTCCGTCCCGCCTCCAAGAGGCGGGAGAGGCCATTAAAGCCCTTAACAAGCCCTAAATTGGCTCTGTAATGCCATTTTGAAACATTTTAGCTAGTTTAACCCTTTTCTGACATGAAGTACGCCTGGTGTGAAACACTCCAGTGAAACCTGGCGGGAGCACAAGTGGATAGCTGACTATGAGCTGCAGGTCCACTATTACAACGGAGATGTGATGAAGGTAGTAGTAGTATTAGGTCTGAAAGTCGCCTCTGATGCTGCTGCATTGAATGTCTTCAGAGACTGCCTGGCCTTTGCTGTGAGAGGACTTGGATGCAAAAAAATATTCTTGCTCTCGCTCTCTCTCGCTCTCGCTCTCTCGCTCTCTCTTATATATCAATTTTGCATCCAGGTCCAATCACATCAAAAGCCAGGCAGGTCCTCTCTCAGCAACAGCCAGACAGTCTCTGAGACCAGGCAGACAGTCTCTCACCTGCAATGCAGCAGGAATGATGACATCATCAGAGGCGACTTTCAGACTGAAACCACTAATTGGTTCATGGGTTCCCACATGCTGGAACTCAATTGCCCAATTAAGTGAAAATTGCATCATTCATCCACATTAATCTGGAGTCGGGGGGGGAACACGAAATGCGGATGCCACGACCCCAACCCGACCCCAAGACAAAATCCAGCCCATATCTTTTGTAATTTAGTGGTGGATGTAAGTACGTGTCGGTTCATTTACTCTTTAATAATCTGCAAGTGTTTGACTCCGTGTCCAGGAATTCACCCTTGGCACAACACTTTGCTGAGATTATTACAAAAATACACGTCCGAACAACATAAGAACATAAGAAATAGGCCATTCGGCCCCTCGAGCCTGCTCCGCCATTCAATAAGATCATGGCTGATCTTCTACCTCATCTCCACTTTCCTGCCCTATCCCCATATCCCTTGATTCCCTTAGTGTCTAAAAATCTATCGATCTCTGTCTTGAATATACTCAACGACTGAGCATCCACAGCCCTCTGGGGTAGAGAATTCCAAAGATTCACAACCCTCTGAGTGAAGAAATTTCTCCGCATCTCTGTCCTAAATGGCCGACCCCTTATTCTGATGCCCCTTAGTTCTAGACTCTCCAGCCAGGGGACACAACCTCTCAGCATCTACCCTGTCACATCCTGTAAGAATTTTACATATTTCAATGCGATCACCTCTCATTCTTCTAAACTCTAGAGAATATAGGCCTAGTCTACTCAATCTCTCCTTATAGGACAATCCCCTCAACCCAGGAATCAGCCTAGTGAACCTTTGTTGCACTCCCTCTATGGCAAGTATATCCTTCCTTAGGTAAGGAGAGCAAAACTGTACACAATACTCCAGGTGTGCCCTCTCCAAGGGCCTATATAATTGCAGTAAGACGTCTTTACGCTAATACTCCATGAACTAGCGTTTAACAGCAATTCACAAAGCATTAAATGAAACGCTAACTAAACGGTGACATTACATCGTGCACCGTTTCGAGTGGACCTTGTTTGTCTGGGTAATCAGATAAGAACTCTTTTCCCAAACTGCATGTCACTCCCAAAAAGTAATGTCACTCTGTCCAGACATTTCTTTATCGGAGCTGACTGTAGTTGCAGCAAAAGTCCATACATCAGCCACACTGTGACTGGATCAGGATCACTGTCTTCTCTACGGTGGTAATAAAATGGCAGATGTTACTTATTCTGGAGTTCGAGGCGCTTAAACCGAGTCCGCAGCTTGTAATCTATCAATTCAGCTGCAAGGATAAACTAACTGCAAGCAGCTAAAGGATATCAGGAAACTATCACCTGCACCAGAATTGAGAGAAGCTGTTGCCACTTGCAGTAAAGCTGCACTATAACTGAATGAGCAAAATCTCATTTTTATTGCATTCTTGTAGATGAATAAGGTATAACATGCTGGTCTGTAGAATTGTCCATAGAGGGGCTCGTTGCATGAGCTGATAAATTTATATTACGGTGTGTTCACTGCCCCTAAGCTAATGCTGTGATAAGTGGTCTTCACGCCTCATTCGAATTTTCTATGACTATCTGATGCCAAATAGCACGAGGAAATAAGTTCCCCCCATTATTGTAGCTGTACAAAACATTATTAAAGTAAGACATTGCTGCCCAGTGTATCTAAAACCCTATGGGCTGGATTTTGCCAGCCCCGAGGAGGCAGGTATGGAGGCGGGACTGCCGGTAAAGTTGCAGAAAGTGGGGGCGGATGGCAAACCCGCCCCCATCCCGCCTCTGTGCCCTTTTGCCACGAGGCGGGAAGCCGTCCTGCCCCGGGTCCCGTCTCCTCGAGGCGGGAAAGGGATTAAATCCTTTTAGCTGCCTGTTAAAAAAGGATTAGTCCCATTTTACCTTTTCAAGTGCAGGCTTCCCGACCTTGGAGAACCCCGCCGGGGTGGAGGAGTCGAATAGGAGGTCTGCGGGGGTCGGAGGGGTCTGAAAGTGCAATGTAGAGGTGAGTGATGGGCGCAAGTGTGGAGTGGTAAGTATGTGAGGTGAGTGTAAAGTGTTATAAAATGTTCACTTACCTTTGTTTCTGCTACCAGCCGCGGTGGATCCGGAGTCCCGACATCTTCGTTGTAGATTTCACAGACTGGCTGTTGGATCCTCCGAACCAACAGTCATGTGATTTCTACAAAGTAGAAAGGTTTGATGAGTCCTGAACACAAGGGCTCATCAAACTACACAGAAAGTCAGTGTTTGACAGCTTCACAGAGCTGTCAAATGCTGACATTTCTTCTTTCAAGAAGTCTTGACAGATGGCACGTCAGACGTTGACGCGCTCTGTCAGTGACTTCCCCCTAATTGGCCTGCTGAGCCCGCAGGGCGGGCTTAACAAGGTCAATCAGGGGAAAATCCCACTGGTTGGCCAGAGGCTGATGGAGGCGGGACATTGACCCGACAAGCAGCAGCCCCGCCTCCAACACGTCTCCATTCACAAAGTCCAGCCCTATAAGTGAGAATTTAATGCAGTGGTATTAAGCAAGTTTGTGTTGGGCAATCAGCATTCTCACGTACATCTAATCAAGTGGACCATGTCTATTTTAACGCACCTTACAAATTCTGGTTGAGCAATGATGGGCTGAGGAGATTTAATGTCTGTTTTTGTGATGCCCATCTTCTTGAGGAGAGCCTGGAACTGGGCACGAGCCTTCTGAGCCCTGCGGATAGAAACAAGGCCTTGCAGTAGATTGCAACAATACCTTTCATCATGAAGGATTGATTATTTCAATTATACAACTGAAGGTGGCTCAGGAAGAAGCTGTAAGTCAGGAAGGCCGCACGAGGCAATCTCCCCAGGTGAGCCGAGGACTGCAGCACTATCTGATCTGCAAGGGGATAAAGGAAGGGGTAAAAACAACAACTTGTATTCATACAGCGCCTTTAATGTAGTAAAAGGTCCCAAGGCGCTTCACGGGAGCGATTATCAAACACAATCTGACTCCGAGCCACCTAAGGGGCTACTGGGACAGGTGACCAAAAGTTTGGTCAAAGAGGTAGGTTTTAAGGAACATCTTAAAGAAAGAGATAGGTAAAAAGGTTCAGGGAGGGAATTCCAGAGCTTGGGGCCCAGGCAGCTGAAGGCACGGCCGCCAATGGTGGAGCGTTATGCATTAGGGATGCATGTTGATATAGTCCATCCCCTAGAATATCTACAGGATAGCAAATGTGACACATTGATCAAAGAGGAATAGCATCATTTTGGTGCTTTAATTCTAGAATCTACTGCTCCAAAAAAATATCATCAATACAGTTACTGATGTCAGCCATGGCTCAGTTGGTAGCACTATCACTGCTGAATTAGAAGGTTGTGGGTTCAAGCCCCACTCCAGAGACTTGATAGTACATAACCTAGGCTGACACTCCCAATGCAGTACTGAGAGAGTGAGTGCTGTGTTGTCTTTGAAGGAAACTGAGGGCCCCGTCTGCCCTCTCAGGTGGATGCAAAAGATCCCACGACACTATTTCGAAGAAGAGCAGGAGAGTTATCCCGGTGGCATGGGCAACACTCACCCCTCAACCAACATCATTAAAAACAGATTATCTGGTCATTTAACTCATTGCTGCTTGTGGGAGCTTGCTGTCTGCAAATTGGCTGCATTACATCAGTGACTACACCTCAAGAAAGTACTTCATTGGTTGTAAAGCACATTGGGACTTCCTGAGGTTGTGAAAGTCGCTATATAAATGCAAGTCTTTCTTTGTTCACTCCTGCCTTGCTGATTTACTTGTGAGCACTATTTATTGAAAGAGCTCTTTCAGTAGCACTGTGGATGATGGGATACCCTCACCTCCAGAAGAGTTCCAGTTTTTCCCTCATTGGAGAGAGAGAAAATGAGAGAAAGTTTAAAAGAAAACAAAATTGGACTGCTGCATCAGAAATCTTTCACACAGTCCAAGTATGTTAGATTAGCACTTTGATTTCCAACCAAGCCAAGCGTCATAGTCCAGGAGATATGCCAACCAGCCTACAGTGGATTAGGTCTCTGAGGTTTTTTTAAAAATTCTAATAACTGTGTTAATTCGAAATTTAGACTAGCTCTTAATATACATGTGTCAGCTGTGGCTCAGTGGGTAGCATTGTCGCCTCAGAGTCAGAAGGTTGTGGTTTCAGAGTCCCACTCCAGAGACTTGAGCACAAAATCTAGGCCGACACTCTAGTGCAGTACTGAGGGAGCGCTGCACTGTCGGAGGTGCCATCTTTTGGATGAGACGTTATACTGAGGCCCCATCTGCTTTTTCAGGTGGATGGAAAAGATCCCATGGCACTATTTCGAAGAAGCGCAGGGGAGTTATCCCTGGTGTCCTGTCCAATATTTAATCCCTCAATCAACATCACTAAAACAGATTATCTGGTCATCATCTTTTCGCTGTTTGCTTGAGCTTGCTGTGTGCAATTTGGTTGCTGCGTTCTTACATTATAACAGTGACTACACTTCAAAAAGTATTTCATTGGCTGTAAAGCACGTTGGGACATCCTGAGGTTGTGAAAGGTACGAGCCAAATTAATGGGACTAAAAGTCGATAAATCCCAAGGACCGGATGACCTACATCCTAGGGTTTTGAAAGAGGTGGCCATTGGCATAGTGGACGCATTGGTTGTCATCTTCCAAAATTCTATAGATTCTGGAACGGTTCCTGCAGATTGGAGGATAGCAAATGTAATCCCGCTATTTAAGAAAGGAGGGAGAGAGAAAACGGGGAACTACAGACCTGTTAGCCTCACATCAGTAGTTGGGAAAATGCTGGAATCTATTATAAAGGATGCAATAACTGGGCACTTAGAAACTAATAGTAAGATTGGGCAGAGTCAACATGGATTTATGAAAGGGAAATCCTGTTTGACAAACCTATTGGAGTTATTTGAGGATGTAACTAGTGGAGTAGACAAAGGGGAACTGGTAGATGTGGTGTATCTGGATTTTCAGAAGGCCTTCGATAAGGTCCCACACAAGAGGTTGGTGAACAAAATTAGGGCACATGGAATTGGGGGTAATATACTAGCATGGATTGAGAATTGATTAACAGACAGAGTAGGGATAAACAGGTCTTTTTCAGAATGACAGGCTGTGACTAGTGGGGTACCGCAAGGATCAGTGCTTGGTCCCCAGCTATTCACAATCTATATCAATGATTTGGATGAGGGGACTAAATGTAACATTTTCAAATATGCTGATGACACAAAGCTAGGTGGCAGTGTCAGTTGCGAAGAGGATGTGTAAAGGCTTCAAGGGGATTTCGACAGGCTCAGTGAGCGGGCGAGAACATGGCAGATGGAATATCATGTGGATAACAGAAAGGCAGAGTATTTCCTAAATGGTGAAAGATTGGGGAATGCAGATGCTCAAAGGGTCCTGGGTGTCCTTGTACATGAGTCACTGAAAGTGAATGTGCAGGTGCAGCAAGCCATTAGGAAGACAAATGGTATGCTGGCCTTCATTACAAGAGGATTTGAGTACAGGAGTAAAGAAGTCTTACTCCAATTATATAGGGCCTTGGTGAGACCACACCTGGAGTACTGTGTACAATTTTGGTCTCCTTACCTAAGGAAGGATATACTTGCCATAGAGGGAGTGCAACGAGGGTTCACAAGATTGATTCCTGGGATGGCGGGACTGTCGTATGAGAAGAGATTGAGTAAACTAGGCCTGTATTCTCTTGAATTCAGAAGAATGAGAGGGGATCTCATTGAAGCATACAAAATTATTACAGGGCTTGATAGGGTGGATGTTGAGAGAATGTTTCCATTGGCTGGGGAGCCTAGAACCAGGGGCCACAGCCTCAGGATAAAGGGTAGGCCATTCAGGACTAAGATGAGAAGAAATTTCTTCACACAGAGGGTGGTGAATCTTTGGAATTCTCTACCCCAGAGGGCTGTGGAGGCTCAGTCATTGGGTATACTCAAAACAGAAGTCGATAGATTTCTGACTGGTAACGGCATCAAGGGATATGGCGATAGGGCCGGTGAATGGAGTTGAGGTAAAAGATCAGCCATGATCTCATTGAATGGCGGAGCAGGCTTGAAGGGCCGAATGGCCTACTCCTGCTCCTATTTCTTATGTTCTTAAATGCAAGTCTTCCTTAATACTACTGAAATAGTCTTTTTTTTAATAAGTTGTGGGGACTGAGGGAATTATGCATTCCTGCTCCCTATAGATGAATAAATTAGGGCAAATCAGATGTTAAATTAAATCTGTACTCCTTCAAATGTGGAATTGAGAAACAAAGGCTACATAGACATTTTCCAAAAAAATGGAAAATATTAGAAATTATTCCATCAGTTTCAATTAATTTGAGACTCACTGCACCCAATTATTCCAGAGATGATCTGATCATTTCCCTATAACATCTTCATCATAAAAGCAAAATGGTGTGTTATCTCTTTAATGATACCTAACTGCTAAATCCTGAAGAGCCTTAATGAACATTGACTAACCCCATGTCCTCAGGCAATGAAAGTTCTTTAATTAAATCATCAGAAAACCAATTTTTCCTATATATGAGCTTTGTCATAATTGCCACACTATTAAAAGAAAAAAGAAAGACTTCCATTTCTACAGCACCTATCACCACCTCAGGATATCCCAAAGCACTTTACAGCCAATGAAGTACTTTTTGAAGTGTGGTCTCTGTTGTAGTGTGGGAAACACGGCAGCCAATTTGCACACAGCAAGGTCCCACACACAGCAATGTGATAATGACCAGATAATCTGTTTTAGTGATGTTGATTGAGGGATAAATATTGGCCAGAACACCAGGGATAACTCCCCTGCTCTTCTTCGAAATAATGCCGTGGGATTTTTTACGTCCACCTGAGAGGCAGACGGGGCCTCGGTTTAACGTCTCATCCGAAAGACGGCACCTCCAACAGTGCAGCACTCCCTCAGCACTGCACTGGAGTGTCAGCCTAGATTATGTGCTGAAGTCTCTGGAGTGGGACTTTGAGCCCACAGCCTTCTGACTCAGAGGCGAGAGTGCGACCCACTGAACCACAGCTGACAACATTCTCACAAATTTCCAAATGAAATTCCTTGGACAAATGCAAATCAGGAAGGCATCAGGACAGACCCACAAAAGGCATAAGCCAGTGCAGAGAATGAGCCACCTCTGGACTTCACTGCGCTTTGTCATTCCCAACATATGACCGACTAATTTGTAAAATTCTCTTTACATTTCCAGAAGTGTCAAAAAAATCATTTGGAGAACTGTTGAGCAAAAACAGTGATTAGATATGGGACCACTCCCGAGAGAGAGCGTCCCAACTCACCAAGGGTCAACTGGAATTTCTGACCATCCTGTGATTCAAAGTATTACATCATTGTATCTATAGATGCTTCTTCCCACAGAGTAGAAACAGACTCGTAAAGCAGAGAAGGAGGCCCATTGTGCCTGTGCTGGCTCTTTGAACGAGCTCTCCAATTAGTACCACTCCCCCCCTGCCCTTTCCCCACAGCCCTGCAAATTTATCCTTTTCAAGTATTTTTCTAATTCCCTTTTGAAAGTTACTATTGAATCTGCTTCCACCGCCCTTTCAGTCAGCGCATTCCAGATCACAACAACTCATAGAAACATAGAAACATAGAACAGTACAGCACAGTACAGGCCCTTCGGCCCTCGATGTTGTGCTGAGCATTGTCCGAAACCAAGATCAAGCTATCCCACTCCCTATCATTCTGGTGTGCTCCATGTGCTTATCCAATAACCGCTTGAAAGTTCCTAAAGTGTCCGACTCCACTATCACAGCAGGCAGTCCATTCCACACCCCAACCACTCTCTGAGTAAAGAATCTACCTCGGACATCCCTTCTATATCTCCCCCCATGCACCTTATAGTTATGCCCCCTTGTAACAGCTACCTCCACCCGAGGAAATAGTCTCTGAACATCCACTCTATCTATCCCCCTCATCATCTTATAAACCTCTATTAAGTCGCCTCTCATCCTCCTCCGCTCCAAAGAGAAAAGCCCTAACTCCCTCAATCTTTCCTCATAAGACCTCCCCCCCAAACCAGGCAGCATCCTGGTAAATCTCCTTTGCACTCTTTCCAATGCTTCCACGTCCTTCATGTAGTGAGGTGACCAGAACTGCACACAATATTCCAAATGTGGTCTCACCAAGGTCCTGTACAGTTGTAGCATAACCTCACGGTTCTTAAACTCAAACCCCTTGTTAATAAACGCTAACACACTATAGGCCTTCTTTACTGCTCTATCCACTTGAGTGGCAACCTTCAGAGATCTGTGGATATGAACCCCCAGATCCCTCTGTTCCTCCACGTTCCTCAGAACCCTGCCGTTGACCCTGTAATCCTTATTCAAATTTGCCCTACCAAAATGAATCACCTCGCACTTATCAGGGTTAAATTCCATCTGCCATTTTTCGGCCCAGCTCTGCATCCTATCAATGTCTCTTTGCAGCCTACAACAGCCCTCTACCTCATCCACTACTCCACCAATCTTGGTGTCATCAGCAAATTTACTGATCCACCCTTCAGTCCCCTCCTCCAAGTCATTGATAAAAATCACAAACAGCAGAGGACCCAGCACCGACCCCTGTGGCACACCGCTGGTAACTGGTCTCCAGTCCGAAAATTTTCCATCCACCACCACCCTCTGCCTTCTATGAGATAGCCAGTTACTTATCCAATCGGCCAAATTTCCCTCTATCCCACAACTCCTTACTTTCTTCATGAGACGACCATGGGGAACCTTATCAAACGCCTTACTAAAATCCATGTATATGACATCAACTGCTCTACCTTCATCTACACACTTAGTTACCTCCTCAAAGAATTCAATCAAATTTGTTAGGCAAGACTTACCCTTCACGAATCCGTGTTGACTATCCCTGATTAAGTTGCCTCTTTCCAAATGGTCATAAATCCTATCCCTCAGGACCTTTTCTATTATCTTACCAACCACCGAAGTAAGACTAACTGGCCTATAATTACCAGGGTCATTCCTATTTCCTTTCTTGAAGAGAGGAACAACATTCACCACTCTCCAGTCCTCTGGCACCATCCCCGTGGACAGTGAGGACCCAAAGATCAAAGCCAAAGGCTCTGCAATCTCCTCCCTTGCCTCCCAAAGAATCCTAGGATATATCCCATCTGGCCCAGGGGACTTATCGACCCTCAGGTTCTTCAAAATTGCTAAAACATCTTCCCTCAGAACATCTACCTCCTCCAGCCTATCCACCTTTATCACACTCTCATCCTCAAAAACATGGCCCCTCTCCTCGGTGAACACTGACAAAAAGTATTCATTCATCACCTCCCCTATCTCTTCTGACTCCATGCACAAGTTCCCACTACTGTCCTTGACCGGCCCTACCCTCACCCTGGTCATTCTTTTATTTCTCACATAAGAGTAAAAAGCCTTGGGGTTTTTCTTGATCCGACCCGCCAAGGACTTCTCATGCCCCCTCCTAGCTCTCCTAAGCTCTTTTTTTAGCTCATTCCTTGCTACCTTGTACCCCTCAATCGACCCAACTGAACCTTGTTTTCTCATCCTTACATACGCTTCCTTTTTCCTCTTGACTAGACATTCAACCTCTTTTGTGAACCATGGTTCTCTCACTCGGCCATTTCCTCCCTGCCTGACAGGGACATACCTATCAAGGACACGCAGTAATTGCTCCATGAAAAAGCTCCACTTTTCGTTTGTGCCTTTCCCTGATAGTTTCTGTTCCCATCTTATGCTCCCTAATTCTTGCCTAATCGCATCATAATTACCCCTCCCCCAATTATAAACCCTGCCCTGCCGTATGGCCCTATCCCTCTCCATTGCAATAGTGAAAGTCACCGAATTGTGGTCGCTATCTCCAAAGTGCTCTCCCACATACAAATCAAACACTTGGCCCGGTTCATTACCCAGTACCAAATCCAATGTGGCCCCACCTCTTGTCGGCCTATCCACATATTGTGTCAGGAAACCCTCCTGCACACACTGTGCAAAAACTATCCCATCCGAACTGTTTGACCTATAAAGGTTCCAATCAATATTTGGAAAGTTGAAGTCACCCATGACAACTACTCTGTGACCTCCACACCTATTCATAATCTGCTTTGCAATTTCTTCCTCCACATCTCTATTACTATTTGGGGGCCTGTAGAAAACTCCTAACAACGTGACCGCTCCTTTCTTATTTCTAACTTCAGCCCATATTACCTCAGACGGCAGATCGCCCTCGAACTGCCTTTCTGCCGCTGTTAAACTATCCTTGATTAACAATGCTACTCCTCCACCTTTCTTACCACCTTCCCTACTCTTACTGAAACATCTATACCCCGGAACTTCCAACAACCATTCCTGTCCCTGTTCTAACCATGTCTCCGTAATGGCCACCACATCGTAGTCCCAAGTACCGTTAAAAAACTTAATTACAAGAGGATTTGAGTACAGGAGTAAAGAAGTCTTACTCCAATTATATAGGGCCTTGGTGAGACCACACCTGGAGTACTGTGTACAATTTTGGTCTCCTTACCTAAGGAAGGATAGAGGGAGTGCAATGAAGGTTCACAAGATTGATTCCTGGGATGCCGGGACTGTCGTATGAGAAGAGATTGAGTAAACTAGGCCTGTATTCTTTTGAATTCAGAAGAATGAGAGGGGATCTCATTGAAGCATACAAAATTATTACAGGGCTTGATAGGATGGATGCTGGGAGAATGTTTCCCTTGGCTGGGGAGTCTAGAACCAGGGGCCACAGCCTCAGGATAAAGGGTAGGCCATTCAGGACTGAGATGAGAAGAAATTTCTCACACAGAGGGTGGTGAATCTTTGGAATTCTCTACCCCAGAGGGCTGTGGAGGCTCAGTCATTGAGTATATTCAAAACAGAAGTCGATAGATTTCTGACTAGTAAGGGCATCAAGGGATATGGCGATAGGGCCGGTGAATGGAGTTGAGGCAGAAGATCAGCCATGATCTTATTGAATGGCGGAGCAGGCTCGATGGGCCGAATGGCCTACTCCTGCTCCTATTTCTTATGTTCTTATGCTCATCTCGCCTCTGGTTCTTTTGCCAATTATCTTAAACCTGTGTCCTCTGGTTACCGACCCTCCTGCCAGTAGTAACAGTTTCTCCCTGTCTACTCTAGCTAAACCCTACAGATTGGCTACTGTATCTATGCAAATACAAACTGATGAATACAAGTCCAATGAGTAAGAGGTGACTTGATTGAAACATATAAGATCCTGAGAGGTCTTGACAGGGTGGATGTGGAGATTTTGTTTCCTCTTGTGGGAGAATCCAGAACTAGGGGTCACTGTTTAAAAATAAGGGGTCGCCCATTTAAGACAGAGATGAGGAGAAATGTTTTCTCACAGAGGGTCGTGAGTCTTTGGAACTCTCTTCCTCAGAGGGCGGTGGAAGCAGAGTCTTTGAATATTTTTAAGGCAGAGGTAGATAGATTCTTGCTAAGCAAGGGGGGTGAAAAGTTATCGGGGGTAGGCGGGAATGTGGAGTAATCAGATCAGCCATGATCTTATTGAATGGCGGAGCAGGCTCGAGGGGCCGAGTGGCCTACTCCTGCTCCTAGTTCGTATGTTCGAATGCGCGTTTCACAAAGACGGAATAGATTTAAGACAAATAGGGATTGAAGCTTAGGTGACAACTTGAGCATGTGAACAATTCTCATATTACCTCACAGGAAGTGCTTTCCATGTCAGTTTTTTTGCCTGATAGGGGCAAAATTGTACCATGTACCATTCTGAATCCTTGGGAAGCTGAGCTGCAAGTTCAAAAACAATAATATTATGTTATGTTTATTTTGATACTGACTTTCCATATTCAGTGAAACTGGACCCTCTCACTTACGAACTAAATACTTTGGAGTAGAGTTTCCACTTTGGGTGCAATCGGCGATCCAGGCACAGATTGCGCCCAAAATTGGGCCCGTTTTGGGAAGAGTTTTTTTTCTCGCGCGTTTCCGCTCAAACTCATTTGAACATAAAATCTGCCCTGAACCAACGCAATCGGGCAATGTTCTAAAACTAAAACTAAGTCATAATCTAAGGATAAGGGGTAAGCCATTTAGGACAGAAATGAGGAAGAATTTCTTCACCCAGAGAGTGGTGAACCTGTGGAATTCTCTACCACAGAAGGTAGTTGAGGCCAAGTCATTAAATATATTCAAGAATGAGTTCGATATATTTCTTAAAGATAAAGGTATCAAGGGATATGGAGAGAAGGCAGGGACAGGGTACTGAGTTTGGATGATCAGCCATGATCTCATTGAATGGCGGAGCAGGCTCTTATCCTATCTTCTATGTTTTTATGTTTCTATACTAAATTAAAAAAATATAAATGGTATATTTAACAGCGGTAACCTGGTGCAGTTTGATTAGTACAACTGAAAATGGGTTTATCACAAAAAATAAAGCATTTGTAATCAGTGTCAATCTGTGATTTTAAATTACTGAAAATTACTTTTAAAAAAATATACAGAACCATTTGTTAGTTACGTTGGGGAACAGTAGTCAGTTTCTCAGTAAATTTAAAACAATTACATTCAAAAGCTTTTAAAACGTGCCTGGTGGTGTCCTTGCGCCCAACAGATCCAGCTTAATTTTTGGCGCCGCCTCGAGGGCCCACAAACGAGCGCAATTAGCAGAAACTCGCCACGGGGATTAATTCACTCTGGGAGCGTAGCCAGTTTTGGGGGCGGGGCCGACTTGTCGCGCGATGTTTTTTGAACCAGCGCAAAAGATCGCGGAAACTCGATTTGCGCCGGACGTAATTTGCGCTTAAAATCCACGGTCTTTTGCGCAGGTTACGCCGAATTTGGGTGAATTGCGCTGAAGAAACCAGCGCAACCGAGCGGAAGCTCTTCCCCAGTGAAACCAGTCCCGTGTGTCTATCGCTGGACGTCAGGTGGTCTTTATACAAAAGAGGGTGTCATAACACAAGTTGATGTCTGTAACTAATTGATCACTTTAGGTGAATTCTTGTTACTTGTAGTCTTATAGAATCAGAGAATCATGGAATAGTACAGCACAGAAGGAGGCCATTCGGCTCATCGAGTCTGGGCCGGGTCTTTCGTAGACCAATCCAGTTAGTCCCACTTCCCCCCGCTCTTTCCCCATATCCCTGCAATTTTTTCTCCTTCAAGTATTTATCCAATTCCCTTTTGAAGGCTGCTAATGAATCTGTATCCACTCGATCAGGCAGCGCATTCCAAATTCTAACCACTCACTGCATAAAATTTTTATTCCACATGTCGCCTCTGGTTCCTTAAGAATCTCCTTAAGAACATAAGAAATAGGAGCAGGAATAGACCACTTGGCCCCGCGAGCCTGCTCCGCCATTCAATAAGATCATGGCTGATCTTGGGCTCAAAGCCACTTCCCTGCCCGCTCCCCATAACCCTTCACTCCCTTATCTTGCAAAAATCTGTCTAACTCCACCTTAAATGTATTTAATGACCCAGCCTCCATGGCTCTCTGGGGCAGAGAATTCCACAGATTTACGACCCTCTGAGAGAAGAAATTCCTCCTCATCTCAGTTCTAAAAGGGCGACCCTTTATTCTGAGACTGTGCCCCCGAGTTCTAGATTTCCCCACGAGGGGAAACATCCTCTCTGCATCTACCTTGTCGAGCCCCCTCAGTATCTTATATGTTTCAATAAGATCACCTCTCATTCTTCTAAATTCCAATGAGTATACGCCCAACCTGCTCAACCTTTCTTCATACATCAACCCCCTCATCTCTGGAATTAACCTCGTGAATCGTCTCTGAACTGCCTCCAATGCAAGTATACCCTTCCTTAAATAAGGAGACCAAAACTGTACACAGTACTCAAGGTGTGGTCTCACCAATACCCTGTACAGTTGTAGCAGGGCTTCCCTGCTTTTATACTCCAACCCCCCTTGCAATAAGGGCCAACACTCCATTTGCCTTTTTGATTACTTGCTGATTACTTTACTTAAACCTGTGTCCTCTGGTTATGGCCCCTTCAGCCTTCGGAAACAGTTTCTCTTTATTTACTCTGGCTAAATCCTAGAAAACCAGTCAGAGGACTCAAACTATCTGGGGATAGTATTCAATCTTTCAGCAATCTGGTTTTTTTTTGCATGAGGTGGAACCGTTTGCTTGACCCTTCCCCTCCCCCTTCCCAGGGAGACGTTGCAGTTGGGGGAATTGTGCGTCTGTGCCAAATACATAAAAAGGAAACCAGAACATCTTAAGGTCCTCGGAGGGTTCATTAAAATTTTGAGAAACTTGTTACGCGGATGTGCTGGTATGGATGTTTAATTAACCCTTTGGGTAATTAATATCTCTTGGACACACTTCATATATGTATCAGTGAGGCCCTCAAAGTCTGCTGAGCATCGACACAACACTCGTGTTACAATGTCCTCCCATCCGTGCAGTGCCTACCAAGATGGTGGCTCGTCCTGAGAGAGGGGCTGGCTCCAAGTTAGGGGAGCCATTCTTATCCACTGGTCGGCACTTCCACTTACTTTCAACCAGCAGATTTGGATAGTGCTACGATCATTGGAGTTACAGTACAGAAGGAGGCTCTCAGCCCACCTGTGCTAGCACCTCAACAACAACAATAACAACTTATATTTATATAGCACCTTTAATGCAGTCAAACACCCCAAGGCGCTTCACAAGAGCGATTATCAAACAAAATTTGACACCGAGCCACATAAGGAGATATTAGGACAGGCTCGGTCAAAGAGGGAGGTTTTAAGGAGCGTATTCAAGGAGGAAAGAGAGGGGGAGAGGTTTAGGAAGGGAATTCCAGAGCTTAGGGCCCAGGCAGCTGAAGGCACGGCCGCCAATGGTGGAGCGATTAAAACTGAGGATGAGCAAGAGGCCAGAATTGGAGGAGCGCAGAGATCTCGGAGAGTTGTAGGGCTGGAGGAGGTTACAGAGATAGGGAGGGGCGAGGCCTTGGAGGGATTACAAAACAAGGATGAGCTTTTTAAAATCTTCAACTGGACTTACCTGCTGTAATGCCCTTTCCCCATATTTTTTTTTTTACACACTTTGTTTTCAAATACTTAACTCATTTTTTGAAATGATGTTATAGTTCCTGTCTTTGTGATGAAGCATTCCATTGTCTAAGGATCCCAGGGTCTTTTTGAGTTTGTGCAGTGGTGTAAAGCGGGCGATAGCGAATCAGCAGACCGTCTTTCATCTCTCCTGATTTTCAGATCCTTGGGCTTGGCAGCAGGGCTTCAGAACCAATCCATGGACAACTTGGCTCTATAATCAATTCCCTTGGCAACAGGGCTCTTGGACTGTGCACATTAACACACGGTGACATTGATGAGTTACTTCCAGAAAACAATTGTCCATCAGAACACCATGGAACCATTATCACGGCAAGATATATTGGGCTAGATATTGGGTACTTTAGCGCCTCCCATTAGCACCTCCGGGGGGCGCTAATGGGGTGCTAACGACCTACCGCCCGGGTGCGGCGATGTCAGCGCCGCTGGCGAAATTCACCTGGCGGTTTGTGGCGGCGCTAACCACTATCGCCACGCCCGCCCGCGGCCGGAGATTGTGACGTCATCCGGCGGCGCATCGCCCCGGTAGCGGCCCGGACCGGAAATTGATTCTCGCCCCTCTGCCTCAGCGCCTGCCATTAGGAACGACAGGTAGAGGAGGCGGTTTGCAGGCGGCTGAAAGCTGGAGGAGCGCTACTCAAAGTCGTGAACTTCCGGGTTTTTTTTAGTCGGCAAACACTTTGACAGAAGCAGACGGGCGTTTCTAGCGATTTGAGCTTTTCCTACTTGAAGGAGTTTTGCTCCTGAGAAAAAGTTATCACTTTCATTTGGGTTACATTTGATATTGCAACATTTCCAACATTTAATGGGGGCTGTACTGGCACTGGACCTCGCCCTCCAGCGTCACCGTCGGAGGCAGCGGAGGAAGATTGGAAAACATGGCCAGAGGGAGGAGGGCCAACAGGGCTCTCAACAGGAGCCTTACCCTCCCAGGGTATTCCGGGAGCAGTTCTCCTACATTCATCTCTCAGAGGAGCAGTGCCTTAGAAGGCTCTGCTTCAGCAAGGAGGTGGTCATAGAGCTTTGCCACCTCCTGCAGCCAGACCTCCAGCCTCAGCTCAGGACCAGGACCAGGACGTCTCTCTCAGTGGCAGTGAAGGTCACAGTCGCTCTCAATTTCTACGCCAGTGGCTCCTTCCAGGCTTCAACAGGGGATATTGCAAACATTTCGCAGTTCGCCGTCCATTGCTGCATCCAGGAGGTGACAGATGCTCTGCACAGAAGGAGAAGGGAGTACATCTCATTCCCCATGACCGGGGAGAAACAGGATGAACGCTCGTGGCTTTGCAAGGATAGCGGGCTTCCCCATGGTTCAGGGCGCCATTGACTGCACCTCATCACAATGCAGAGGTGTTCCGTAACCGCAAAGGCTACCACTCTCTGAACGTTCAGTTAGTGTGCGACCACAGACGCCGTCAATGCCCGCTATCCTGGCAGCAGCCACGATGCATTCATCCTGCGTGAGACCGGAGTCTCAGCACTGTTTCACTCACCTCATGAAGCTCACGGCTGGCTGCTCGGAGACAAGGGTTATCCACTCGCCACCTGGCTGATGACACCCCTCCGCAACCCCAACACTCCTGCTCAACACGCATACAATGACAGCCATAGCACCGCTAAGAACCTGATTGAACACACTAAAGCAACGGTTCCGCTGCCTTGACCACCCTGGAGGAGCCCTGCAGTACTCCCCTGATCGAGTCTCCCTTTTCATTGTTGTGTGCTGCATGCTGCACAACCTGACCATCCTGAGGGCCCAGCCATTGCCACCAGGGATTGCAGGTCCACCTCAGGAGGAAGAAGAGGGAGAGGAGGGGAGGAGGAGGAGGAGGATGAAGAGGAGGAGCAGCAGCAACGTAGGAGGGAGCCACTCAATCTTGCTTCTGCAGGGGCCATTCATGATCGCCTCATTACACAGCGCTTCCAATAACTGAGATAGCACATGGCCTTTGCGCAGAACAACCACATCATTACAGCCAGCTCGCAGCCCCTATCACCGGGCAAAGGTCAAATGAGAAACATCACAAAATGTGCTATGTCGAATTAAAAATGTATTATTGTGCACAACTCTCTCTTATCAAACACAACCAATAATAAATAAACACAACAATTTATCAACAAACACAACTGGTTCTCAGCAAAAGGAACTATTTGTTACCAAACTCAACAATATATTTACAAACACATCAAATTATTTACACACACTCCCCCTATTTGCTAATAACATATTATTCGCTCGCCCTTCCTCAATGATTTCCCTCCCCTTCGCACTTCCCCCCTCCCAACCCTACTGCTCCTCCGTAATGTGGCCCAAGTGGCTGCAGCAAGGCTGGTGGAAGGCTGCTGAGTCTGGGAGCCAGAGACTACAGATGGCCTTGCAGGACGCCCTCAGCCACCTCTGGGCCTGGAAGGCCCGGCTGCAGACTGCACCACCTCAGCATGGGTGGCAGCAGTCTGGGATGACTAGGTTACAGGCTACGGCAAGTGCAATGGCGGAGTGGCAGTGGTGGGAGCAGGAATGCTGTCAACCTGAAAGAGGGAGCAGGAATGCTGTCATCCCGCAGCTCGACCGACACACTGCCACTCCCCCGGGGCAGACCCTCAGCATCCGGAGCAATCCGCTCCCAGTAGATGGGCTTAGTTGGTGGGTGAGTGTTGGGGATTTGGCGGTTTATACCGTCTGTGCACAGAGTGAGGTTGAGATGGTGGCATGTAGAGGTTTTTGAAGCATGTACTCACCCTGACCACCCGAGTGAGGTCATTGAACTTCTTGTGGCACTGGGTGGGAGTCCTGTGGACCACACTTCTGGCCAAGACGTACTGGGCCACCTCCCTCCACATCCTCCTGAACTCCTGCGGCAATGGCCTCCTGCCAGTGTCTGCCCGTCGGTGTTCCACGGCCGCAACCAGAGCCTCCAAAGCCTGGTCGCTGAACCGGCGAGCTCTCTCTCTGGGCCTCTGATCAGCCATGAGATTTGTGGTTAATGGATTGTAGCTCCTTGCAGGCCCAGGTCACAAGCAGCAATGATCAGAGTGAGGCTGTGCAGCATCATTGAACCTCCCCTTTAAGAACTGAAAGGCGCCAGTCTGTCTGAGTACTTGTAATTGACAGCGCCGGAACTTGAGTAGCGCTGTGCGGTAGTGCCCCGCTCTCCGACGTTAGCATCCTAAGAGGAGTGTGTAGCGCTTGATTTAACGCTCCACTTCCCTCTTGGGGCGATAAAACTGAATTTCGTGGTCGCCGGCGCTGATTAGCACCGGTCGCTAAAGTTACCGCCCAGGCGATGTTAGTGCCCCAAAATGGTCGTTACCAAATTTTTCCCCCATTCTATTTTTTATTGAAACAATTTTGAACATTTTTAAAATTGAATTACACTCGTTGGAAGATTCACAACTCGTAACACTATCTCTACACTACAGTTTTTGCCTCCTGTATTTTAGCAATTTACACCATGTTTTAGAAGATTAATAAATGGTTGGGCAAAATTGAATTTAACTGAACTGGAGCAATTAATTCATGATCAAAGTAATTAAACTAAATAACTTACCATGAGCTCTTAAAGGGCTGGCACTTGGATTGAGAGTGAATTCTAAAACAAATGAAGCATTGACCGGGAAAAGAAAGAATCAGAACAAAAATGTTTAACTAAAACTAACGTCAAACCGGTTCATTCTCATACCCATCATTTTTTTGCTGGAACAGAAACCTTGAGATCAAAGGACTCATTTATTCCTCTCTTTCCTATTTCAGTACAAAACCTGCCAGATTTATTCACTGTAGGGTTATTCGCTTTAGCATGCATCTCATCACAGCAGTACAAGCTCCGCGGCTCAACAGAAGTGCTTTAAGATGAGCTTGGAGCACAGGAGGCAATCCGTAATTTTCAAGAATTTTACAAGAGGACATAATCTTCGCTTTGATCCTTGTCAGACTGTACCTGCGCACCACACACATACACACGCACACATTCTCCGTGCTCCCTAGATGCTTCCCCAGAATATACACATGAACAAGTGAAAATGATCCGCACAAAAACAACTAAGCTGTTGAGCTTTTTATTGTTGAGCTAAGTTCACGTTACAGCACTTGTAACAGCTTACCTCGCTTTTCTCTCATTTTGACATACTTTTTGACATGAATCTTGTCATTCATGTGGAAATTACTTATGAAATATTACTGGGCGGCCTGCTGGTGGCGCTGTCCAGGGAGAGTATAAATACTCGGGCATGGGCCCAGCTTGCTCAGGACATTCTTGAACAGGAACTAATGAAGGACACAACTAGTTCTCCATGTTGAAAAACAGTTGATTAAAGCTTTGTTTAACGCTTAGACCAAGTGGCTAGTAGTTTTCTTACGTCACTTTTATTTCTCTCTTTCCCTTTTATGATTCTCGATCTCTTTTTTATTTGCAACGGTGCTGCCTCAGTTCTTTTCCAAATGTTTTCCACTGTGGCCTGTTGGCAGGACTGGCTGATCATTCTTCCAGTTTTAAGTGTCAGCCGTGGCTCAGTTGGTAGCACTCTGAGTCAGAAGGTTGTGGGGGTCAAGTCTCACTCCAGAGACTTGAGCACAAAAATCTAGGCTGACACTCCAATGCAGTGCTGAGGGAGCGCTGCACTGTCAGAGGTGCCATCTTTCGGATGAGATGTTAAAACCAAGGCCCCGTCTGCTCTCTCAGGTGGACGTAAAAGATCCTGCGGCCACTATTTTGAAGAAGAGCAGGGGAGTTATCCCCGGTGTCCTCGTTAAAATTTATCCCTCAACCTGTTCATCTTATAAAATGTGCCATGGGATCTTTTGCGTCCACCTGAGAGTTTAACGTCTCATCCGAAAAATGTCACCTCCGACAGTGCAGCACTCCCTCAGCACTGCTCTGGGATGTCAACCTGGATCTTGAGCTCAAGTCTCTGGAGTGGGACTTGAATCCACAACCTTCATGACTCAGAGGTGAGAGTGCTACCCACTGAGCCACGGCTGACACTTCAAAGTTACCTGAACGTTAGCAAAAGGATGGTCAACAGGGTAAATGCCCATCTTTTGCCACATGGGCGGTAAATTGGCGAAGCGAATTACCCACCACTGTTGAGCCCATCAGGCGGGTTCTATAATAAGTGAGCGATCCACTCCGCCGGATCATTGGCCGAGCGGTGGAGTTGGAAAATTTATCGCAATGATTTTTGTTTACATTTTGTATGTAGCAAGACAAAATACGGGCCAGGAATGAGATGCCATTGATACTGTTAACATAATGGGCCAGAAATTCGGCTCCCTGGCTTCCCGCGGGTGCAAGGATCGCGCGTGCACCTACCTACCGCGCCTGTCGTTGACCTTTGCGCCCACGGGGACTTCAGCTCCTGGGCCTCCTGCAGCTGCCGGCGCGCAGTGCTTGCGTGTCCCAGGGGCGTAGTTAGTGCGATGTGTCCCCTGGGATCACGTGGGCCATGGAGAGCCAATGGCAGCAGACCATCTTTCATTCATAGATTTGACAGGAAGACCTTCAAATAATTTTTTTTATAAACCATCGCATTTTTAAAATAACTATAAGTTAAATAAATTAACTACTTTAAACAAAAATTAAAATTTTTGAAAAAATTTAAATACTTTTTAACAGTGCTAAAAATAAACTTACCTTTCTTTAAAGTATCTAAAAAAGATAAACCTGTTGAAAATTTTTTTTAATTGTAATTAATTAACCACTTACCTTGTTAAAAACAGGCCTTGCGCCTCCTTTTTAAAAGCGCAGCTTCTTCAATACTTACCTTCCCGGAGAAACCTGAAAAAATAACGAAGTTCGCTGCGTGCGCGCAGCCTCTCCCGCGCACGCGGTTCACCTCTGAACTCCTCCCTTCAGGGGAACGGAAGTTCCGGTTTCCCGCGCATGCGCAGTGCATGCAGGAAACCGGCACTTCAGGTGGCCTTACGGGTGAGTACACAGCGCGTACTCACCCGACAAGAGCCGAATTTCTGGCCCAATGTGTTTTATTGATAAATCACTAACGGGGATCAGTAAGGCATGTGTCACGGGGAGAGAAGGCGTTACCACTTTTCACTCCAAACTAGGCATTTGGCCTTCCGCATGGACACACTGAATCTTTCTCGCACCCTTTTCTTCAGTACACAAGCACATCTCTATCCCGATCGCTTCCAATTAGACTCAGGAGTCAAGTGAGCATGGTTACAACAATTACTTCTGTCCAGCCATACAGAGAGT
This sequence comes from Squalus acanthias, assembly GCA_030390025.1. Lineage (NCBI taxonomy): Eukaryota > Metazoa > Chordata > Chondrichthyes > Squaliformes > Squalidae > Squalus > Squalus acanthias. Next base: position 209,616,670 of record CM059426.1, on the reverse strand, counting down.
ATCATGGAGGCCAGGCCAGTTGCAATAACAAATGGGCAGACAGTTCAGAGAAGAAGCATATATTCAGGAAATAAAAAAAAGTCACAGATATTACATAATGGGCCGGATTTTCCGATCGGAGGCTTCCTGCGAGCGAATGCCTCCGATCGGGAAAAATCTACGCACTTACCTGCTGGCTCCGTAGGTCCTGAGACTTCCGATCCTGGGCCTCTCCTGGTCCGCGCGGGCAGAGGCCCAGGTATCCCAGGGGCGCAGGCGGTTTGCAAGCGTCCCTGGGATCAGGTGGGCCACGGGGAACCAATGAAAGAAGGGAATTCCCCTTCACACTTTTGACAGGTCTCTCCGCACGGATCTGTCAAAAGTATGAATGAGGAATCACTTAAAAACACAGTTGAACATTAAATCATTTTTTTTTAATCACCTATTTAAAATTAGTTAAAATTACATTAAATTAAATATTTTAAACAAAAATTTAATTTTTTGAAAAAAATAATTAAAGTATTTTACGGGGCTAAAAATAAACTTACCTTTTTTAAAAGTATTTTTTAAATTATAAATGAGTGAAAAATTTTTTTTTTTTAAATTTATTTTAAAACTTATGCTGGTCAAAGCAAGCCTTACGCAGGCTTTTACCGGGCGTAAGATTTTTAAAGATTTTCAGCGGGCGGAGGTTGTGCAGAAAGCGGAACTCTCTGCCCGCGGAGACCTTTCTCCCGGGCAGGCGGATGTTTCTGGTGGAGAAAGGCCTTCAATCAATGTTCCCTCCAATTTTGTTTTTGGGGTGCGCGGCCGCTTTAACGGGCTGCGCGGCCCGTTCGAATTTCCGCGCATGTGCGGTCTTTCCATTCAAAAGCCGGTGACCGGCCTGCGTGGGACCACCAGACCACTGCACGTGGCCGCGCTGCTTAAGGGAAACAGTGCCTTCAATTTGTTATTACTTTCGAACGCAATGCTCCACCTAATTTATATTCACAAAGGGGGAACTGCACTCGTGGAGAAACACGAGGTGAGTCAGCTCCGGTTTGTGACCGTAAACACCATTAATCATGTAAAGTTTCTTTTTAATAAAAAAGCTCATAAATCAAGAACGGGAAACGTGTTCTGCCCAGGGCCTTAAACGCTACTATCAGATTCGCAATGATACAGAAGCCCAGTCATTCCAACTTACTCGGATGGTCTTGACCAAGCTCCTCAACTTCGGGATAGCCTCAACCGTTATTCTTAGCACAAAATCCGGCCCAATATTTTCCAATGACCATGAACAAACAAGATTCAGAATAGGCAAGTGGCGTTCAAAGGGCTGGATTTTGATACTGGGGCGGGTTGGGGTCGTGTCATCCACTTTTCGTGTTATCCACCCGACTGCAATTGGATGTGGGAGATTGATGCAATTTTCACCTAATTGGGCAATTGAGTTCCAGCATGTGGGAACCCATGAACCAATTAGTGTTTTCAGTCTGAAAGTCGCCTCTGATGATGTCATCAGTGCTGCTGCATTGAAGGTCTTCAGAGACTGCCTGACCTTTGCTGTGAGAGGACCTGGATGCAAAATGAGCAGCAGCAGCCCTAATTCTGCTCCCAGATATTTTTACACCACCACTCCCAGATATGTCTCCTCTCCATCCATCCCCATAGCCAGCCAGCGTCAACTATCCATATCCAAATGTGCTCCCGCCAGGTTTCACAATCGTGGTTCAGAACAGGCGTGCTTCACGTATAACAAGGGTTAAAATCACAAAGGCCTTTCAAAATGGCATTATACAGCCAATTTAGTGCTTGTTAAGGGCCTTAACAACCTATCCCACCTCTTAAAGGCGGGGCAGAGTCGGGACCAGCAGACATGATTTAATGAAAATTGCGTGGAGACGGGATGGAGGCGAACCTGTGCCCACCCGCCAGTTTTCGCAATTTTAACCCCTCACACGCCTCCAAACCCGCCTCCACGGGTCAATGAAAATCCAGCCCAAAGAGACCGACAATCAGTTTTCAACCAGACCAGATGAATGATAAATGGTGTTTAATGTAAAAGCTGGAAGATTTTATAATGAGCCAATCATACTGGCCTGAAATAACAACAGAGAATGCTGGAAACACTCAGCAGGTCAGGCAGCATCCGTGGAGAGAGAGAGAGAAAAACAGAGTTAACATCTCGGTTCAACGACCCTTCGTCAGTACTGACCTGACTTGTCTGGTTTAATGGGTCCTGTGTTTAGTGACCATCTATTGATAAGAATTCAGAGCCTTTGAAAGGTCTTTGAATGTGTCGCGTTGCTACTTACACGGGAGGTTTTTTTGATCAGTCAGTTGAATAACTTTTGATGTGCAATATTTAGTCATAAATTGTGAGTGGGCAAACAGCGGATTACTGACTACAGACTGGAATTAAGAGTTCAGGCTCCAGAATGAATAATATGCACCGTTTCATTAGCACCATAAAAGTAGCAAATGATTGCAAGTGCAATCAAATCAGAGCTGATTTACCTACGTCCACTGCAATTTGAAGTGAAGAAATGTACAGACAAACCAATATTCTTGTCCACTATAATCACTGATAACATTCATTACTTTTAATGCATCTGCTTTGAGAAAACTGTTTCTGTCTGGTCACTTGATTGCCTGGACATGTACGCTGTAATACATACAAAATAGCAAATACAGTTGCACTGTAAAATGTTGTTCATTACATTTAATACAGAGGAAGAAGGCTAGTTGACCAAAGATTGAAAGGGTTATCGCATTGCGTGCCGGCAATTGCTAATGGAAAAAGAATGTTCGCTGCCTAACCAGATGACATAAAATTTAAATCCAGGGAAGTTATACCGACACTCTCAGTGGGAGAGCAGCCCTTTGCCATTAAAACACTGGGACCATCCACTTAAATGAGCATTTAAAAGATCCCAGGGTGGGCAGTAAGTCAGCACTGAGAGAATTCGATTGCTAACAAAATTTAAAGAGTTTTTTTTTTAATTCATTCACAGGATGTGGGCATCACTGGCATTTATTGCCCACCCCTAACTGCCCTTGAGAAGGTGGTGGTGAGCCACCTTATACAACTTAGTGGCTTTAAGCCATTTCCGAGGGCAGTTAAGAGTCCGACCACATTGCTGTGGGTCTGGAGTCACGTATAGGCCCAAAACCAGGTAAGGACATTAGTGAACCAGATGGGTTTTTACGACAATCCGGTAGTTTCATGGTCACCATTACTGATACTCACTTTTCATTCCAGATTTATTTAATTAATTGAATTTAAATTCCCCAGCTGCCGTGGTGGGATTTGAACTCATTGTCTCCGGATCATTAGTCCAGGCCTGCTGGATTACTAGTCCAGTAACATTACCACTATGTTACCTTACTCCAGTATTGTGACATTGGAATTTTTTAAAATTTGTTTTTGGGAAAGCATTTTTACATTCCTACCTTTGATTCTTATAAGCTAATGCACCCATTGTTGCGTAAAGAGGAATTGATCTTTGAACCAACATTCAGGTACAATGCAAAGTTTGGAGTTTGAAAAGAGCAAATGTGCTATTTATTTTAAGTATTGGACTTTACAATGTTTTAAAACTCTTGAAGCTTCTGCACAAACTTCACGTTTTGCATAAATGGACTCAACATTCACCCTCTCCATCAAAGGTGCACTGTGCGTACTGTCTGTACTACCCACAGGACAACTGTGACAACTCACCCAGCTTAGATCATCAGCCCTGCGACCTCTGCCTGAAGCTGGCCAGGAGCAGCAGGATCCTGGGAACACCATCACCTCCAGGTCTCACACCATCCTGACTTAGACATATATCGGCATTCCTTCAACATTGCTGGGTCAGTCTCCTGGAATTAGAAACATAGAAAAAATAGGAGCAGGAGTCGGCCATTCGGCCCTTCGAGCCTGCTCCGCCATTCAATATGATCATGGCTGATCCTCTATCTCAATACCATATTCCCGCTCTCTCCCCATACCCCTTGACGCCTTTTGCGTCTAGAAATCTATCGATCTTCTTCTTAAATATATTCAGTGACTTGGCCTCCACAGCCTTCTGTGCTAGAAAATTCCACAGGTTCACCACCCTCCGAGTGAAGAAATTTCTCCTCATCTCAGTCCTAAATGTCCTATCCCGTATCCGGAGACTGTGACCCCTCGTTCTAGACCCCCCAGCCAGGGGAAACATCCTCCCTGCATCCAGTCTGTCTAGCCCGGTCAGAATGTTATACGAATTTTATTCCTCACCTAACGCCGTTGTGGGAGCACGAGGAATGCAGTGGTTCAAGGAGAAGGCCAACCACCACCTGCCCAGGGCAGCCAGGGATGGGCAACATCTGCTGACCCCGCCAACATTGTTCATATTTCCAAAAACAAATTCTTTAAAGTTCTAATTGCACAATAATTATACTCTGTAAATGTTGTTATCATTGGTTGGGAATTTCTGACTTTCTGCCCGCCCTGGGATATTTTAAATGCTCATTTAAGTGGATGGCCCCCATTGTTTTAATGGCAAAGGGCTTATTTTTTATTTGTTCATCGAATCATAGAAATTTACAGCACAGGAGGAGGCCATTCAGCTCATGGGATGTGGGCGTCGCTGGCAAGGCCCGCATTTATTGGCCATCCCTAGTTGCCCTTGAGAAGGTGGTGGTGAGCCGCCTTCTTCAACCGCTGCAGTCCGTGTGGTGAAGGTGCTCCCACAGCGCTGTTAGGGAGGGAGTTCCAGGATTTTGACCCAGCGACGATGAAGGAGCTGCTCTCCCACTCAGACGTTTCAACTTCAGTCTCTCCTGCCATTGGAACTCAGTCCCCCTCAATGTGAAACTTTGAGCAGAACACGATCGGAGAGCCAGATATGACAGCAGGACCTTGTGGAGTCACAACAATTCCCCAATCGGGAAAGGGGTTAGGGGAGAAAGAAAGACTGGCAAAACCAGCCTTTGTTCATTAGCTAGTCAGGGAATATCATTGTCTAGAAAGCCACTGTCTAGATCAGGGTGAACACAGTGATGGGACTGGGCGTAAACCTCAGATTCTTATCCCTTTTGTTCCAATCACCAAAAAATTTTGTAAATCTCCATGAGATTTAATTTCTTCCTTTTTTTAGTTGACGTTCACATTGTGTTCACTATCCATCGGCTCAAGTGCAGGGAAATCGTTCCCTGAACTGGAACATGCATGGCGCTTAAGGAACTTGCTGCTGTGAGAGAGGAAGGCCGTGGACCTCTGACAAACACGGTATATCACTCACTTAGTTCAGAGAACCCCATCACATTGTGTCGCTCTGACCAAACTCAAACTGTTCCCCCCAACCATGCTGGCTGAAAGAAAGAAAGACATGCATTTCTATAGCGTCTTTCACGACCACCAGATGTCTCAAAGCGCTTTACAGCCAATTAAGTACTTTTGAAGTGGAGTCACTGTTGTAATGTGGGAAAACGCAGCAGCCAATTTGCGCACAGCAAGCTCCCACAAACAGCAATGTGATAATGACCAGATAATCTGTTTTTGTTATGTTGGTTGAGGGAGAAATATTGGCCAGCTCACCGGGGATAACTCCCCTGCTCTTCTTCAAAATAGTGGCCGCGGGATCTTTTGCGTCCACCTGAGAGAGCAGGCGGGGCCTCGGTTTAAAGTCTCATCTGAAAGACGGCACCTCCAACAGTGCAGCACGCCCTCAGCACTGCACTGGGAGTGTCAGCCTAGCTTTATGGGCACAAGTCCCTGGAGTGGGACTTGAACCCACAACCTCCTGACTCAGAGGTGAGTGTGCTACCCACTGAGCCAGAGGTGAGTGTGCTACCCACTGAGCCACAGCTGACACCGAGAGCACCCAGGGAAGCAGGAAGTAGCCTGGAAAATGTAAATGAGTGATAGGAGGTAATAGAAAGAAGACAATAACTAAATAGCCAGCCATATGTGAAATTATAAACATAACCACATCAGCGCCAATTTAACAACCGCATAAAGAGCTGTCGTATAAACATATTGTGAGGTGAAGGGGTTATAACAAGAGTCAGTGAAGCTCATATAAATTAGTGGTGCATGGTAATACTGGCTTCAATGAAGATTTATCACCTTCTACAAGAAGACTAATTGTTCTAGTCTCACTCGGTTTAAATTTCATCACATCGCTCCTATGGATTATAGTACAGATTATTTGTAGACAATTACTTTTTAATTCAGACCACGTTTAACTTTGTTGCTATCATTTACCAATGAAGACAATTTCAGGCCTGTCATATTTTCTAATGCAGTGCATGAATGGCGCCCGGGACATTACCGGTTTAAATATGACCCATCGGAGCCGTAATGAGCAGGACCCACTCAAATAGAGAATGCAAATGTAATACGTCAACACAGACCCGTCTAAAAATTGAAATCTGGTGCACCTACACGAAGTTTTCCTACATTACAACAGTGACTACACTTCAAACGTACTGCATTGGCTGTAAAACGCTTTGGGACACCATAGGGTCACGAAAGGCGCTACAGAATGCAAGTTCTTTCTTATCTTGTGAAGAACAACAACAACTTGCATTTATATAACACCTTCAACATAATAAAATGTCCCCAAGGCGCCTCCCAGGAGCGATTATCTAACAAAAGTTGACACTGAGACACACGAGGAGATATTAGAACAGGTGACCAAAAGCTTGGCCAGAGAGGAGCAACTTAAAGGAGGAGAGAGAAGTGGAGAGGCGGAGCGGTTTAGGGAGGGAATTCCCGAGCTTAGGGCCCGGGCTACTGACCAATGGTGGAGCGATGAAAACCGGGGGAGGCGCAAGAGGCCAGAATTGGAGGAGCGCAGAAATCTCGGAGGGTGGTAGGGTTGGGGGAGATTACAGAGATAGGGAAGGGGCGAGGCCACGGAGGGATTTGAAAACAAGGATGAGAACTTTGAAAACGAGGCGTTGCCGGACCGGGAGCCAATGTAGGCCAGCGAGCACAGTGGGGTGATGGGTGAACGGGACTTGGTGCGAGTTAGGACACGGGGCAGCCGAGTTTTGGATGGGGCGACTGGCACTCACCCCCATCTCCTGCCTGCCCAAATCCCGCTCCCTTAAAATCGGGGTTATATTATTTTACTATTTGCTGCTTTCTCCCTTTTCCTGTTGCTGGATCTCTGTTATTTAACAGTTTGCCTAATATTCGACATCCTAAAATGGTCAAAATCGGTCCACGTTCCAGCTATTAACAGTTTCAGTTCACACTTAACCTGCGTGTGGCTGGCGGCTGTTACAGTTTAATGGCAGGTACATTTTCTTTGATCTTCCTGATAATCCTCTTAAACTTTGATGCCTTGTGTTGGATTTCCTTTTCATCTTCTGTGCTTTGAATCTGTGAATCTAAGAGTTCTCTCGTGCTTTCCACTCCAGCAGCAGAATATTTAAAGACTTGTTTCATGCATTTCCATTTGGATTTTGTAATCGCCACAATGTTACCTCGTTAACTGTGACATTTTGCCTGATTTCAATGTAGAGTCCATGAGCTGGCTCTGCTCCTGACTCTTCACCAATATTTTGAACACAGTGGAGGAAATGTTTCTCGGTTTTCTGTGTGCAACCGATTTGTGAACCTGTTCTTTATAGGTGAGTTTACAATTACATTCCAGAGGGTTCCCGTCGCTTCCAACCTTTTTGTGTCTTCATTTACGCGGTGTGGGTGTCGTTGGCAAGGCCAGCATTTATTGCCCATCCCTAATTGCCCCTTGAGAAGGTGGTGGTGAGCCGCCTTCTTGAACCGCTGCAGTCCGTGTGGTGAAGGTGCTCCCACAGTGCTGTTAGGGAGGGAGTTCCAGGATTTTGACCCAGCGACGATGAAGGAACGGCCGATATACTTCCAAGTCAGGATGGTGTGTGACTTGGAGGGGAACTTGGAGGTGGTGGTGTTCCCATGCGCCTGCTGCCCTTGTCCTTCTAGGCGGTGGAGGTCGCGGGTTTGGAAGGTGCTGCCGAAGTAGCCTTGACGCGCATCCTGTGGATAGTCCACACTGCAGCTATAGTGGTGGAGGGAGCGGATGTTTAAGGTGGTGGATGGGCTATCTGTCTATCTGAAAAGCTGCATCATCTATTGGCCCATTTATACTGTTGAAGATGGCAGCAAGCCTCGAATAAAAATTGCTATGACTAGAAGTTGAAGCCAAAGAAAACTCATGGTATCTACCTATGCTTCTGAGGACTGCACTGCTTCTATGTGCAGTCTAAATGCAAGTGGGGCAGACACTCTAAGCTGTTGCCATTCAGCACAGCCACAGCGTAAGCTTCACAGTTGCAAATCAGCCACGTGTTGTTGCATTTTTGATTAATCATAGATGTATTCGACACACGGAAACCACATGGAGTAGGGAGTCTCCCAGTGCGAATGATGGACATCGGGTGTAACAGAAAAGCAGCTTCAGCAAAGCCCCATTAAAAAAATGTAAGCTTATATTTGAAAGGGAACACGGGTGGCCTGCTCTACCAACATTCACATTTTAATTATTGAAAGGATCCGAACAGCCTTCTTCAATCATTTAAAGTTGTACGGGTGTTGAGAACTGTAGCAGTTTGCAGTAGAGGAAGAGGCCACTTGGCCCATCGTATCAAGGTTGGCTCTTTGCTAGAAAACAAATCCCACTGCCCCCACAGCCCTATCTCTTCCACTGCTTCAAATATTGGTCCAATTTTCCGTAAAGGGGCAGTGGCCTCTGCTTCAACCAGTCCCTGGGAGAGAAATCGATCTTCGTCAATAGCTGAAACGGGCGATAGCGAATTGCCAGCTCGACTTACACCAAGTCTGATTCGCTGTCACCCTCTCGAGCTTCCGCCAAAGACTGATTCCACCCCCCTCCCCCTCCCGTGCCAAACCATACCACGCACCAAAAAACCTCTGAGTAAAAAAATATTCTCCTAAACTCTGAGTGAAAATGTTTTAATTGATGTCCCCTCTCCACTGACTCCCCAACCAGAGGAACTCTCCCTCTTCACTCCACCAAAACCCTTTATAGTTTTACAAAAATCTTCTATTAAGCACCTTCTGTGCTCCAGTGGCAATAGTTCCAGTATCTCCAGTCTCACCTCATAACTATAGTTTTCCTTCCCAGGCATCATCCTGGTGAATCTACGCTGTACGCTCTGTATGCCTTTAATGTCCTTTCGACAATGAGGTGCTGGAACTGCACACAGTCCTCCAACTGTGGCTTAACTGATATTTTGTACAAATTTATCGTGACTTCTTTTGTGCTCTGTGCCTCTCTTTATGAAACCCAAAATGTTTTTTTCTATGGCTTTGTCTACGTGCACTTGCATTTTCCGGGAATTATCGTTGGTTATTCCTGCTGGGATTTGCCCAATCATGGGATAAGAGGGTTGCCCTATGAGGAGAGATTGAGTAGATTGGGCCTCTACTCTCTGGAGTTTAGAAGAATGAGAGGTGATCTCATTGAAACATACAAGGTTCTGAGGGGGTTTGACAGGGTAGATGGTGTGAGGGGGTTTCCCCCTGGCTGGAGAGTCTAGAACTAGGGGGCATAGTCTTCGGATAAGGGGTTGGCCATTTAGGACTGAGATGAGGAGGAATTTCTTCACTCAGAGGGTTGTAAATCTTTGGAATTCTCTACCCCAGAGGGCTGTGAATGCTGAGTCATTGAGTATATTCAAGGCTGAGATCGATAGATTTTTGGACTCTTGGGGAATCAAGGTATATGGAGATCGGGCAGGAAAGTGGAGTTGAGGTCGAAGATCAGCCATGATCTTATTGAATGGCGGAGCAGGCTTGAGGGGCCGTATGGCCTACTCTTGCTCCAATTTCTTATGTTCTTATGATCGACCACCTTACCTTCAGCTGAAGGTCTGTGGAAAGCCTTCAATGTCTTTCTGTTGAGCATATACTCCCATTCTTGTTTTTTTTCTTCTAAAAGGTATTACCCCTACACTAATGTACATTGAATTGCATCTGCTATCTTTCTACCCATTCCGCAGCCCTGTCTATATCTTGCTGAAGTCTTTTTCAGTCCTCCTCACTGCTTGCCGAACTCCTTACTTTTGTGTCAGTGGCAAATTTGGAGATTGTGCTCCCGATGGCAAAGTCTAAATGATCTACCTACACGGAGAACAAAACTGGAGCTAACACTTAACCCCCGGGGTACCTCAATTCCATATCTGAGCAACACCCATTGAACCCTAACTCTTTGTTTCCTGTCCATCGACCAACTTTCTATCCACACTGCTACATTTCCTCCAATACTATGCATCAAAAGTTTTCTTATGTGACACCTTATCCAACGCCTTCTGAAAATCCACCTGCACTACATCTAAAAGAGAGAAAGAGCTTGCATTTCTATAGCGCCTTTCACAGTCTCAGGATGTCACAAAAGCGCTTTCCAGCCGATGAAGCACTTTTTGAAGTGTAGTCACTGTTGTAATTCACTGCGTTCCTTTGAGCTATTCAATCAATCACTTCGTCAGAAACTCGTTTAAGTCAAACACGAGTTTCCTTTCCACAAATCCAAGTTGGCCGTCCTTGATTAACCCGAGCACTTCTCAATGCTCCCGAATTTGGCGTGAAATGGTGGATTCTGATGTTAGAGTAACCGATCTATGGTTTCTTCCTCTTTCCCTTCTTGAATAAAGGTCTGACACTGGCTACTCACCAATCTCATCGCACAATTTGCATATTTAAGAAGGACTGAAGAATTGTGCCTGGACCTAACCCGCCTCTCATTTCTTTTACCAGTCTAGGGCACGTGTCTCCAGGGCCCATTCACTTAGTCACCTTGAGTCCTGGCAATTGTTTTCAGAACCAATTCCTTTTCTACAGTTACCTGTATCCATTATTCCACACTCTCCTCTAGTACACCTATAATCACACTTCCACTATTACTTGTTGACGTAATAAAGACTCACTGCGCACTTGGTTGAACATAAAGTAAGGCTTTAATCAACTTGTAACAAAACATGGCGGTCTAGTTAGCAGTCACTAGCTTCCTGTTTCCAGATTGTCTCTGCCCAAGGTGGGCCCACGCCCGAGTATTTATACTCCCCCGACGGCGCCCCAGCTGGCCGCCCAGTAGTACTTCCTGAGTTACTTCTTGTAGAAGTTGCGATTTATGCCACTTGTAAACCAAAAATGCAAATTATTTATTTAATATCTTCACTATTCCTTCATTCTCGACAGTTAGACTTCCTCCTTCATCCCCTCTCTTTTAGCTTTTTATATGCCTATAAATCCCTTATTTTCTTTTATGTTAGCTGCTAGCCTTTTTTTAATATTCCCTTTAAGCCCTTCTCAACTCCCTTTCAATAGCCCACTACACTTTCTCTATTCCTCCTTATTATCTTTTAAGTTTCAGTCTAGATTCAATCTCTGTTTATCCATTGAACTCGACTCTTGAAGCGTACCCCGTTTCCCATAGGAATGTATTTATTTGATACTCTATCCATCTCACATTTGCAGATTTCCCACTGATGTCTATTGCCTTGACTTCGAATCTCTCACTACTCCTACCTTCCTGGGTAATCTTTTGCTCCAGAGTGCCACTATGTTGCTCAGGACCACCCTCCTCTACGTCATACTTGTCCTCATACTTGTCCACATGGACAGTTCCAGTAACTCAAGGGGGGGAATTTTGCCGGCGCTCAGGGGGCGGGTTTGGAGGCGGGACATCCCGCTGTCAACCCACCTCCAATCAATCTTCCCAAGTGTCGGGTCCCCAATTTGCGCATGAACCCGACACCTAGCGGCGGGAAGAAGATTATAGGCACTTAACTGCTTGTTAACAGGTTGTTAACAGGCAGTTAATAGGCTTTTTGCAATTTTGACAGGTCTACTGCGGGCTTCCCAGCGTCCAGTCACCACGCCAGGTAAGTGTGGCGTGCTGTGGCTCTGCTGTAATGTTTGTGCATTGATGACAGCTGCAAAAGTGGTGTGAAGGATCCAATGGTACGCTGGTGAGTTTCAGAGGTAAGAAAATGTTGGGAAAATCATTTTTAATGTATTTAGACTTTTCTGTAGGTGACAAGTTTTGAATTGTTTGTGTAGTCCCACATCATTGGGAGAACCTCTCACACCAGTGACAGATCGCTTCTGTAACCTCACCTGCAGCTGCCATCTGTTCTAGCCTAAGGAGGGAGTCACTGGAGAGCCCGGGGACAAGGGCTCACCTTGGTACAGTGATTGTCAGTGTTTGCAGCACCTCAATGCTGTCAAACACTGAAAAATCAGCTGTCAGAAAAATTGTGCGTGGCCCCTTTAAGAAAACCGGCAGATGACGCGTCATCAACTGATGTCATCTGACACCGGCTTTCTCTTAATTGGCCGGCAAGCCTGCAGGGTGGGCTTAACAAGGCCAATTGACGCAAAATCGCATCTGTGCGTCAGACGTTGTTGGGGGTGGGATTGGAACCCGGAAGGCAGCTGTCCCGCCCCCAAGCCGCATCGAGAGGAAAAATCGCGGCCTAGGGTTCTCTGCACCTGTGAGTCCCGTCTCCCTCTGGTACCCCTGCAGATGGCCACCCACTTCCATCTTTCTACAATAGCAAAATACTGCGGATGCTGGAAATCTGAAATTTCAGATTTCCTTCTTTCTACACTCAGCCTAGCACCGTCTCCTTTGTGACCATATTCTGAAGAATACGATTCCACATTTCCTCATTCTCTCTGATGCTGCGGAGTGTGGTCAGTTGCTCCTCAAACACAGAGGTCCTCTGCTCTGGATTCAGTCCTGGCTCCGGGGTAGCCTCTGAGTCAGAAGGTTGTGGGTTCAAGTCCCACTCCAAGAGATTTGAACACAAAAGCTAGGCTGACATTCCCAGTGCAGTGCTGAGGGAGCGCTGCACTGTGGGAGGTGCCGTCTTTCGGATGAGACGTTAAACCGAGGTCCTGTCTGCACTCTCAGGAGGACGTAAAAGATCCCATGGCACTATTTTGAAGAAGAGCAGGGGAGTTCTCCCCGGTGTCCTGGCCAATATTTATCCCTCAACCAACATCATTAAAAACAGATTATCTGGGCATTATCACATTGCTGTTTGTGGGAGCTTGCTGTGTGCAAATTGGCTGCTGCGTTTCCTATATTGCAACAGTGACTACACTTCAAAAGTAGTTCATTGGCTGCAAAGCGCTTAAACAAAAAAAGAACTTGCATTTATATAGCGCCTTTCACGACCTCAGGACGTCCCAAAGCGCTTTCTTTCTTTCCAAGCCAGGACATACTGACCCTCGGAGGTATGTGGTGGCAATATCTGATAGTAAGGTACAGGAGAGTTGGCAGGTCTGTGGCCTGAAACAAACATGGCTGCCAGCAGGCCGAGTGCGCTGAAGCCCTTCTCTGTAGGCAGGAAATGGGTTTCACTCAACTTCCACAGCTTCTACAGCAAGAGATGGTCAGGGAATCAAAGAAAACATAGCAAGCCACTGCTGTTCACAGATGTCTGGTTGTTAGAATTGTTTTATTTCTGAAAGAATTATTTAAAGAATTCTCTGGCTGGGTGGGTGAGTAGTAAATCTCCGTCACTGACTGTTGGAGGGTAGCAGCAGTGCTTCTTCTGCTCAGCCTGATAGTATCTTTGTGGGTTTTTTGCTACCTCTTCTATCCTGGCTCACCTTTACGTTGCCAGGTGGTTTTTATCAGCGTTGCGACTGTACGCCAGATCAGCAGAATTGCTTCCTGAGGGAGCTCGCCGACACATGGAATTACATCGAGTATACAGCACAGAAACGGGCCATTCGGCCCAACTGGTCCGTGACGGTGTTTATGCTCCACACGAGCCTCCTCCCACCCCTCTTCATCTCATCCCATCAACATAACCTTCTATTCCTTTCTCCCTCGTGTGTTTATCTAGCTTCCCCTTAAATGCATCTCTGCTATTCGCCTCAACCACCCACCTGTGGTAGCGAGTTCCACATTCTCACCACTCTTTGGGTAAAGAAGTTTCTCCTGAATTCCCTATTTGATTTATTGGTGACTATCTTATATTTATGACCCCTAGTTTTGAACTCCCCCACAAGTGGAAACATTTCCTCTACATCTACGCTGTCACAATTGGTTATATTAGAATGAAATGACAACGTTCCTTTGATGGCTCAGCTCGTGCACCGGAGCCACACGTGAGCCATCACTAAACCACACTTCACTACACCACCCTCTTCTTCTCATTCTCGCACACTCACCACGATGACAATCCTCACTTACCCCGCAACTCACAGCTCACGCACAGACCATCAGCTGTTCCGCCATGCCAACCACGCTCTCCAATCACCTCGCAAGACTCTCACTGACTCACTCCCTTCTTTCTCAGCTGACGTACAGCGCGCACTAGGAAGGTTCCAGGTCCAGTCTTTGTTCTGTGCTGGGCTACAGCCGCGCCATCAGTAGGGGCACTATAACAAGCCTCAGTACTCCAAGTTAGAGAAGAGAAAATCTCACTCCATCCAGGGGTCATCGAAGTGTATGTGTGTGTGTACATCAACTGAGGACAAGATTAGTGTCAACTGGGATGACCCCTGAACATAAGAAGAACATAGAATTAGGAGCAGGAGTAGGCCATGCGGCCCCTCGAGCCTGCTCCGTCATTCAATAAGATCATGGCTGATCTTCGACCTCAACTCCACTTTCCTGCCCGATCTCCATATCCCTTGATTCCCCTAGAGTCCAAAAATCTATCGATCTCAGCTTTGAATATACTCAACGATTCAGCAGCCACAGCCCTCTGGGGCAGAGAATTCCAAAGATTCACAACCCTTTGAGTGAAGAAATTCCTCCTCATCTCAGTCCTAAATGGCCGACCCCTTATCCTGAGACTGCCTCCTAGTTCTAGACTCTCCAGCCAGGGGGAAACAACCTCTCAGCATCTACCCTGTCAATCCCCTTCAGAATCTTGTATGTTTCAATGAGATCAGCTCTCATTCTTCTAAACTCCAGAGAGTATAGGCCCATTCTACACAATGAAGACCCATACATGAATCATACCCACTCAAGCGAGGTGCTGGAGAGTGACCAGTGGCTGTGGAAGAGTCAAGGGCTCAACATCTGCAGCAAGGATGGGAGAAGAGTGAGGATAAGAATTGGCAAGAAAATGCAATCACAAAGACTGGGCAGCATGGTGGCATACTGTGCCACACAGTGGCAGGACAAGGTATTGCACCCATGATTCCCGACACGGGGAAATTTCCCATCAGTTCTGCCAATCTGTGGGAGGGTTGGAACACAGGCTGGATGGCAGAGGGGAAATCGGATGATTTGGCACCTTGGTACCATCCTACTCGCCCAATAGGAGTCAGCTACTGAGTGCCGTTGCCACAAGTCTGGGAGGAGGTCACCACCGCACCCTCTTCGTGCGAGAGAAGTTGACCCGAAGAAAGAAAAAATAAATTGAACAGGTTTAAATGGAAAACACAAACCTTTTCCTCAAATATGCATTGCCACAGATGGTAAAGTTTCTGTCTTCTAGCCAATCAATCTTCGACGGCACCTCCCAAACCCGCGACCTCTTCCACCTAGAAGGACAAGGGCAGCAGGCGCATGGGAACACCACCACCTCCAAGTTCCCCTCCAAGTCACACACCATCCTGACTTGGAAATATATCGGCCGTTCCTTCATCGTCGCTGGGTCAAAATCCTGGAACTCCCTCCCTAACAGCACTGTGGGAGCACCTTCACCACACGGACTGCAGCGGTTCAATAAAGAAGGCAGCTCACCACCACCTTCTCAAGGGCAATTAGGAATGGGCAATAAATGCTGGCCTTGCCAGTGACGCCCACATCCCAAGAATGATTTTTTTTTTTAAGTCACATTTTCAAGTCCACAGGATTCCCCCCTCACTAGAAACTGCCTGATTTTACTGTTACTGTTTTAATGAGGTTGTTTCCCCTGGCTGGAGAGTCTAGAATGAGGGATCACAGTCTCAGGATAAGGGGTTGGCCATTTAGGACTGAGATGAGGAGAAATTTCTTCACTCAGAGGATTGTGAATCTTTGGAATTCTGTGGATGCTCAGTCGTTGAGTATATTCAAGGCTGAGATCGATAGATTGTCGGGCACTAAGGGAATCAAGGGATATGGGGATCGGGCGGGAAAGTGGAGTTAAGGTCGAAGATCAGCCATGGTCTTATTGAATGGCGGAGCAGGTTCAAGGGGCCGAATGGCCAACTCCTGCTCCTGTTTCTTATGTTCTTATGTTTACCAAGTCTTTGTCAGGTTATTAAGCAGAACTCAGAACTGCGGTATAATAGAGCTTTTCAAAGAAAGACTTGCATTTATATAGCACCTTTCATGACCTCAGGATGTCCCAAAGTGTGTTCAGCTAATTAAGTACTTTTGTAGTGTAGTCACTGTTGCAATGTAGTAAATACGGCAGCCAATTTGAACACAGCAAGCTCCCACAAACAGCAATGTGATAATGACCAGATAATCTGTTTTTAATGATGTTGGTTGAGGGATAAATATTGGCCCCGGGACACCGGGGAGAACTCCCCTGCTCTTCTTCAAAATAGTGCCATGGGATCTTTTACATCCACCTGAGAGGGCAGACGGGGCCTCGGTTTAATGTCTCATCTGAAAGACGGCACCTCTGACAGTGCAGCACTCCCTCCGTACAGTACTGGAGTGTCAGCCTAGATTATGGGGCTCAAGTCTGTCTTAGAACCCACCACCTTCTGACACAGAGGCGAGAGTGCGACCCCACTGAGCCAGGGCTGACACCTGCCATGATCACCTCGCTACAGAGCAGGAGTAACAGAAAGTATCCACTTCAGACCAAGTGCAGTCCTGGCTCCAGCGGACTGTGTGCATCCTGTGGGGGGAAATCAGGGGAGCAGTTCCTCGACTTAAAACCAAAACATTTCCTAAAAAGGGAACAAAAGCACACACACTCATATTAGACATTGTAGTCTTAATAGATTGCGGGTTGAGTATTTTAAAGTCGGGGAACACTTCAGCAGTCTAGGACATTCAGCCTCCGATCTGCGGGTAAGCGTTCTCCAAGGTGGCCTTCGAGACACACGACAACGCAAAATCGTCGAGCAGAAACTGATAGCCAAGTTCCGCACCCATGAGGACGGCCTCAACCGGGATCTTGGGTTCATGTCACGCTACATGTAACCCCACCTGACGTAGAGTCATCCAGACTCGAGTCGTCGTTGGCTTGTTCTCTCTACACAGATGCGGCCGGACCTGCTGTGATTTCCAGAAAAAAAAGTTCTTTGTTTTCCATACAGACCCCAGCATCTGCCACATTGTCTTTGATGTAATGTTTTCCTGACTGACCTGTTTGGACACCATCCACACCTTTGCCGAGGTGTGATAAAGGGCAGTTGGAAAGATTAACTGTAATCATCTGGCAGTGTTCTCTGACTATATATGCTGTGACTATATGCATCTCTTCACTTCACCTGACGAAGGAGCAGTGCTCCGAAAGCTTGTGATTTCAAATAAAACTGTTGGACTATAACCTGGTGTTGTGCGACTTCTCACATTTGTCCACCCCAGTCCAACACCGGCATCTCCACATCATTTATAAACAGAGGCATAGAGTACAAAAGCAAGACAATTACTCTGAACCTTTATAAAACACTGGTTAGGCCTCAGCTGGAGTATTGTGTTCAATTCTGGCACCTTTAGGAAGGATATCAAGGAGAGGGTGCAGAGATTTATTAGAATGGTACCAAGGATGAGGGAACTCAGTGGAGAGACTAGAGAAGCTGGGGTTGTTCTCCTTGGAGCAGAGCAGGTTAAGGGGCGATTTGATGGAGGCGTTCAAAATTATGAGGGGTTTTGATTGCGTAAATAAGGAGAAACTGTTTCCCATGGCAGGAGGATCGGTAACCAGAGGACACAGATTTAAGGTAATTGGCAAAAGAACCAGAGGGTAGTTGAGGAGAAATGTTTTTATGCAGAGAGTTGTTGTGATCTGGAATGCGCTGCCTGAAAGGGCGGTGGAAGCAGATTCAATAATAACTTTCAAAAGGGAATTGGATAAATGCTTGAAGGGGAGAAAATTGCAGGGCTATGGGGAAAGAGCAGGGGGAGAGTGGGACTAATTGGAGAGCTCTTTCAAAGAGCCGGCACAGGCACGATGGGCCGAATGGCCTCCCTCTGTGCTGCAATATTCTATGATTCTATAAACACAAACCACCTGGCTCCCGTCTCTTTCGGATATTGTTGTTGTGCGGTTTATGTCTATGGATATAATGCACAGAGAAAAAGCTTGACTCAGGTACCTTGTAAATTATATGGTCTGCCTGGTTAAGGCAATCAGGGACCCAAAAAAAGACAATTGGTGGGTATCGTAAAAAGTAAACCGCTGTTAACAGACTCGGGCAGACGGTAGCACAAGTTATTTGGACATAACTAAAACGCGGAGCCGGGATTTTAAATATCCTACGAACCCAATGAAAGAGCAGAGCAATTATTGGCAAATCAGTGCTGCAGCTTTGCAATCATTAGCTCGAGGAACAAGTCGGGAATGCGCAAAGTGGCATAATAAGCTGGCTTTAAACAAAGCCAGTCTGACAGACTCCGCTGACACACCACTAAGAACTGAACGCCTTTTTGCACCTTCTTTTGTGAACTTTGTTGTGACATGACCTCGAGATTGGACTGTCATCCTCAAAGAGTTCATAATGAGAGGAGAGTCCCTCCTGCGCGGTTTATTACATTTTTTTAAAATTAGCATCTCTCTCTCTCTCTCTCTCTCTGTCTCGCTCATGTTATTTTATTTTTTTCCCCCACTGGTTGATAGATGATTCAATTATTATCACAAACGCTGCCCGCAAAGTCTCCTATCGCTGTTAATAAAAGTGATTTCAATCCTAATTCTAATTGTTGGCAAGGCAAACTCGACCACCACACACTGTCATCATTGTGTTGGGTTCAGCGCTGGAATCTGGTTACAGAAGCTCACTGCTACAGGCAATTACATAGAGAGCCCTTTGCATTTGCTTCAAACACAATGCCAAGTAACTATGTCAGTATCCACAAGTCATTTTCTTTTTTGTTTTTCCAATGCTCCCAGCCTGTTTTCTCCATATTGTGCAGTCCTTTTGTTTTTTTGAAAATTACCTCTGAAATGTTTCATAATGGTCTGAAAGCATTTCACTCATGACGGAAAATCCATCAGTTGAATTGCGTGAAAGAGCAGAGTGTCAGACTCCAAGCTCGAGGATTGCAACCAAGATCTCAGCTTCAATCAGAGTCGGGTGAATTTTCCCCGAAGCTGGGTGTATCAGACACAACAGTTACATTACTGAGGCTCCAGTCTGCTACTTGCCACATTCTCCTTCTTGCCTCTCCCCGCTTGCTTATCACTCTCCAGCCCTCACCTCTCCCCATTCCTCACCTCTCCCCACTCCTCACCTCTCTCCACTCCTCACCTCTCCTCATTCCTCACCTCTCCCCATTCCTCACCTCCCCACTCCTCACCTCTCTCCACTCCTCACCTCTCCCCACTCCTCACCTCTCCCCACTCCTCACCTCTCCTCATTCCTCACCTCTCCCCACTCCTCACCTCTCCCCACTCCTCACCTCTCCTCATTCCTCACCTCTCCCCATTCCTCACCTCTCCCCATTCCTCACCTCCCCACTCCTCACCTCTCCTCATTCCTCACCTCTCCCCACTCCTCACCTCTCCCCACTCCTCACCTCTCCCCATTCCTCACCTCTCCCCATTCCTCACCTCTCCCCATTCCTCACCTCTCCTCATTCCTACCTCTCCTCATTCCTCACCTCTCCCCACTCCTCACCTCTCCCCACTCCTCACCTCTCCCCACTCCTCACCTCTCCCCATTCCTCACCTCTCCTCATTCCTCACCTCTCCTCATTCCTCACCTCTCCTCATTCCTCACCTCTCCCCACTCCTCACCTCTCCCCACTCCTCACCTCTCCCCACTCCTCACCTCTCCCAACTCCTCACCTCTCCCCACTCCTCACCTCTCCTCATTCCTCACCTCTCCTCATTCCTCACCTCTCCCCATTCCTCACCTCTCCCCATTCCTCACCTCTCCTCATTCCTCACCTCTCCTCATTCCTCACCTCTCCCCACTCCTCACCTCTCCTCATTCCTCACCTCTCCCCATTCCTCACCTCTCCTCATTCCTCACCTCTCCCCACTCCTCACCTCTCCCCACTCCTCACCTCTCTCCACTCCTCACCTCTCCCCATTCCTCACCTCTCCCCATTCCTCACCTCTCCTCATTCCTCACCTCTCCTCACTCCTCACCTCTCCCCACTCCTCACCTCTCCCCACTCCTCACCTCTCCCCACTCCTCACCTCTCCCCACTCCTCACCTCTCCCCACTCCTCACCTCTCCCCACTCCTCACCTCTCCTCATTCCTCACCTCTCCTCATTCCTCACCTCTCCTCATTCCTCACCTCTCCCCACTCCTCACCTCTCCCCACTCCTCCTCCCCACTCCTCACCTCTCCCCACTCCTCACCTCTCCCCACTCCTCACCTCTCCTCATTCCTCACCTCTCCTCATTCCTCACCTCTCCTCATTCCTCACCTCTCCCCATTCCTCACCTCTCCCCATTCCTCACCTCTCCTCATTCCTCACCTCTCCCCATTCCTCACCTCTCCCCACTCCTCACCTCTCCCCATTCCTCACCTCTCCCCATTCCTCACCTCCCCATTCCTCACCTCTCCCCATTCCTCACCTCTCCTCATTCCTCACCTCTCCTCATTCCTCACCTCTCCCCACTCCTCACCTCTCCTCATTCCTCACCTCTCCCCATTCCTCACCTCTCCTCATTCCTCACCTCTCCCCATACCTCACCTCTCCTCATTCCTCACCTCTCCCTATTCCTCACCTCTCCTCATTCCTCACCTCTCCCCACTCCTCACCTCTCCCCGTTCCTCACCTCTCCCCACTCCTCACCTCTCCTCATTCCTCACCTCTCCCTATTCCTCACCTCTCCTCATTCCTCACCTCTCCCCACTCCTCACCTCTCCCCACTCCTCACCTCTCCCCACTCCTCACCTCTCCCCATTGCTCACCTACCTCATTACTCACCTCTCCCCACTCCTCACCTCTCCCCATTCCTCACCTCTCTCCATTCCTCACCTCTCCCCATTCCTCACCTCTCCCCACTCCTCACCTCTCCTCATTCCTCACTACTCCCCATTCCTTACCTCTCCCCACTCCTTACCTCTTCCCATTCCTTACCTCTCCCCACTCCTTACCTCTTCCCATTCCTTACCTCTCCCCACTCCTTACCTCTCCCCATTCCTCACTACTCCCCAACTCTTACCTCTCCCCAGCCCTGACCATGTTACAAACCCACTCAGGTTCCCCATCGTTTGCCCATTTTGAAACACACTAACTCCTTTATTCCTCTCTTAGTGCACCCCATGTTGGGGACTTGACTCTAACCGGTTGTCCGTGATTGCCAGATTGTGATTCATTTCCTTTTCACACAACAATTTATTACTTCAATAAGGGCATAGTCTTTCTCTCAGCCATTTATCCTACCTCAGAAACCCCTTCCCTCTCATTGCACGCTCAGTATCTGCAGTGTCCAAATCACATGCTTTAAAGCACTCACTGAAACCCTATTCTACATTGCTCAGGCTGTAGCCATCTACTGTGGGGCGCTTGGACTGACTGAACCAGACTGTTCCCACTGCTAATCACTAAAATGCTCCTCTGGTGTGCATACCACTCCATTGAGATGTACCCTCCACCAAAAAGGACTTTGCAAAGAGATCCCTGTAACAGCTTGGCCTTTTTGCCGTAACACTTTTGTCTTGATAACCAGATATTACAGATAAAAGGCATTTAAAACGGAACAGAACAAAGGGGAGGGAATTTCTGTCTTGTGTTTGTGGCTGAAAGGCAGTTTCCATTACCAGACCAAGTCTATTAGAAACTGAAAACTGCTTCTTTATGCATGATGTCTACGGCCAGGTTTGTCAATGAAACTCTAAATGCAGTATATGGGTCACTGGAGACTATATGAGATTTCCGCCACTTTCTCCCTTTGAAAGGGCAGAAAATAACACACTGTCAGAACCAATGGGTACAGGCTAAAATTATTTGATCGGGTTTATTTACAGGCTCAATGGTACACGGCAGCAGAAAGGTACAGCAAGGACAGTGAAACAATGCACTGCTTCAAAAGGCACAACACAAATAGGAAGAGTCCATTGAGGGTCAACATATCCTTGACACCAGTGCTCTCAAATTGGGGTCGCGAAACCCCGGGGGTCCTGGAGACTTTGCGTGGGAAGGTCCGCAAAATAACCTGAGTACCGAGCAGGGCCGGCCTTACGGGACATGTGGCGGCCGCACTCCACTCCCGCCTCCCGGCTCACACCAAGCCCGCCTCCGGGAGGCAGGAGCGGAGTGCAGTCGCCAAATGTGCAGCGCAGAGCAGGCTGGATATCTCACCTAGGAGGGGACCGTGCATGGAGGAGCACTGAGGACGGCATGGAGATCACCAGGCAGCCCCGCACTGAGAAGCAGGCATACCCATCTCACTGATATCTGGAAGTAAATACCTGTTTTCTTAAAAGCATTATTGAAACACTCTTTACATGCAGCACCTTCATATTATTAGTATTATATAGTATTATAATTTAGATGGGGAGTCCGTGATTACTGATCCATTTGAAAAGGGGTTCCTTCAACCAGAAAGGTTTGAGAACCATTGCTTTACACAATGGGGCCTCGTAAGCAGCAAGACTTTTAGAGGACCAACACATTTGTTTGTCTCTTGTTAAAACTCCAATGTTGCATATGGATGATGTGAATTCCAGTTCACCCAGGAGTCCAGATCTTTTGCCTGAGCTATCGATCATAGCGGAACTAAAAGGAAAACTTGCATTTCTATAGCGCCTTTCGCAACCTCAGGACCTCCCGAAGTGCTTTGCAGCCAATGAAGTACTTTTTGGAGTGGAGTCACTGTTGTAATGTGGAAACGCGGCAGCCAATTTACGCACAGCAAGCTCCCACAAACAGCAATGTGATAATGACCAGATAATCTGATTTAGTGATGTTGGTTGAGGGATAAATATTGGCCTGTACTGGGGATAACTCTCCTGCTCTTCTTCAAAATAGTACCGTGGGAGCTTTTACATCCACCTGAGAGGGCAGATGGGACCTCGGTTTAACTGTTTAATCTGAAAGACAGCACCTCCGACAGGGCAGCACTCCCTCAGTACTGCACTGGGAGTGTCAGCCTAGATTTTTGTGATCAAGTCATCAAGTCATCGGAGTGGGACTTGAACCCACAACCATTCTGGCTCAGAGAGCGAGGGTGACACTCACTGAGCCATGGCTGACACAGTAAACTACACGGTTCCTATTCAGCCCATTGGCCTCTGATGTCAATCATTCTTGATCAAGAAGCAAAATATGTGGGAACATTTGCATGGAAATCCAATCAGCACTTGCTTACACATCATAGAATCAGAATCATACAGCACAGAAGGAGGCCATTCGGCCCATCGTGCCTGTGCCGGCTCTTTGAAAGAGCGACCCAATTAGTTCACTCCCTCTGCTCTTTTCCCATAGCCCAGCACATTTTTCCAATTCCCTTTTGTAAGTTACTAATGAACAACTCGCATAAAAAAGTCTCTCCTCATTTTCCCCGCTTTTTATTTCACCTGTCTTTTGAGTACAACAGTGACTACGCTTCAAAAGTACTTCATTGGCTGTAAGGCGCTTTGGGACGTTCTGAGGTCGTGAAAGGCGCTGGAGAAATGCAAGTTCTTTCTTTTTATTTGTTAATGGCCCTGACAGTGTACAATCCAAGTTTCACCCAGCCCAACGCCTTCGTTATCTTGACTGATTTCCAGATCAATCAACCTTTCCTGGTTCTGTTAGACAACCCATCCCCCCGACCTCCATTTTGAAACTTGGGGGAGGGAAAACAGATTCCATTTTAATTTTAGCCGTTTCACGACTTTATGAAGTAAAGACAGAATTTTCTCTAGCTGTCACAATTCCCTCTAATTGTTTAAATTTGTGCATTTGTATTCCATGAACAAACCGTAGATACATTGTGGTCTCTGCCCTACGAGTAGTTTCCCCTCTCGCCTTAAAGCGAGTATGGCGGCCGTGCCTTCAGCTCTGGAATTCCCTCCCTAAACCTCTCCGCCTCTCTCAGCCTCTCTTTAAGACACTCCTTAAAACCTACCTCTTTGGCCAAGCTTTTGGTCACCTGTCCTAATATCTCCTTATGCGGCTCGGTATCAAATCTTGTTTGATAATCGCTCCCTCTGAAGCGCCTTGGGACGTTTTACTACATTAAAGGCGCTATATAAATACCAGTTGCTGTTGTTGATGTCTTGTTGAAGTACAGTTTTGATTGTTCAGTAGACTCATGTCTAAGTTAAGTTGGTATCAGTAAAAGTGATCATGAAGCTGTCAGATTGTCGTAAAAACCCATCTGGTTCACTCATATCCGTTAGGGAAGGAAACCTGCCGTCCTTTTCCGGCCTGGCCTATATGTGACTCCAGTCCCACACCAACATGCTTGGCTCTTAACTGCTCTCTGAAGTGGCCGAGCAAGCCACTTAATTGTACCAAACTGCCACCCAGCAGTGCTTCAAGATGAAGGCACACCACCACCACCTTCTCAGGGCAATGATCAGAGGAACCTTGGTGTGCAAGTACATAGATCACTGAAGGCAGCAGGACAGGTAGATAAGGTGGTTAAAAAGGCATATGGGATACTTGCCTTCATTAGCCGAGGCATAGAATATAAGAGCAGGGCGGTTATGATGGAGCTGTACAAAACACTAGTTAGGCCACAGCTGGAATACTGTGTGCAGTTCTGGTCGCCACACTATAGGAAGGATGTGATTGCATTAGAGAGGGTGCAGAGGAGATTCACCAGGATGTTACCTGGGCTGGAGCGCTTCAGCTATGAAGAGAGACTGGACAGGCTGGGGTTGTTTTCCTTAGAGCAGAGAAGGCTGAGGGGGAACCTGATTGAGGTGTACAAAATTATATGGGGCATAGATAGGGTAGATAGAAAGGAACTTTTCCCCTTAGTAGAGGGGTCAATAACCAGGGGGCATAGTTTCAAGCTAAGGGGCAGGAGGTTTAGAGGGGATTTGAGGAAAAACTTTTTCACCCAGAGGGTGGTTGGAATCTGGAACTCACTGCCTGAAAGGGTGGTAGAGGCAGGAACCCTCACAACATTCAAGAAGCATTTAGATAAGCATTTGAAACGCCATAGGCTATGGACCAAGTGCTGGAAAATGGGATTAGAATAGATATGGCTTGATGGCCGGCGCGGACATGATGGGCTGAAGGGCCTCTTTCTGTGCTGTATAACTCTATGGGGTAGAAATTAGGTCGCGCCCCATTTGGGGCGCAAATATCGTCCGGACGCAAATATTAGCGCCTGGCGCTAATTATCGGCACTGACGGGAAACTTCACTTTTACCGCCCCGGGAGGTGAGTGGAGCGCTAAAGCAGGCGCTGCACACCTCTCTTAAGGCGCAAAGGCCGAGCAGTGAGGCGCTAACTCGGAGCGCTGGCGAAGCTCATGTAATGTCAGTCAGCAATGGAACACACACACAATGGCACGGGCCAGTTCTTAAAGGGGATGGTTAATCTTGCTTTCCATCCACATCCTGTTCATTGCTGCCTTGAATCTCGGCCTGGAGAGACTTGCACATCAAATGTGCTGGAAAGAACAATGGAGAGCACCAGGCAAAGAGCTCAGAGTGCAGCTCCCACGGTCTCTGCTAAATCGATACAAGGAATGGCAAATCAAAATGAACCTGCAAAGTGCTGCTCAGTACCCAAAACTCCTTCACACAACGTTGAATCTCTCCAGAAGTCTCTCCCTCTCTCTCTCAGAATGCGTAGTTCAAAAATGCCACCAACAATAAAAGACAGGAAGAGGCCCCCTTTAAATAGCGCCCCCCCCAGCCCCACAGCGATTGATAGCGTTCCAGTCTTCTGGTCGTTGGAAGCGCCAGGCGGTAAGGCAGGGGGCGCCACTCAATTTCCGCTACGGGGCGCCCCAAGGGCGTTGCACCATGGAATGACGTCACAATCTGCGCGCGCAGGTGGTCGCAGCGGTAAGTTTTAGCGCCGCCGCACAATCTCAAGTTAAGTTCTCGAGCGGCGCAAACATCGCTGCGCCCGGGCGTTAGCGGCTTTGCGCCCCATTAGCGCCCTCTTAAGGCGCTAACGGGTGGCGCAACCAAGTGAATTTTTACCCCTATGACTCTATGAGACTGTGGGCAATAAATGCCGACCTAGCCAGTATTGTCCAAATCCTGGGAATGAGTTTAAAAAAAGAATAATTTATTAAGGACTGATAATTTCAAGTTCTGAGATCTGCACAACACTATTCCAAAAATACAGCATTATCCCCAAATAGACAACATGGACTAAATTTATGGGGGGAGTAGTGAAAATATTCTTGTTCGTGGCACTCTAGCAGCTCATTCATTCCCCGAATTGATCCAGACAGCTTTCAGTTGATGCACGCCAAAGGCTTAAAAAAAAAACTACGTGTGATCACACTTCAAAAGTACTTCATTGGTTGTGGAGCGCTTTGGGACATCCTGAGGTTGTGAGGTTCTAGGCAGCTGAAAGCACGGCCGCCAATGGCGGAGCGATTAAAATCGGGGATGCACAAGAGGCCAGAACTGGAGGAGGAGGGTAGAGATCTCAGAGGGTTGTGGCGCTGGAGTTGATTACAGAGATAGGGGAGGGGCGAGGCCATGGAGGGATTTGAAAACAAGGTAGAGAATTCTAAAACTGAGGCGTTGCCGGATTGGGAGCCAATGTAGATCAGTGAGCGCAGGGATGATGGGTGAACGCAACTTGGTGTTTGTCAGGATATGGGCAGTAGAGCTTTGGATGAGCTCAAATTTATGGAGAGTGGCAGATGGGAGTTATACTCTACTCTTTATTAGGAGTCAGAGTTCAGATAAACAGATTTTGGTGTGGAAATATTCAAGAATCAGGTCTTACTTGTACAAACAGCCCTGCCATCCCAGTCCTCAATGGTCCATGGGCCACACACATCCTGTATCCAGCAAGGCTTGTTTCCAGAGACCCCCAATGCCTGTCTGAGCCATCCAGTACGAGGCCCCAGACAGTTGCCCCAGGAGTGACTCTTCCTGCGATGCCAGTTAGGACACGGGCAGCAACCTGAGGGCATCCCAAAGCGCTTCAATTCCAATGAATGACTTCTGACGTGCAGTCGCTGTTTCGGTAAGCAGGTGTGAGGAGCCAGTAGAGAGCTTCAACCTCTTGTCCGCTTTCCTGTCTCTGTGTTTTGGATTTGGATATCACCAGCTCCAGGGAGTGTCTCAGACTTCTATCTGCATTAACTGATGAAGCTAGATTAGCGAGCGGTGCTTTAGACCTGAAAGCAGACCTGGATTGACCTACAGCTAGCTGCTAGAATGTTCTCAGAACATGCGGGGGACCCTCCATTCCAGAGAGAATCCACTCTGTGAGTAAGCATCAAATCAACATTAAGATGGGATATCCCAAATGAATTCATATTTAAGGAGTCATTTACTGTTGCCCAGTAAGTTTACCATGAATTGACGAATGATTAAGCAATTTTGTATTAAATGCCATGTTCAATCACTAATTCTACTCTTTCTCTTTCTTTATTTCCTTTACTCCCCCCCTTGTATCTTTAAGAAGAGTGTTGGTGCGATGACACAGCGCAAGGAGCGCACGTCAACCCAAGCACCCCACCCACCTGCCCCTTCAACCACCGTCTGCCCCACCTGTGACAGAGACTGTAGGTCCTGCATTGGACTCATCAGTCACCTGAGAACTCATTTTTAATGTGGAAGCAAGTCATCCTCGGTTCCGAGGGACTGCCTAAGAAGAAGAAGTATCTTTAACAAGCTGATTTCAGTGCTGTAGATGTGTTAGATCGTAGCCAGATGTGCAGGTTCTGGTACTAACAGCTCGAGAATTAGCTAAAACTCATTAGGCTGTTAAACGGCCTTTTAGCTCAAACAGCTAACTTGCTAGCATAAAATCATCCAGTTCAGGCTTTGATTTAACAAACAGCCAGATAGCTAATTACATTCTATTGATCTGACTCAACTGTTTTGCCTTTAAATTCCCAAACGTATCCTCTCGCTAGTAGTATTGCAGCTCATCCCATCTCACTGCCTACCTCATCATCGTGCCTGGCATTGCCAAGTGGCCAGAATGGCCAGTTTATCCAGTTAGATTCGACATTGTGGGGGAGTCCAAAACTAGGGGCCATGAATATAGGATAGTCACTAATAAATCCAATAGGGAATTAATCATAGAATCATAGAAAGTTACAGCACAGAAGGAGGCCATTTCGGCCCATCGTGTCCGCGCCGGCCAACAAAGAGCTATCCAGCCTAATCCCACTTCCCAGCTCTTCCGTAGCCCTGCAAGTTAGAGCATCCCAAGTGCACATCCAAGTACTTTTTAAATATGGCTAGGGTTCCTTCCTCTACCACCCTTTCAGGCAGTGAGTTCCAGACCCAACAACCCTCTGGGTGAAGAAATTTCCCCTCAAATCCCCTCTAAACCTTCCACCAATTACTTTAGATCTGTGCCCCCTGGTTTTTGACCCCTCTGCTAAGGGAAATATGTCCTTTCTATCCACTTTATCTATGCCCCTCATAATTTTATACACTTCAATAAGGTCTCCCCTCAGACTTCTCTGTTCCAAGGAAAACAGACCCAGCCTATCCAGTCTTTCCTCATAGCTAAGATTCTCTACTCCCGGCAACATCCTTGTAAATCTCCTCTGTACCCTCTCTAGTGCAATCACATCTTTCCTGTAATGTGGTGACCAGAACTGCACGCAGTACTCTAGCTGAGGCCTAACTAGTGTTTTATACAGTTGAAGCATAACCCCACTGCTCTTGTATTCTATGCCACGGCTAATAAAGGCAAGCATTCCATATGCCTTCTTAACCACCTTATCTACTTGGCCTGCTACCTTCAGGTATCTGTGGACATACACTCCAAGGTCCCTTTGTTCCTCTACACTACTCAGTGTCTTACCATTTAATGTGTATTCCCTTTCCTTGTTAGCCCCCCCCAAATGCATTACCTCACACTTCTCCGGATTGAATTCCATTTGCAACTGTTCTGCCCACCTGACCAATTTATTGATATCTTCCTGCAGTCTACAGCTTCCTTCTTCAGTATCAACCACACAGCCGATTTTAGTATCATCTGCAAACTTCTTAATCATACTACCTATATTCAAGTCTAGATCATTGATATATACCACAAAAAGCAAGGGACCTAGTACTGAGCCCTGCGGAACCCCACTGGAAACAGCCTTGCAGTCACAAAAACACCCATCAACCATTACCCTCTGCTTCCTGTCTCCGAGCCAGTTTTGAATCCAACTTGACACTTTGCCCTGGATCCCATGGGCTTTTAACTTTGTGACCAGTCTGACATGTGGATCCTTATCAAAAGCCTTGCTAAAGTCCATATAAACTACATCAAACGCATTACCCTCATCTACCCTCCTTGTTACCTCCTCAAAAAATTCAATCAAGTTTGTCAGACACGACCTTCCCTTAACAAATCTGTGCTGACTATCTTTGATTAATCCGTGTCTTTCTAAATGAAGATTTATCCTGTCCTTCAGAATTCTTTCCAATAATTTTCCCACCGCCGAGGTTAGACTGACTGGCCTGTAATTACTCGGTCTATCCTTTTCTCCCTTTTTAAACAAGGGTATCACATTAGCAGTCCTCCAGTCCTTTCGGCACCACACCTGAGGCCAGAGAGGATTGGAAATGATGGTCAGGGCCTCTGCTATTTCCTCTTTTGCTTCGCTTAACAGCCTGGGATACATTTCACCCGAGCCTGGGGATTTATTCACTTTTAAAGCTGCTAAACCCCTTAATACTTCTTCTCTCACGATGTTTATTTCATCTAATATTTCACACTCCTCCCCCCTGATAGCAATGTCTGCTTCGCCCCTCTCCTTTGTGAAAACAGACGCAAAGTATTCATTAAGAACCCTACCGACGTCTCCCGCCTCCACACACAGATTACCCTCATGATCTCTAATAGGCCCTACCCTTTCTTTAGTTATCCTCTTACTCTTACTATATTTATAAAACATCTTTGGGTTTTCCTTGATTTTACTTGCCAAGAATTTTTCATGCTCTCTCTTTGCTTTCCTAATATCCTTTTTAATTGCACCCCTGCACTTTCTGTACTCCTCTAAAGATTCTGGAGTATTTAGCCCTCGGTATCTGTCATACGCCTCCCTTTTTTTCTTTATCCTACCCTGTATGTCCCTAGACATCCAGGGGGCTCTAGATTTGTTAGTCCCACCTTTTTTCTTTAAGGGCACATTTTCGGTCTGAACCATCCGGATCTCCTCCTTGAATGCCTCCCACTGCTCTGACACTGATTTACATTCAAGTAGCTGTTTCCAGTCCACTATGGCTAAATCCCCTCTGAGCTTAGCAAAATTTGCTTTTCCCCAATTTAGAATTTTTATTCCTGGTCTATCCTTGTCCTTTTGCATAACTACCTTAAATCTAACAGAATTATGGTCACTAGCACCAAAATGCTCCCCCACTGATACGCCTTTACCTGCCCAGCTTCATTCCCTAAAACTAAGTCCAGAACCGCCCCCTCCCTTGTTGGGCTTGCTACATACTGGCTAAAAAAGTTCTCCTGGATGCATTTTAAGAATTCCGCACCCTCTATACCCTTCACACTAATTTTATCCCAGTTAATATTGGGGTAGTTGAAATCCCCTACTATTACTGCCCTATAGTTTTTGCACTTCTCAGAAATTTGTCTACATATTTGTTCTTCTATCTCCCTCTCACTGTTTGGAGGTCTGTAGCACACTCCCAGCAGTGTGATCGCCCCTTTTTTGTTTTTCAATTTGACCCATATGGCCTTGTTTGATGATCCCTCTACATATCATCCCTCCTCACAGCTGTAATAGTTTCTTTAATCAATACAGCGACCCCCCCCCCCCCCTCCCTTTTTACCTCTCTCTCTATCCCGTCTGAAAATCCTGTAACCAGGAATATTGAGCTGCCATATCTGCCCCTTTTTCAGCCACGTCTCTGTAATAGCTATAATATTATAGTCCCAAGTATCTACCTGTGCCCTCAGGTCATCTGCCTTGTTCACTATACTCCTTGCATTGAAGTATATACCATTTAGTACAGGCAAACCTCCTTGTTGACTAATATCTAGCCCTTGATTCCTCTGTCCTTCCAATTTACTTTCTACATTTTTGTTTTCCAATTCCAGTTGTTCTTCCCTCCCTATTGACTCTATACTTAGGTTCCCATCCCCCTGTCAAGCTAGTTTAAACCCTCCCCAACAGCACTAGCAAACCCTCCCGCGAGGATATTGGCCCCGTTCCCGTTGAGGTGCAACCCGTTTGGCTTGTAGAGGTCCCACCTCCCCCAGAAACAGTTCCAATTCCTCAGGAATCTAAAGCCCTCCCTCCTACACCATCTCTCCAGCCACGCATTCATCTGCTCTATCTTCCTATTTCTGTACTCACCAGCACGTGACACCGGGAGTAATCCGGAGATTACTACCTTTGAGGTCCTGCTTTTTAACCTCTGTCCTAGCTCCCTAAACTCTGCCTGCAGGACCTCATCCCTCTTCCTACCTATGTCGTTGGTACCGATATGGACCACGACCTCTGTAACCTACAGGGCTACGGACCAAGAGCTGGAAAGTGGGATTAGGCTGGATAGCTCTTTTTCGGCCGACACAGACACATTGGGCCGAATGGCCTCCTTCTGTGCCATAAATTTCTATGAATCTATTGTGGGTGGTAGAATCACAATATGTACGATTCTCCCATCAACAATGCCATTTTATGACATCTTTCTCCTTTAAAGGGGTGACAATTTTGTTCACCTCATTTCTCAGACCTTACTCGGCGTGTTATAGTTATGCTCTAAGGACATGTTGTCATAGCCCCGATCTGTTGATCTATTACTGTCTTCATCATCACTTTAAAACCTACCATTATGGAGACTATAATTGGTCCCATGACTTAAGTTTAACCTTGACTGTCCAAGCACACAGTATTCACACTATTAAAGAAGGTCGTATGCACACCAATTCAGTTAAGGTACAACACCGAATGTAGCTAGCTTTGTTGGCATTTTTTAAATATTTGTTCACGAGGTGTATGGCGTCGCTGGCAAATTGGCATTTATTGCCCATCCCCAGTTGCCCTTGAGAAGTTGGTAGTGAGCTGCCTTGACATGCTGCAGTCCACGATACTTCTTTGTAGTGGTTTGGTACAACTGAGTTGCTTACTCGGCCATTTCAGAGGGCAGCTAAGAGTCAACCACATTGCTGTGGGTCTGGAGTCACATATAGGCCAGACAGGGTAAGGACGGCAGATTTCCTTCCCTAAAGGGCATTAGTGAACCAGATTTTTTTTTTTAATTATTCGTTTATGGATGTGGGCGTTGCTGACAAGGCCAGCATTTATTGCCCATCCCTAATTGCCCTTGAGAAGGTGGTGGTGAGCCGTCTTCTTGAACCACTGCAGTCTGTGTCGTGAAGGAACTCCCACAATGCTGTTAGGGAGGGAGTTCCAGGATTTTGACCCAGCGACGATGAAGGATCGGTGATATACTTCTAAGTCAGGATGGTGTGTGACTTGGAGGGGAACTTGGAGGTGGTGGTGTTCCCATGCGCCTGCTGCCCTTGTCCTTCTAGGTGGAAGAGGTCGCAAGTTTGGGAGGTGCTGCCGAAGAAGCCTTGGCGAGTTGCTGCAGTGCATCTTGTAGATGGTACACACTGCAGCCACGGTACGCCGGTGGTGGAGGGAGTGAATGTTTAAGGTGGATGGGGTGCCAATCAAGCGGGCTGCTTTGTCCTGGATGGTGTCACGTTTCTTGAGTGTTGTTGGAGCTGCACTCATCCAGGCAAGTGGAGAGTATTCCATCACACTCCTAACTTGTGCCTTGTAGATGGTGGAAAGGCTTTGGGGAGTCAGGAGGTGAGACACTCGCCGCAGAATACCCAGCCTCTGACCTGCTCTTGTTGCCACAGTATTTATGTGGCTGGTCCAGTTAAGTTTCTGGTCAATGGTGACCCCCAGGATGTTGATAGTGGGGGATTTGGCGATGGTAATACCGTTGAATGTCGAGGGGCAATCCAGTAGTTTCATGGTCACCATTACTGATGCCAGCTTTTTATTCCCGATTTATTTAATTATCTGAATTTAAATTCCCCAGCTGTCGCGGTGGAGATTTGAACTCACATCTTGCAGATCATTAGACCAGACCTCTCAATTAGTAGTCCAGTAACATAACCACAATGCCACCGTACCCCTGAAATCATAAGTGCCTGGAAGGGATGACATCACAACACATTAGCAGAGATGGCTGAGAGTGTCAAGATGGACAGATAGCAGTCTGGAGACCAGAGAAGGACAGAAATAAATGTTAACAGTACTTACATATTAGACCTGTGGGCAAAGAGCAGTTTTCCACCTCCAGCACCATTTGTTATTGTGAAGTGTCAAGACCATCCAATTTATTCCTTCTGTTGATTTCAGACTGTGGATTTATGGATTCCCCCCCACCTCTGTCTTCAAGTTCTGCAGCATTTCATTCTCTTTTAAAGATACTGGCTCAGAAATTCGATAACGCAAATGCTGCAGAACACTGACAGCACAACTGTCAAAATGAATTTGGACATGGCCCCTTTAAGGAAACCAGCTGATGGCGCGTCATCAGATGACGTCATCAGACCCGCTTCCTTTTAATTGGCCGCGAACCTGGCAGGGCAGGGCTGAACAAGCCCAATCAGGGCAAAATCACTTGGAGGAGGAGGCGGGATGAAGACGGGAGCGGGGTTTGAAGCCGCCACCTAATCCGGCCGCATCGGACTCACCACGGTTGGCAAAATCGCGGCCAATGTTTCAGGTCGATGACCTTTCGTCAGAACTGAAACGTTAACTCTACTTTTTCTCACCACAGATGCTGCCTGACCTGCTGAGTGTTTCCAGCATTTTCTGTTTTTTTTTTCAGATTTCCAGCATCCGCAGTATTTTGCTTTTGAGTTAGTTAGTTAGTTTATTATTCTGTTACGCTGTTGGTTTGATACAAAACTGTAAGAGAGATACTGGATCATTTTCACAGCTTAATGCTAGTGATCTATCATTATTGGTAAAGGTCCAATGAATCAGCTGACCAATCCCGTGCATCAGGATTCACAGACCTAAGCCACAGATTATAAACCAAGCCAAAGATTCTCAGCGCGTGCATTTCATGAGAAAAGATACTTTTTATTGCCCATAAGCAATTAGTTGAATTAATTATATAACTAATGAAAGAACTGGTGGAAGATTGCCTCCAATGTCTCACTAAGCACATTTGTAATTAAATTCATTTTTATGGTCTAAAATACCACGTTTGCCACGCACCCGAAAGACTCATGTTTTGCCGACGCAGAGACCCAGAGAGAGAGGAAACGAGACGAGGAAGATCATTAAATTACTCGGCAGAGAGGAAATACAAAGAAGATTTTTTTTTTAATTATTTAAACTATGGGTTGGAATTTCATTTTTACCATCGGCCGGAAAATGGGCGCAAACAGATGAGCACAATTCACCGCCCCCCCCCCCGATTCACCCCCCCCGATAAACCCCCCCCGATAAACCCCCCCCGAATCACCCCCCTGAATCACCCCCCCGATTCACCCCCCCGATTAACCCCCCCCGAATCACCCCCCCCCCCGATTCACCCCCCCCGAATCACCCCCCCAATTCACCCCCCCCAATTAACCCCCCCAATTCACCCCCCCGAATCACCCCCCCAATTCACCCCCCCGATTTACCCCCCCCGAATCACCCCCCCAATTCACCCCCCCCCCGAATCACCCCCCCGATTCACCCCCCCCCAATTCACCCCCCCGATTTCACCCCCCCGAATCACCCCCCGATTCACCCCCCCAATTCACCCCCCCAATTCACCCCCCCCCGAATCACCCCCCCAATTCACCCCCCCCCAATTCACCCCCCCGATTCACCCCCCCCCCCCAATTCACACCCCCCGGTTCACACCCCCCGACTCACCCCCCACCCAATTTACATGACCCTATTGTGCTGGCCGATACTTATCCCATCATTAAAACAGGTTAACTGGTCATTATATCATTGCACTTTGTGGGATCTTGCTGTGCGCTACATTGGCTGCCGCACTTCCTACTTTGCAACGGTGACTGCATTTCAAAAGTACCTCCTTTGCTGTAAAGCGCTTTGGGTGGCCCTGAGGTCGCGGAAGACGCTGTGTGAATGCGAGTCTGTCAGCACTAGCACAATCCACGTCTACTGCCCTTACTGCCGGCCTAATCTTTACCATACAAGCTCTTCTAACTTTCCTTGTTTAGCTGGTCTAGGAGAGAATAGGAACGCTCCCCACACAGCTGATGGCACACTGATTCAGCGCGCTGACACACCAGTGCGCCGTGCCAGAGAGCGATAGGATGTGAGTTCACACGGTCGATGTCACGAGGCATTAAGCAGTGTCCGAGTTTGTCAATCCCCACAGGGAAAGAGGGAAAATTGAAAGGAAAGCAGTCTGTGTGCTGCTCTCACGCACCTCCTAGTGGCAAGTGTCAGAGAAGCACTGTTAAAGATCACCAGCCTCCCATCTCTCGGTATGTGGCACAAGGAGATCGAACTGGTGCAGGGAGAGAAAATTACTTAATAGGAAAGAGGGATGAGACGTTAGACCGAGGCCCCGTCTGCTCTCTCAGGTGGATGTAAAAGATCCCATGGTACTATTTCAAAGAAGAGAAGGGGAGTTCTCCCCGGTGTCCTGGCCAATATTTATCGCTCATCCAACATCACCAATAAACAGATTATCTGGTCATTATCATGTTGCTGTTTGAGGGAGCTTGCTGTGCGTAAATTAACTGCTACGTTTCCTACATTACAACAGTGACTACACTTCAAAAAGTACTTCATTGTCTGTAAAGCACTTTGGGACGTCCTGAGGTTGTGAAAGGCGCGATATAAATGCAAGTCTTTCTTTTCCTTTTACATATTTTAATTACCCAAAGAGATAGCAAGACAAACAAGGAATCTCAGACAAGTGAGCTCTGGAGCAAATAAGAGGAGAGAATAACAGAAATTAAGAAATAATTAAGGACAAAATAAAACAGGAAGAAAGATCAAGAGAATACGGTACACTGGGTCAGTTTGTTTGTGTGTAATCTTTTACTTTCTCTGCGTTCGCGTTGTCTCCTCAGGCCACACACCAACTCCATCTGAGAGAGAGCGAGAGAGCTATCAGATCCCAGGCCTTAACTCAGGCCTTTTTTTTTTATTAGTTCATGGGATGTGGGCGTCGCTGGCGAGGCCAGCATTTATTGCCCATCCTTAATTGCCCTTGAGAAGGTGGTGGTGAGCCGCCTTCTTGAACCGCTGCAGTCCATGTGGTGGAAGTGCTGTTAGGGAGAGAGTCCCAGCGACGATGAAGGATCGGCCGATATACTTCTAAGTCAGGATGGTGTGTGACCTGGAGGGGATCTTGGAGGTGGTGGTGTTCCCATGCGCCTGCTGCCCTTGTCCTTCTAGGTGGAAGAGGTCGCGGGTTTGGGAGGTGCTGCCGAAGAAGCCTTGGCGAGTTGCTGCAGTGCATCTTGTAGATGGTGCACACTGCAGCCACGGTGCGCCGGTGGTGGAGGGAGTGAATGTTTAAGGTGGTGGATGGGGTGCCATTCAAGTGGGCTGCTTTGTCCTGGATGGTGTCGAGCTTCTTGAGTGTTGTTGGAGCTGCACTCATCCAGGCAAGTGGATAGTATTGCATCACACTCCTTGCTTGTGCCTTGTACAGTAGATGGTGGAAAGGCTTTGGGGAGTCAGGAGGTGAGACACTTGCCGCAGATTACCCAGCTCTGATCCGCTCTCGTTGCCACAGTATTTATGTGGCTGGTCCAGTTAAGTTTCTGGTCAATGGTGACTCCCAGGATGTTGATGCTAGGGGATTCAACGATGGTAATGTCGTTGAATGTCAAGGGGCGGTGATTAGACTCTCGCTTGTAGGAGATAGTCATTGCCTGGCACTTGTGTGGCGCGAATATTACCTGCCACTTATCAGCCCAAGCCTGAATGTTGTCCAGGTTTTGTTGCATGCGGGCATGGACTGCTTCATTACCTGAGGAGTTGTGAATGGCGCTGAACACTGTGCAGTCATCAGCGAACATCCCCATTTCTGACCTTATGTTGGAGGGAAGGTCGTTGATGAAGCAGCTGAAGATGGTTGGGCCTAGGACACTGCCCTGAGGAACTCCTGCAGCGATATCCTGGGGCAGTGATAATTGGCCTCCAACCACCACAACCATCTTCCTTTGTGCTAGGTATGACTCCAGCCAGTGGAGAGTTTTCCCCCTGATTCCCATTGACTTCAGTTTTACTCGGGCTCCTTGATGTCAAGGGCAGTCACTCTCACCTCACCTCTGGAATTCAGCTCCTTTGTCCATATTTGGACCAAGGCTGTAATGAGGTCTGGAGCCAAGCGGTCCTGACGGAACCCAAACTGAGCATCAGTGAGCAGGTTTTTGGTGAGTAAGTGCCGCTTGATAGCACTGTCGACGACACCTTCCATCACTTTGCTGATGATTGAGAGTAGACTGATGGGGCGGTAATTGGCCGGATTGGATTTGTCCTGCTTTTTGTGGACAGGTCATTCCTGGGCAATTTTCCACATTGTCGGGTAAATGCCAGTGTTCTAGCTGTACTGGAACAGCTTGGCTAGAGGCGCAGCTAGTTCTGGAGCACAAGTCTTCAGCATAGCAGCTGGGATGTTGTCGGAGCCCATAGCCTTTGCTGTATCCAGTGCGCTCAGCTGTTTCTTGATATCACGTGGAGTGAATCGAATTGGTTGAAGACTGGCTTCTGTGATGGTGGGGACCTCAGGAGGAGGTCGATATGGATCATCCACTCAGCACTTCTGGCTGAAGATGGTTGCAAACGCTTCAGCCTTGTCTTTTGCACTCACGTGCTGGGCTCCACCATCATTGAGGATGGGGATATTCATGGAGCCTCCTCCTCTTGTTGGTTGTTTAATGGTCCACCACCATTCACGACTGGACGTGGCAGGACTGCAGAGCTTTGATCTGATCCAGTGATTGTGGGATCGCTTAGCCTTGTCTATAGCATGCTGCTTCTGCTGTTTAGCATGCATGTAGTCCTGTGTTGCAGCTTCCCCAGGTTGGCACCTCATTTTTAGGTACGCCTGGTGCTACTCCTGGCATGCTCTTCTACACTCCTTATTGAACCAGAGTTGGTTCCCTGGCTTGATGGTAATGGTAGAGTGAGGGATATGCCGGGCCATAAGGTTACAGATTGTGGTGGAATACAATTCTGTTGCTGCTGATGGCCCACAGCGCTTCATGGATGCCCAGTTTTAAGCTGCTAGATCTGTTCTGAATCTATCCCATTTAGCACGCTGGTAGTGCCACACAACACGATGGAGGGTGTCCTCAGTGTGAAGACGGGACTTCGTCTCCACAATGACTGTGCGGTGGTCACTGCTACCAATGCTATCATGGACAGATGCATCTGTGACAGGTAGGTTGGTGAGGACAAGGTCAAGTAGGGTTTTCCCCTCACATTAGTTCTCTCACCACCTGTCGCAGGCCCAGACTGGCAGCTAAGTCCTTCAGGACTCGGCCAGCTCGGTCAGTAGTGGTGCTACCGAGCCACTCTTGGTGATGGACATTGAAGTCCCCCACCCAGAGTACATTCTGTGCCCTTGCTAATCTCAGTGCTTCTTCCAAGTCGTGTTCAACATGGAGGAGTACTGATTCATCAGCTGAGGGAGGGTGGTAGGTGGTAATCAGCAGAAGGTTTCCTTGCCCATGCTTGACCTGAAGCCATGAGACTTCAGGGGGTCAGGAGTCAATGTTGAGGACTCCCAGAGCCACTCCTTCCCGACTGTATACCACTGTGCCGCCACCCCTGGTGGGTCTATCCTGCCGGTGGGACAGGACACACCCAGGGATGATGATGGAAGAGTTTGGGGACATTGGCTGAAAGGTATGATTCTGTGCGTATGACTATGTCAGGCTGTTGCTTGACTAGCCTCTAAGCTGAGCAGCCTAGGAATGTCTCCCCCTTAAGGACGCACCTGGTATCTGCTCAGTGGCTCCTCATTGCAACCTAATTTAAGATTAGCAAGTCCTGCGGATTGGGAGACAAAACCTGTGTTCCCCCCGCCACGGGGCCAATCACTAGTCTTACCCTCTGTGCCACCAAAGCACTGGGTGTATTCGATTATCGTCATAAATATAAGAGGCAAGCGGTTGCCAATGTACCACTGAAAAGCAGAACCATGGAGTGTGCCACTTCTACAGTGTACGGCGAAGGTACAGTGTCAACTCCCTCCATGGCCTCGTCCCTCCCTATCTCTGTAATCTCCCCGGCCCATCAACCCTCTGAGATTTCTGCGCTCCTCCAATTCTGTCCTCTTGTGTATTCCCGATTTTAATGGCTCCGCCACTGGCGGCCGTGCCTTCAGCTGCCTAGGCCTTAAGCTCTGGAATTCTCTCCCTCAACCTCTCCACCTCTCTCTCTTTTCCTTCATGACGCTCCTTAAAACCTCCCTCTTTGACCAGGCTTTCGGTCGCCTGGCCTCATTTCTCCTTCTGTGGCTCGGGGTCAGATTTTGTTGGATAAATCGCTCCCGTGAAGCGCCCTCGGGACGTTTTACTACGTCAAGGGCGCCGTATAAATGCAAGTTGTTGTTGTAGTAACAGGGCAGCGGAGGCGGGACTATTTCTCCAGCCTGTTCACATCGCGCGAAACCAGCATAAACAAAAACCCCGCGGCTTTTAACAAAAAGGCGGGCGGATATTCCCGGGAGGGAGTCACGGGAAAGCAAGTGACAAGGGCCACATCCTCTTGATTGCTGCTGATGGAACGCTGTCGTGTGATTTTTATTCTGCATCTCTCCCACTCTGTCTAATGAAGTGCTGGTGTCGGTGCTCGACGCTGCTTGCTGCACACCCACAAGGGGATATAAATAGCTGAAAGGTTTTTTTCTCCCCCCGTCTGTGAGAAAAGTCACAAGGAAGTCAAGTTGGGATGAGAGTAATGTTAGCGCTGTGTCCTGTCAGAATGTCAGAGAGACGATAATCAGGTCCTTGGCGATGATTCCGAGCCTGTTGTCAATGTAACGTGAGGGACAAAGAACATAAGAACTAGGAACAGGAGTCGGCCATTTGGCCCCTCAAGCCTGCTCCGCCATTCAATGAGATCATGGCTGATCTGATCTCGGGCTCAGCTCCACTTCCCTGCCCGCTCCCCATAACCCTTCACTCCCTTATTGTTCAAAAATCTGTCTATCTCCACCTTGAATATATTTAATGATCCAGCCTCCACAGCTCTCTGGGGAAGAGTATTCCACAGATTTACGACACTCTGAGAGAAGAAATTCCTCCTCATCTCAGTTTTAAATGGGCGGCCCCTTATTCTGAAACTATGCCCCCTAGTTCTAGATTCCCCCACGAGGGGAAACATCTTCTCAGCATCTACTCTGTCGAGCCCCCTTAGCATCTTATATGTTTCAATAAGATCACCTCTCATTTTTCTAAACTTCAGTGAGTATAGACCCAACCTGCTCAACCTTTCTTCATAAGACACCCCCTTCATCTCAGGAATCAACCTCGTGATGTTAATTAATGACACTTCCGTAATTCCACATTTTAACGTTTAGCACTTCCATTACCAAAGATGTTGCCTCATGGATAAGTGCAAGGGCATAGTAATAGCCGAAAAGCATATTGAGGATTTAAAGGATGGTACAGAATGGATTTTAACCCTACCCGTAGGGTGGAAACTGGGCAGTTGGGGAGGTAAAATTCCCCCCTCCGCCCTCCCCCCATCCCCTGGGTTCCTTACCTGCCGGAAAGCTGCCAGGATCCGATTGTTAACCGGCTCTTCTGAGAACTGGCGCCAGCCCGAAGCCGGTGAGGGTACGCCTTTAAATATGCTAATTGGGATCCCATGACGTCAACCAGACCCCGACGGCATTTTAACTCAAGCCCGAGCTGGGAAGGCCCTGCAGCTTTCTTGCCAGGTCGGAAGGGGGTTTGGGGGTGGGGGGGGGGTCAGAGGGTGAAGAGGCCCAGGAAGGTACGTTTTGTTTCACTTTCACCGGTGGTCCTCGAGGGCTCACCAGGAAAGTTCAGGACCACCTCCCCCCCGCCCCCCCACCTCCGTTCCCTCCCACGTGACCCTGTCGCAACCCCACCCCCTGGTCGGGAAGTGGACCTGCAGCATGGTAATGAGGCCCCAGCGGTTGAAATCGGGCTGGGCTCATACTGCCGCGGGCGGGCGGGCGGGCGGAAAACTAACCAACTCGGCCAGTTTCCCGCTGGGAGTTAATATCGACCCCGACCCCATGCTTAATGAAATAAAGGTGGTTGAAGTGGGTTAAAGCAGTGCCCAGTTGCAGCATTTAACTCTATAGATCAGAAGGTCCCAATTTCAAGCCTAGGCCCTAAGCTCTGGAATTCCCTCACTAAACCTCTCCGCCTCGCTACCTCTCCCTCCTCCTTTAAGACTCTCCTTAAAACCTACCTCTTTGAACAAGCTTTTGCTCATCTGCCCTAATATCTCCTTATGTGGCTCGGTGTCAAATTTTGTTTGATAATCGCTCCTGTGAAGTGCCTTGGGACGTTTTACGACATTAAAGGGGCTATATAAATACAAGTTGTTGTTGTTGGTCAGTTCTCAATGAGCCTATCTCCACCGAGGGAGCATTTGACGCACTGAATTTGATCTCGGCTAGGGAGGGTGGAAAGTAATCAGCCAGGGTTCTTCATCCTGATCACTGACCTCTGCTGGGAAATGTTTATCGATGGGAACAAGATTGGGACTGACTGCAACGATACCCCTCCCCCCTCCCGCTCCACGAACGAATAGCCCGCTTGACTAACACTAGTCCGCCTGTGGTTAAACCTGAAGAATGAGCACTCAGGTGAGGTGTTGGAGGTACCACAATCATAGAATCATACAGCACAGAAGGAGGCCATTCGGCCCATTGTGCCTGTGCCGGCTCTTTGAAAGAGCTCTCCAATTAGTCCCACTCCCCCCCCGCCCTGCTCTTTCCCCATAGCCCTGCACATTTTTCCTTTTCGAGTATTTATCTAATTTCCTTTTGAAAGTTATGATTGAATCTGCTTCCACCGCCCTTTCAGGCAGCGCATTCCAGATCACAACAACTCGCTGCGTAAAAAGAATTCTCCTCATCTCCCCCTCTGGTTCTTCTGTCAATTATCTTAAATCTGTGTCGTCTGCTTATTCCCCCCGCTCCCGCTCTTTCCCCCTGGCTCTTGCAATTTTTTTTAATCTTTTCCAATTCTTTTCTTGAAAGTTGCTATTGATTGGAGGCTGCAATTGAGCGGGTGAGCAGTCAACTTTTCCCAAGCCCTGTGTCGATGGTGCTGTGTCTCCATCCCAAGAGGGCAATACCTGGATCCCATTCAGAACCGCCCACCACCACCCCGATAGCTGAGATCAGGAACCGCCCCAAGCTTAGAAATCGCAGCTGGTGATGTTCAAGTCCTGTGGTGAAACTCTCCGAGGACCTGAAAGGCCCTTGTCAGCTGCCCCCTGGTGGCTCTGTATCGATTCATCACCTGTTGTGGCACACGGTCACACAGGCCAGGAATGGCCCCAGGTTCAATCCCTGACCGTCCAACCTCCGCCCCGGTAACATCGCCCGACTCTGCCCCCGCCTCAGCTCATTCGCCGCTGAAACCCTCATCCCTGCCTTTGTTACCTATTCTAACGCACTCCTGGCCGACCTCCCATCTTCCACCCTACATAAACTTGAGTTCATCGAAAACTCTGCTGCCCATGTCCTAACTCGCACCAAGACCCGTTCACCCCCCTGTGCTCGCTGACCTACATTGGCTCCCGGTCCGGCAACGTCTTCGATTGTAAAATTCTCATCCTTCTTTTCAAATCCCTCCATGGCCTCGCCCCCTCCCTATCTCTGTAATCTCCTCCAGCCCCACAACCCTCCGAGATCTCTGCGCTCCTCCAGTTCTGGCCTCTTGCGCATCCCCGACTTTCATCGCTCCACCATTGGCGGCCGTGCCTTCAGCCACCTGGGCCCTAAGCTCTGGAATTCCGCCCCTAAACCTCTCCGCCTCTCTATCTCTCTCTCTCCTTCTTGAAGACGCTCCTTAAAACCTCCCTCTTTGAGCAAGCTTTTGGTCACCTGGCCTAACATCTCCTTATGTGGCTCGGTGTCAAATTTTGTTTGATAATCGCTCCTGTGAAGCGCCTTGGGACGTTTTACTATGTTAAAGGCGCTATGTACAGTAAATACAAGTTGTTGTTGTTGTTGTTGGTGGTGGCGAGTTAGCTAATTTCAGCCCAAGGCAGTGGTAGAGGTGCGAAGATTTGTCGCAACGCACTTGGCACAGAAAGGGAAAGCTGAGCCAAGTTCCCAGTTACTCCTGCTGAGAAGTCTGCTTGTGTGTAGGCGTTGGGTGAGAATAGTATCAGCCTCGGCTGTGATGTTCCTTCACAGTCAAGCAGCTTGCCAACACTCAAGTGCCTAGGTTCAGATGTGTAGAGCGGCCACTTATGCAAGGCATGGAGGGATGCACGCGGGAAAATTTACCCCGGCGAGATTCACCACCTTCAAGAAAAGGTGAGAAAGGCGGACCAGAAATGAATCAGAGAGCAGGATAGAAACGTTAACTTTGGAGGAGCAGCTTCTGAAATCCTGGTTGGGATCAGGTTGGGAATTTGATTCAGCTTTCCCTTTCTGGCCCAGGCGCGTTGAGACAAATCTTCGCACCCCTACCACTGCCTTGGGCTATGATTAAATATCTTGT
Organism: Squalus acanthias; assembly: GCA_030390025.1. Taxonomy (NCBI): domain Eukaryota; kingdom Metazoa; phylum Chordata; class Chondrichthyes; order Squaliformes; family Squalidae; genus Squalus; species Squalus acanthias. The sequence continues at coordinate 209,572,897 of CM059426.1, read as the reverse complement.
AGCCAACAAGATATTAAGAGGAACTGATAGGGTAGATAGAGAGAAACTATTTCCGTTGGTTGGGGAGTCTAGGACTAGGGGGCATAGTCTAAAAATTAGAGCCAGACCTTTCAGGAGTGAAGTTAGGAAACACTTTTACACACAAAGGGTGGTAGAAGTTTGGAACTCTCCTCCGCAAATGGCAGTTGATGCTAGATCAATTGTTAATGTTAAATCTGAAATTGATAGATTTTTGTTAACCAAAGGTATTAAGGGATATGGGCAAAGGCGGGTATATGGAGTTAGGTCACAGATCAGCCATGATCTCATTGAATGGCGGAACAGGCTCGAGGGGCTGAATGGCCTCCTCCTGTACCTATCCAGCGCAGAACGAACCATAGAAACCCTTAAGAGTACGGCAAGAAGGAGGCCACTCGGCCCACCCATGCCTGTGTCAGCCCTCTGCTCGTGCAATCTAAAACCAAATCCCTTTGCCTCCCCAAAGCTCTGTATCTTCCTCTGCTTCAGATATTGGAGTGGATGACTCAGCGCCCTGATTTACGTCTTTGTGTCAAATTCAATGAGCGCTATTTTAACGGAGATGTTAACCCACCTGCTTGATAAATGTTGCCACCACCCCTCCAGGATTGGCCTGGAGTCTCCAGGAATTGAAGATTAATCTCCTGGACACTGACTGCTCGCAAAGCCCGGGAGAAAAGATATTATGGGCTGGATTTTGATACTGGAGCGGGTTGGGGTCGTGTCATCCACATTTCGTGTTATCCACCCGACTGCAATTGGATGTGGGAGATTGATGCAATTTTCACCTAATTGGGCAATTGAGTTCCAGCATGTGGGAACCCATGAACCAATTAGTGGTTTCAGTCTGAAAGTCGCCTCTGATGATGTCATCATTGCTGCTGCATTGCAGGTCAGAGACTGCCTGGCCTTTGCTGTGAGAGGACCTGGATGCAAAATGAGCAGCAGCTCTAAGTCTGGAGAGAGAGAGAGAGAGAGAATTTTTTTTGCTCCACCACTCCCAGACGCCAGCCACTCACTCACTGATACTCAGCGCAGCCACTGATAGTCAGCTATCCACATGTGCTCCCGCCAGGTTTCACAATCGTGGTTCAGAACAGGCGTGCTTCACGTAGAACAAGGGTTAAAATCACAAAGGCCTTTCAAAATGGCATTATAGAGCCAATTTAGTTCTTGTTAAGGGCCTTAACAGCCTATCCCGTCTCTTAAAGGCGGGACGCAGGCGGGACCTACAGACACGATTTCATCAAAATTGCGTGGAGGCGGGATGGAGGTGGACTTGTGCCCGCCCGCCACTTTTTGCAATTTTAACCCCCCACACGCCTCCAAACCCGCCTCCACGGGTCAATGAAAATCCAGCCCTATGTATTTTCTTTCAATTTCTTTGAATGCTCTCATTTATTAGATTAAAATATTGGAGGTGGGGGAAAAAAAGTCTGTTTGACCGGGCGGGGTGGTAGGACAGGGAGGTCATGTGAGAAAACCTGCAGCAATATGTCTTGTCAGGGTTGGCAAGCTACTGGTTTGACTCAGTTGGTAAAATACTGCCTCTGAGTCAGAAGGCCAAGCCCCCGCGCTCCCGAACGTAATCTAGGCCAACATTCCAGTGCGGCGCAGGACTGAAGGAGGGTTTTCCCCCTTGTCATACGTGATGTCCTTCCTGCAGCTCATTGCCGTTTGCTGTGTGTAAATTGGCTGCTGCATAACGACAGTGAATACATTTCAAGGTTATCCATGTGAAGTGCTTTAGGACATAAATGCAAAGACTTCTGTACAACGCGCACAGGTATTTGATTCAAAGATGTTGACTAGTGCACTCTAAATAGTTCACGGAGGAATTTCAGCTGGCAATCTTTGCCCTAGACCCCACAGAGGTGGTGGGTGTGCGAAGTGTAAAGCTTCAGGCTGTTACTGGGGTTATGGCACATTATTGGGGCCAAGTAATCAGAGCATTACACTGCATTTGACTAGTAGCATACCTGACCTGACTTAATGTGACATTCGGTACGCAATAGGGTAACATAGGAACATAGGAACTGGAGGAGGCCATTCAGCCTCTCGAGCGAGTTCCGCCATTCAGTGAGATCGTGGCTGATCTGTGAACAAACTCCATATCCCTTAATCCCTTTGCCCCATATCCCTTAATACCTTTGGTGAGCAGAAAGCTATCAATCTCAGATTTAAAATTAACAATTGACCTAGCATCAATTGCCGTTTGCGGAAGAGAGTTCCAAACTTCTACCACCCTTTGCGTGTAGAAGTGTTTCCTAACTTCACTCCTGAAAGGTCTGGCTCTAATTTTTAGATTGTGCCCCCTAGTCCTAGACTCCCCAACCAGCGGAAATAGTTTCTCTCTATCTACCCTATCCGTTCCCCTTAATATCTTGAAAACTTTGATCAAATCACCCCTTACCTAAGGAAGGATATACTTGCCATAGAGGGAGTGCAATGAAGGCTCAACAGACTGATTCCTGATGGGGGGATTGTACTTTAAGGAGAGATTGAGTAGACTTGGCCTATATTCTCTAGAGTTTAGAAGAATGAGAGGTGATCTCATTGAAACATACAAAATTCATACAGGGCTTGACAGGGTAGATGCAGGGAGGATGTTTCCCCTGGCTGGGGAGTCTAGAACCAGGGGTCACAGTCTCAGAATAAGGGGTCGGCCATTTAGGACTGAGATGAGGAGAAATTTCTTCACTCAGAGGGTGGCGAATCTTTGGAGTTCTCTACCCCAGAGAGCTATGGATGCTCAGTCGTTGATTGGCACCCCATCTACCACCTTAAACATTCATTCCCTCCACCACCGGCGTACCATTGCTGCAGTGTGTACCATCTACAAGATGCACTGCAGCAACTCGCCAAGACTTCTTTGGCAGCACCTCCCAAACCCGCGATCTCTACCACCTAGAAGGACAAGGGCAGCAGGCGCATGGGAACACCACCACCTCCAAGTGCCCCTCCAAGTCACACACTATCCTGACTTGGAAGTATACCCCGTTCCTTCATCGTCGCTGGGTCAAAATCCTGTAACTCCCTCCCTAACAGCACTGTGGGAGCACCTTCACCACACGGACTGCAGCGGTTCAAGAAGGCGGCCCACCACCACCTTCTCAAGGGCAACTAGGGATGGGCAATAAATGCTGGCCTTGCCAGCGATGCCCACATCCCATAAACGAATAAATTTAAAAAAAAGTATATTCAAGGCAGAGATCGATAGATAGTGGAGTTGAGGTAGAAGATCAGCCATGATCTTATTGAATGGCAGAGCAGGCTCGAGGGGCCGAATGGCCTACTCGTGCTCCTATTTCTTATGTTCTTATTGCATTGCATAACAGTGACATCCTTCACCCTGATGAAGATCAGGAATTCTGAGTAAAGAAGTTTTCTGAGTAAAGAAGTTTTCTGAGTAAAGAAGTTTCTTACTGGGTTTGTACCTAGGAATAGGTTGCTTGCTCGCCCTCTTGATCACTGAATAGCAAAAGGCCGGCAAAATGCATAATTCTCAGTCATATTGGCCCAGAAATTAAAGAGGGAGCCTTCGTGCGAGGGTAAGGCTTCCCCGCGATATCTCACAGCGCGCCGGTTTTTTCATTCCGAGCTGACACGAACTTGATGTTCTAGACAGCAGCTGGGCAGTGCTTGCGTATCCCACAGGCGCAGTTAATTCGTGCGAGCTGTGGGATCACGTGATTCAGTTAGAGCCAATGGCAGCACACCATCTTTCATTCATAGTTTTCACATCAAGTGCTGTGAAAGCTATGAATCTATACCCCCCCAAAAGAACAGCTAAACCTCAATTAAATTTTTTTTAAAAAACATCACATTAATAAAATAAGTATAGTTAAATAAATTAACCACTTTAAACAAAAAATTAATTTTTGAAAAAATTTAAATCTTTTAAAAAGTTATAAAAATAAACTTACCTTTCTTTAAAGTCTCTAAAAAAGATATACCTGTTGAAAAAAATTCAAAATAATACTTAATTAACTACTTACCTTGTTAAAAGAGGGTCTTACGCCTCCTTTCTTTATGTGTAAAATCTTCCATGCTTACCTGCGCGTTCAAAGCACTAAGTGCACTGCGTGCGCGCAGCCTGTAGCGCGCACGCGGTTCACCTAGGAACCGCCCCCTTTTGAAATCACCAAGTGCCGGTTTTCAGCGCATGCGCAGTGCATGCAGAAAACTGGCAATTGGAGACAGAATACGCGAGAGTACACAGTGCGTACTCTCGCGTAGAGGCACTAATTTTTGGGCCATCATTTCTACCCCTATATGTTATCTGTATTTGTCATAGAGTCATAGAGTTATACAGCACAGAAAGGGGCCCTTCGGCCCATCGTGTCTGCGCCGACCATCAAGCCCTGTCTATTCTAATCCCATTTTCCAGCACTTGGTCCATAGCCTTGTATGCTATGGCGTTTCAAGTGCTCATCTAAATGCTTCTTGAATGTTGTGAGGGTTCCTGCCTCTACCACCCTTTCAGGCAGTGAGTTCCAGATTCCAACCACCCTCTGGGTGAAAAAGTTTTTCCTCAAATCCCCTCTAAACCTCCTGCCCCTTACCTTGAAACTATGCCCCCTGGTTATTGACCCCTCTACTAAGGGGAAAAGTTCCTTTCTATCTACCCTATCTATGCCCCTCATAATTTTGTACACCTCAATCAGGTCCCCCCTCAGCCTTCTCTGCTCTAACGAAAACAACCCCAGCCTGTCCAGTCTCTCTTCATAGCTGAAGCGATCCAGCCCAGGTAACATCCTGGTGAATCTCCTCTGCACCCTCTCTAATGCAATCACATCCTTCCTATAGTGTGGCGACCAGAACTGCACATAGTATTCTAGCTGTGGCCTAACTAGCGTTTTGTACAGCTCCATCATAACCTCCCTGCTCTTATATTCTATGCCTCGGCTAATGAAAGTGAGAAGTCGCACAACACCAGGTTATAGTCCAACAGCTTTATTTGAAATCACAAGCTTTCGGAGCGGGTGCTCCTTCGTCAGGTGAAGTCATCATCGGCTAATGAAGGCAAGTATCCCATATGCCCTTTTAACCGCCTTATCTACCTGTCCTGCTGCCTTCAGGGATCTATGTACATGCACACCAAGGTCCCTCTGATCCTTTGTCCTTCCTAGGGTCTTACCATTCATTGTGTATTCCCTTGCCTTGTTAGTCCTTGTTAGTCTAGATCAAGAATGGAGATGAATTTGCCATTATAAAAAGACTTGCATTTATATAGTGCCTTTCATGACCACCGGACATCCCAAAGCACTTTACAGCCAATGAAGTACTTTTTGGAGTGTGGTCACTGTTGTAACGTAGGAAACACAGTAGTCAAGTTGCGCACAGCAAGCTCCCACATACAGCAATGTGATAATGACCAGATAATTTGGTTTTTAGTGATGTTGGTTGAGGGATAAATATTGGGCCAGGACACCGGGGAGAACTCCCCTGCTCTTCTTCGAAATAGTGCCACGGGATCTTTTACGTCCACCTGAGAGGGCAGACGGGGCCTCGGTTTAACGTCTCATCCAAAAGACGGCACCTCCGACAGCGCAGCGCTCCCTCAGTACGGCACTGGAGTGTCAGCCTAGATTTTTGTGCTCAAGTCGGACTTAGAAGCCTACAACCTTCTGACTCAGAGGCGAGGGTGCTACCCACTGAGCCACAGCTGACACACATAATGTCCTATACCCTGATGCTATGGCAATACCGTGGCAGGATATATCAAAATATTTTCTTTATATATTAATTCCCCAGCACCTGGTATTGCCAAACAGTGCCATTAAAGACAACGCTGTTTTGGTGCCAATGTGCAGCCAATTGATGTTTGAGGTTAACACACAATACTAATGCCAACAATACCATTTTCCTCGAAATTTCATGGTCACTAGTTCACTGTAGGGTCTAGGACTATCGGACAGCCTGCTCAGAGTTTCTAACAGTCAGTAGAAAAAAGAACCACCAACATATTTACATCAAATAGATGGGTTCAATTGAACCCCCCGATAACGGGAAGAGGCAAGAGCATCCGATTTGCAAATTTTCGCGGAAAAAAATGAAAGGAATTGTGGAATGGAATCCCCCCAAGATGCCCAGAATCCCGTGTAATAAAAAGGGAATTTGACTTATTCAGCAACTGCAAAACGCGTGTGATCCGCAGCCTCTGCTCTGTAACTGGGAGCTGTAAGCTGATCAAAGCACTCGGCTCTCAGCTTCTGTTTTATGTCCTCTGTTCTGCTGCAGGCTGCTTGATTATACACAGTAGGCCAGTGGCTCATTAGTAACCTTCTCCAAATTATCAATATTATGAATAGTATCTTTGAGAATGCATTGAACTATGTGGGGAACTGCTTTGAGCAGGGCCAGTGTATTAAATGACAGGGCTTTTCCATTACTTTATTTTTCAGCAAAATATTTAACTTGTCCTGTATACACAATGAGCATGAGTCATGGTGGGGTGAGCATGTTTAATGGTGATGTTATAGGACACCTTTACTGGATGTTTCCGTGTCATCTTTTCTCGTCAGTTCATTTTGCAAATGCACGTACTGTAATAGTCCGGACGCAGCACCTTTTCAAAAACATCTATTACCCTGTTTGCACTGGTAAACTAGTACCAGAGGGAATCTGGTATGGACTATACTCTGGAGCCAACCTAGCCATTTAACCCTAATCCCCGTAAAGAAAGACTTGCATTTATATAGCGCCTTTCACAACCTCAGAAGATCCCAAAATGCTTTACAGCCAATAAAATGTGTCAGAAGTGTAGTCACTGCTGTAACGTGGCAACCAGCTTGCGCACGACAAGGTTTCCCCCAAACAGCAATGAGATAATGACCAGAGAATCTGTTTTAGTGATGTTGGTTGAAGGATAAATATTTGCCCCAGGACACCGGGGAGAACTCCCCCTGCTCTTCTTCGAAACAGTGCCGTGGGATCTTTTACGTCCACCTGAGAGGGCAGACGGGGACTTGGTTTAACGTCTCATCCGAAAGACGGCACCTCCGACACTGCAGCACTCCCTCAGCACTGCACTGGAGTGCCAGTCTAGAATTTGTGCTTAAGTCCCTTGAAACCCACAACCTACATAAGAACATAAGAAGTAGGAGCAGGAGTAGGCCATATGGCCCCTCAGGCCTGCTCCGCCATTCAATAGGATCATGGCTGATCCGAACCTAGATTCACGTCCACTTCCCTGCCCGCTCTCCATAACCCTTAATTCCCTTATCAGCTAGGAAACTGTCTATCTCCGTCTTAAATTTATTTAATGTCGCAGCTTCCACAGCTCTCTGAGGTAGCAAATTCCATAGATTTACTACCCTCTGAGTGAAGAAGTTTCTCCTCATCTCAGTTTTGAAACGGCAACCGACTCAGAGGTGAGAGTGCGATCCACTGAGCCACGGCTGACCCCTGTTACAAAGCACTGTAAAGATTCTGATGCAAACACTGTATTTTGACACATACACACGGGATATTGGAGAGAACGGATACTAGTTGTCACCTTTTTATCAATGTTGCTGCCATTTTGCATTCTCTTTCAGTTAGCAGCAGATGGCGTGTGATGTCACTCACAGCAAATCGAATACAGGAGAGCAATGCCATATCACAGAGTAAGTATTATTCTGCTGCTAAAATGAAGATTTAAGGCCACAAAGTGCACAAATCCTTGAAGGTGGCAGGACAGGTTAACAAAACCATTAATAAAGCATACGGGATCCTGGACTTTATAAATAGAGACGTATAGAGTACAAAAGCCAGGAAGTTATGCTAAACCTATATAAAACACTAGGTCGGCCCCAGCTGGAGTATTGTGTCCAATTCTGGGCACCGCACTTTAGGAAGGACGTGAAGGCTTTGGAGAGGGTGCAGAAGAGATTTACTAGAATGGTTCCAGGGATGAGGGATTACAGTCACGTGGATAGGCTGGAGAAGCTGGGGTTGTTCTCCTTGGAGCAGGGAAGGCTAAGAAGAGATTTGATAGAGGTGTTTAAAATCATGAAGGGTTTAGACAGAGTAAATAAAGAGAAACTGTTTCCAATGGCTAAAGGGTCAATAACGAAAGGGCACAGATTTAAGGTGATTGGCAAAAAAAGCAGAGGCAACAAGAGGGAAAACTTTTTTATGCAATGAGTTGTTAGGATCTGGAATGTGCTGCCTGATAGGGTGGTGGATACAGAGTCAATAGTAGCCTTCAAAAGGGAATTGGATAAATACTTGAAGGTGAAAAAATTGCAGGGATATGGGGAAAGAGCGGGGGAGTGGGACTAACTGGATTGCTCTTCAAAAAAGCCGGCACAGACTCGATGGGCTGAATGGCCTCCTTCTGTGCTGTACTATTCTATGATTCTATGTCTCCCTGGTGTAACAGGTCGATGGTTCAGTTCCTTCTGATATTCTCCACGTGACTTTAGGATTTGGGGACACCAGTGGCAATGTCAAGTCACAACACTGTGACTGTGCTTCCAAAGTTTGTTTTCTTCATGGAAATATCTTCACCATAAAAGTTCCCTATTGATGGAGAGACTGGAGAAGCCGAGATTGTTCTCCTTACAGCAGAGACGGTTAAGGTGAGATTTAATAGAGGCGCTCAAATTCATGAAAGGTCTGATAGAGTAAATAAGGAGAAATTGTTTCCACTGGCAGGAGGGTCGGTAACCAGAGGACACAGATATTAAGGTAATTGGCACAAGAACCAGAGGGGAGATGAGGAGACTTTTTTTTACACAGTGAGTTGTTGTGCTCTGGAATGCGCTGCCTGAAAGAGTGGTGGAAGCAGATTGAACGGCAACTTTCTAAAGGGATTGCAGGGCTATGGGCAAAGAGCAGGGGAATGGGACTAATTAGATGGCTCTTTCAAAGAGCCGGCACAGACACGATGGGGTGTATGGCCTCCTTCTGTGCTGTAGGATTCTGTGATTCTTTGAATATTCTGGGATTTGGGGGCTTTCTCTTTTCCACTTCAGAGCCCCCAAAGTTTGAGATCTACGAGAAAATGGAACTCAAAGAGTCATGTGAAGTTCACTAGGCCATCGGAAAACAGGGAGACCTCCGCCTTCTCCAACTAAGCACACTAGACAACTGGAGGATCTTTTTTTCTTTTTTTTATTCGTTTATGGGATGTGGGCGTCGCTGGCAAGGCCAGTATTTTTATTGCCCATCCCTAGTTGCCCTTGAGAAGGTGGTGGTGAGCCGCCTTCTTGAGCTGCTGCAGTCCGTGCGGTGAAGGTACTCCCACAGCGCTGATAGGGAGGGAGTTCCAGGATTTTGACCCAGCGACGATGAAGGATCGGCAATATACTTCTATGTCAGGATGGTGTGTGACTTGGAGGGGAACTTGGAGGTGGTGGTATTCCCATGCACCTGCTGCCCTTGTCCTTCTAGGTGGTAGAGGTCGCGGGTTTGGGAGGTGCTGCCGAAGAAGCCTTGGCGAGTTGCTGCATTGCATCTTGTAGATGGTACACACTGCAGCCACGGTACGCCGGTGGTGGGGGGAGTGAATGGTTAGATTCATTGGAGCTCTGCACCAGATATTCTGCTGAGTTACCCTACCACTGCCAGCAATTTAACCTAGTTGGTAAAAAAAAAAAGACATCCATTTGTTCCCACACCATTGCAGCATCGTAAAGGTGGGGCAATTCCCTCCTGAGGTATAAATGGAATATATTGTCCAAAACCCAGAGTGATTTAAATTGGACAATAATTGCCGTTTCTGGTAGATTCAAACTCGTTCCATTCTGCAATTGGAGCTAGGATGCCCGCAATGATCAGGACTTGTTGCAACCCTCAAAGATGATTCTTTTATTTATGTGGTGAAGGCATAAAGTTGCATCCACTGAAATTATCATTTCTGGTAAATGGTTGCCTTGTTCCACACAGTGTTCATAATAATAAACAAGAAAGAAAAAAAATATATATAGGGGTAAAAATTCACTTGGTTGCGCCACCCGTTAGCGCCTTAAGAGGGCGCTAATGGGGCGCAAAGCCGCTAACGCCCGGGCGCAGCGATGTTTGCACCGCTCGAGAACTTAACTTGAGATTGTGCGGCGGCGCTAAAACTTACCGCTGCGACCACCTGCGCGCGCAGATTGTGACGTCATTCCATGGTGCAACGCCCTTGGGGCGCCCCGTAGCGGAAATTGAGTGGCGCCCCCTGCCTTACCGCCTGGCGCTTCCAACGACCAGAAGACTGGAACGCTATCAATCGCTGTGGGGCTGGGGGGGGCGCTATTTAAAGGGGGCCTCTTCCTGTCTTTTATTGCTGGTGGCATTTTTGAACTACGCATTCTGAGAGAGAGAGGGAGAGACTTCTGGAGAGATTCAACGTTGTGTGAAGGAGTTTTGGGTACTGAGCAGCACTTTGCAGGTTCATTTTGATTTGCCATTTCTTGTATCGATTTAGCAGAGACCGTGGGAGCTGCACTCTGAGCTCTTTGCCTGGTGCTCTCCATTGTTCTTTCCAGCACATTTGATGTGCAAGTCTCTCCAGGCCGAGATTCAAGGCAGCAATGAACAGGATGTGGATGGAAAGCAAGATTAACCATCCCCTTTAAGAACTGGCCCGTGCCATTGTGTGTGTGTTCTATTGCTGACTGACATTACATGAGCTTCGCCAGCGCTTCGAGTTAGCGCCTCACTCCTTGGCCTTTGCGCCTTAAGACAGGTGTGCAGCGCCTGCTTTAGCGCTCCACTCACCTCCCGGGGCGGTAAAAGTGAAGTTTCCCGTCAGTGCCGATAATTAGCGCCAGGCGCTAATATTTGCGTCCGGACGATATTTGCGCCCCAAATGGGGCGCGACCTAATTTCTACCCCATAGTCTCTTACCAAAATATGTCAATGAATGAATTTATAGTGCAGTGACTCTTGTTATGTAAGCAACAGTGGCAACCATTTTCTGCACAGTAAGATCCCACAAACAACAATGAGATGAATACTCAGTTAATCTGTTTTTGGTTCAGAATTCCTGATCTTCTTTGAATAATACTTTAATATCCAGCTGAACTATCAGACCAATCATTATTAACAGAACTTTATTCCCAGCTGTATATTGGAAAGATAATGTGGTAATATGGAAGTATTTTGAAGTTTTAAAATTAATGAAGTGCCACCAAATAACTTTGTTACAAAACATAACTGGATTTTAAAATATGAAAAAAATGCCATTTTTCCTATTTTAAATTTTTACTATTTTTAATTAATGTTTTTTATTTGTTTCACCACTATGCTTCCCTTCTGCTCTTTGATCCAAGATGCACTCATCCCATCTCACGTTATCCATCCCCAAACTAAACTCTGTTTGCTCACTCACACCCCCTCGGCACACACTCAACTCCCGAGCACCTACCTGCGTAACTGTGACTCATGGACTCAACTTACGCTTAGCCAAACCCAATACTGAGCTAATTAATCCTTCCCTCGGGCCTCCTGGTCATTGTGTTCCCCGGCATGACACACAAACATCTTAAAGAAAGGAAGAACAAAAGAAAGAACTTGCCTTTCTATAGCGCCTTTCACGACCTCAGGACGTCCCAAAACACTTTACAGCCAATGAAGTACTTCTGAAGTGCGGTCACTCTTGTAATGTAGGGCACTAACGTGATGCTCGTCTAGAAATTCTCCCTTTCTATATTACCCGGCCTCGTGCTCAAAACAAACGCCTCCCTCAAGAAAAAATATGAGCATTTCAAGAGATATGGTTTTCACAGAAAAGTGTTTGGATATAATTTTTGGAAGGAGAAAAAAGGCATGCATCAGTTTTCTATCGCGTCTTTCACGACCGCAAGACGTCCCAAAGTGCTTTACAGCTAATAAGTACTTTTTGAAGTGTAGTCATGCAAATTAGCTGTCGCGTTTGTTACATTACAACAGTGACTACACTCCAAAAGTACTTCATTGGCTGTAAAGCGCTTTGAGACGTCCGGTGGTCGTGAAAGGCGCTATAGAAAGGCAAGTCTTTCTTTCTTTTCACTGTTGTAATGCAGGAAACACGGCAGCCAATTTACACACAGCAAGCTCCCACAAACAGCAATGCGATAATGACCAGAGAATCTGTTTTAGTGAAATAAAAACGGAAAATGCTGGAAATACTCAGCAGGGTCTGACGAAGGGTCATCGACCTGAAACGTTAACTCTGTTTCTCTCTCCACAGATGCTGCCTGACCTGCTGAGTGTTTCCAGCATTTTCTGTTTTTATTTCAGATTTCCAGCATCCGCAGTATTTTGCTCTTGTATCTGTTTTAGTGATGTTGATTGAGGGATAAATATTGGCCCCAGGACACCAAGGAGAACTCCCCTGCTCTTCTTTGAAATCAGTTCCATGGGATTATTTACGTCCACCTGAGAGGGCAGATGCGGCCTTGGTTTAACGTCTCATCCAAAAGACGGCACCTCCAACAGTGCAGCACTCCCTCAGTACTGCACTGGAATATCAACCTAGCTTTTTGCACTCAAGTCTCTGGAGTGGGATTTGAACCTCGGAGGCAGGAGTGCTACCAACCTGAGCCACGGGCTGACACAGCCACAGTGGTCACAATGATGTTATGTAAATGTGACACAATCCTCTTCAACGTGAGAATGCCTGATCTACGTCAGCGTGTCAAAAGTGTCAGCTGTGGCTCAGTTGACAGCACTCTAACCTACTGAGTCAGAAGGTTGTGGTTTCAAATCCCACTCCAGAGACTTGAGCACAATCTAGGCTGACGCTCCCAGTGCAGTACTGAGGGAGTGCAGCACTGTCGGAGGTGCCGTCTTTCGGATGAGACGTCAAACCGAGGCCCCGTCCACCCTCTCAGGTGGACGTAAAAGATCCCATGGCACTATTTCAAAAAAGAGCAGGTAAGTTATCTGTAATGTCCTGGCCAATATTTATCCCTCAACCATCATCACTAAAAACAGTGGTCATTTTCTCATTGCTGTTTGTGGGAGCTTGCTGTGCGCAAATTGGCTGCCGCGTTTCCTACATTACAACAGTGACTACACTTCAAAAGTACTTCATTGGCTGTGGCGCGCTTTGGGACATCCTGAGGTTGTGACAGGCGCTACATAAATGCAAATATGTTTGCAAACAATGCCACAGATATTTTGATGTAAACAGCGGGCGACTTTAAGTATAAGAAATTCTCAGAGAGGCTTGATAAATGGTCTGCTGAAAAATACCCTTGATTTGAGCTATGATCTTTTGGTGGGCGGGGGGGGGGGGGAGGACTGCACAAACCTTATTCAGCTTGACAACTCCAGTCCCTGGATAATCCAGCCCAGGTTTTTCAGTCTGCAGCAGTAGAACTAGGCAAAGGGAAATGCTGAACACTATTGGACAGGCAACTGTGTCTAAGACAGAGCTCTCTCTCTCTCTCTTCTCTCTCTCACACAATCTTCCCTCTAGTGTTTACAACTCGTTCTCTCACAGCCTGGAGTGCAGAGGCGCACAGTTAGCAGTACTAAGGATACTCTGATCCCACAAGAAGACAGTCTTTGCAAGAGAGAGAGAGAGAGTTTGTTCACCCATCAGACCATAGACCTGTCCTCCAACCTGGATCTTAAAAAAAAACCACGGGACAACCTTCTGCTGCAAAAAAATAATTAGCACACAGAAGAAAACTTTTTTTTTCTCCTTCTTCAATTATTATCTTGGCACGGTTGCAATTTAGAAGGTGGAAAGACACAGAAGAGGTTAAAGGGCGGTGGCATTCACCTTTCTGGTCGCATCTGGACCTGGAGGATCTCCGTTTTGAACAGGGGCTTTTAATTCTTTTTATTTCTTCCCCCCCCCCCCCTCTCCCTCAACCCCGCTCCCCTTCTCCTCCCGATCTGACTCGGAACCTGGCTGCAGGAGAAGAACCCGTTTCAACTTAAAAAGGATCTCGACGGCTGTTTGCTCTTTTCTTGTGGAAACCTCCCCAACTCCCCCCTTCCCCTCTCCCTCAACTTCCCCCACCTCCCTTCTTTTTTCACAAAGCCATGGGGGAAAGTCAGTGTGGAATAAGAGTGCAGAACTTGTTCCGAGTGTTGCTGCTACCTGCCCTGGCAGCGATCGCGGAGCTCCGGGCATCTCAAGGTAAGAGGAAGAGGCAGAGAGGGGAGGGAGAAGGTGAGAGGGAGGGAGGGAGAGAGGGGACAGGGAGAGAGGGAGGGAGAGGGAGAGAGGGAAGGGAGAAGGTGAGAGGGAGGGAGGGAGAGAGGGGACAGGGAGAGAGGGAGGGAGAGGGAGAGAGGGAAGGGAGAAGGTGAGAGGGAGAGGGAGGGAGACGGAGAGAGGGAGAGGGAGGGAGAGAGAGTGAGGGACAGGGAGAGAGGGAAAGAGAAAGAGGGAGGGAGAGGGAGAAGGGGAGAGGGAGAAAGGGGGAGAGAGGGAGAGAGAGGGAGAGGGAGGAAGAAAGAGGGGACAGGGTGAGGGAGAGAGAGGGAGAAGGAAAGAGGGAGAGAGAGGGGACAGGGAAAGAGAGAGGGAGAAGGAGAGAGGGAGGGAGAGGGGACAGGGAGAGAGGAGAGAGGGAGAAGAGATGGAGAGAAGGAGAGGAACAGGAATAGGGAGAGAAGGAAAGGACTACGGGGAGAGGGAGAGGAAAGGAGAAAGAGGGACAGGGAAAGAGAGGGAGATGGAGAGGGACAGGGAGAGAGGATGGGGAGGAGGAGTGAGGGAGAGGGGGTGAGGGACAGGGGAGAAAGGAAGAGAGGGAGAGGAACAGGGAGAGGGAGAGAAGGCAGGGGACAGGGAGAGAGAGGGGAGAGGAGGAGGAGAGAGGGACAGAGAGAGAGGGAGAAGGAGAGGGAGAGAGGGACGGAGAGAGATGGGGTAGGAGAGAGAGAGAGGGAGAGGGACAGGGAGAGAGAGGGAGGAGGAGAGGGAGAGGGACAGGGGGAGAGAGGGGTAGAAGGAGAGGGAGAGAGGGACAGGGAGAGAGAGGGGTAGGAGAGAGAGAGAGGGAGAGGGACAGGGAGAGAGAGGGAGAAGGAGAGGGAGAGGGACAGGGGGAGAGAGGGGTAGAAGGAGAGGGAGAGAGGGACAGGGAGAGAGAGGGGTAGGAGAGAGAGAGAGGGACAGGGACAGGGAGAGAGAGGGAGAAGGAGAGGGACAGGGACAGGGGGAGAGAGGGGTAGAAGGAGAGGGAGAGGGCGGCTCGGTTAGAGTGCCGAGAGACCCCATCACTTAGTTTGATGCTACAGTTGCGAGTCGCTACAGATTAGAGAGGGAGGGTTGCAAACAGGGAGATTAGATGGGATGGTCCATATTACTATCCATTTATTTTTTTTTAATGTTTAATTGAAACAAATATGTTAATCTGATCCAGTGAGCCAGTTGTGTAGATTGGTTTTGGATTGTTAGTGGCATTGTGTGTGAAACGTTGATGTGTACAGAATTTTGGTTCATTATTGTGATGTTATTCTGATATTGTATATAGGTTCCTGGGTCTGCATGCCCATGTCTTGTGTTAAATACTTAAAATACGCTTTAAAGCAACAGTACAGCCAGTGTCCTACCTTCCGGCGAGGTGGCCCGGGTTAATTGCTTACGGTCCCTGAGAGTTGGAGATGTCGGATGGAGGGACCTCCTCCGCTGGTTCATGTTGAATCTCCTTTTTTTTCCCCTCAGATTGGAGGGGGGATTGAGGGCGGTGGGGAAGACTTAAGCCTCAAGTTTGTTTAAAATGCAACCTAGTCGTTTATTTTACTACACTTTGTAACTGTTAACTTCACCATCTCCAGCTCCCTAAAAGATGGTCCTCCTCTATCTCCCCCTTCTCCACCGATTCACACGCACCAGGGGAGCTTAGAACATCATCTATTGATGGGCGAAGCCGCCTGGATTGAAACAAAAACAAAAAATATTTTCCAGTTGCTTTACTATCACAAATGAATCGATCAGCAAATTTGTCGCATTTGCTTATTTTTGTTTTTTTTGAAACGGATCGGTGTGCTATCTGCTTCCCAACCAACCCAACTCGGAGCTTTGCCGGATGGATCCAACAAACAAATTGGACAACGGATATCTTGATTTTTTTAAAAATTGTACTAAGCAAACACGTTAGACATTGCACACAATCTGATGGGCTACGGATTGGACGAATTGGTGCTGCATCTCTTAGTACAATGCGTGGACCTCTTTCGAAATCTTTGCCCAAGTCTCAGGTACCAGTTTAGAAGATGGGGCAAAAAGCAAAAGGGAGGGAGATGCACTGGAGCAAACAAGTCTGGATATGGCAGGGATACAAGTGCAGCAAAGAGGATTGAGGCTCCTTTGCGTCTGTAGAATGCAATTCATGAAATAAAATCAAATGCAGATACAGCAATATGGGATTGCATCCATATAAAGAGGCTCCCTTCATACATATGAAGTGTGCATGTGCGGTATATTTGGGGGGGGGGGGTGGTGGGAGTGAAATTCTAGGCTCGTCCCACGGAGTGAAACATTTGGTTTTTTTTTAAAGTCTGACTTCTGGCTGCATTGTGGCGCCCTCACCAATTGTGATTATATTGGTTGTCAGTTGTGTTAGGTGATCTTGGTTGCCGGGAGGAGGGGGGTTGTCTGCAGTTACAAGGGAGTCTTAATCGTTTTTATGTTTTAAAAAAAACAGGGACCAGCTGGAGGGACTGGGGGGGGAGAGAGAGAGAGAGAGCAAGAGCCACTTAGTAGATTCTGGAGTGCCTCTCACAGAGATAGCCAGCATTGCTTGTCCTGGGGGTCGGGGGGGGGGGGGGGGGGAAGTCAAATTAGAGTGGAAGACATCGAGCAGGACCCCAGGCACAGACAGCACGCGGGTTCTGCACAAGAAATGTTTTGAACCCCCCCCCCTCCCCGCTCAAAAAAAAATCCTCCCCATTGGATTAATTCATTTTGCATTTATTGCATTTATTGCATTGCAAAGAATCTATCTTTTTGCACTGAGCCAGGATTTTACAGTTAGGCCCCCGTAACTTGTAGAATTTCTTCCCGCAGTCTCTTTTTGATGTGTAATCCTGTCTTTTAAAGCTTTGCCTAGCTTTTGTTTTGTCCCTTTGTCCCTGTGGCTATTTCATTCAAGCTCGTTTTTAAAAGTTCGAAACTCGTAAAATAACCACACAGGGAATAAATAAAGTATATTGGAGAGATGCGACTGTTCCAAGTTTTCACCAGAAATATGTCACGGATTCTTCTTTATAACAAGCGCCCCAAACGTCAGTAACAAGTAGCTGAACAAAATGTGACATCGCCCCTTTAAAAAAAAATTAACATATAATAACATTCATTTTTCTGTGTTATCCCAGTGTTTTAAACTTGATATTATTTTACACAAGTTAATTGTAAACTGTCGAAAGCACACTATGATAACAAAGCTCGACCCTTAGTTTCAAGACTGAACATGCTGGGGCTCTTTTCTCTAGAAAACAGCAGGCTGAGGAGGGGTGACCTGATAGAGGTCTTTAAAATTATGGAAGGGTTTGATAGGGTAGACATAGAGAAAATGTTTCCACTTGTGAGGGAGACCAGAACTAGGGGTCCATAAATATAAGATAGTCACTAATAAATCCAATAGGGAATTCAGGAGAAACTTCTTCACTCAGAGTGGCGAGAATGTGGAACTCGCTGCCACAAGGAGTGGTTGAGGCGAATAGTATAGATACATTTAAGGGGAAGCTGGATTACTATATGAGTGAGAAAGGAATAGAAGGAGATGCTGATAGGGTGAGATGAGGAGGGGTGGGAGGAAGCTCGTGTGGAGCATAAACACCGGCACGGACCGGTTGGGCCAAATGGCCTGTTTCTGTGCTGTACATTTGATGTAATATGTAAGATGTGTCGTACTCGCCCAATACACAAGTTCTTGATTTCTGTTCACTATTTTGTGCGGCAGCTTTTTAATTCAAGGCTGTGAGTGAGAATGAAGAAGATCTTCACAAATACAGAGCAGCACAGAATGAGGGAGAAGTTAGTGTGTGTGTGTACTTGTGTGCGAGTGTGTGAGCATGTGTGCGTGTGGGGGGGTGTGTGAGTGTGTGTGTGTGTGTGTGAGTGTGTGTGTGAGTGAGTGAGTGTGTGTGAGTGTGTGAGTGTGAGTGTGTGAGTGAGTGAGTGTGTGCGAGTGTGTGTGTGAGTGAGTGAGTGTGTGTGAGTGTGTGAGTGTGAGTGTGTGAGTGTGAGTGTGTGAGTGAGTGTGTGTGCGAGTGTGTGTGTGAGTGTGTGTGTTTGTGTGTGTGTGAGTGTGTGCGGGTGTGCTGGTATGTGTATGCGGGTGTGTGTGAGTGTGTGTATGTGCGGTTGTGAGTGAGTGTGTGTGTAAGGGTGTGGGTATGTGAGTGTGAGGGTGTGTGGGTGTGAGTGTGTGGTGTGTGTGTGTGTGAGTGTGTGAGTCTGTGAGTGTGTGTGTGTGAGTGCGTGTGTGTGTGTTAATGAGTGTGTGCGTGAGTGTGTGTGTGTGAGGGTGTGTGGGTGTGAGTGTGTGGGTGTGTGTGAGTGTGTGAGTCTGTGAGTGTGTGTGTGTGAGTGCGTGTGTGTGTGTTAGTGAGTGTGTGCGTGAGTGTGTGTTAGTGTGTATGAGTGTCTGTGTGTGTGGGTGTTTGTGACTGTGTGTGAGTGAGTGTGCGGGTGTGTGATAGTGTGTGTGAGTGTGTGTGTGTGAGTGTGTGTGAGTGTGTGTGTGTGTTGGTGTGTGCGTGTGTGTTGGTGTGTGGGTGTGTGCGTGTGTGTGTGCGTGTGTTTGGGTGTGTGTGGGTGTGTGTGTTTGTGTATGTTGGTGTGTGTGAGTGTGATTGTGAGTGTGTGTATGTGAGTGTGTGTGTAAGTTGGTGAGTGTGTGTGTATGAGAGTGTGTGCAGGTGTGTTCAGGTGTGTGTGTGTGAGTGTATGTGAGTGTGTATGAGTGAGTGTGTGTGTGTGTGAGTGTGTGTGTAAGTTGGTGAGTGTGTGTGTGTGAGAGTGTGTGCAGGTATGTTCAGGTGTGTGTGTGTGAGTGTATGTGAGTGTGTATGAGTGAGTGTGAGTGTGTGTGTGTGAGAGTGTGTGTGAGTGTGTGTGTGTGAGTATGTGTGTGAGTGTGTGTGTGTGAGTGCGTGTGTGTGTGAGTGTGTGTGTGAGTGTGTGTGTGTGAGTGTGCGTGTGTGTGTGTGAGTGTGTGTGTGAGTGTGCGGGTGTGTGAGTGTGCGGGTGTGTGAGTGTGTGTGTTTGAGTGGGTGTGTGTGTGTGAGTGTGTGTGTGTGAGTATGTGTGTGAGTGTGTGTGTGTGAGTGCGTGTGTGAGTGTGTGTGTGAGTGTGTGTGAGTGTGCGTGTGTGTGTGTGTGTGTGTGTGAGTATGCGGGTGTGTGAGTGTGAGTGTGTGTGTGTGTGTGTGTGTGAGTGTGTGTGAGTTTTAGTGTGTGTGTCTGAGTGTGTGTGTGTATGTGAGTGTGTGTGTGTGTGAGTGTGTGTGTGTGTGTATGTGAGTGTGTGGGTGTGTGTGTGTGTGAGTGTGTGTGTGGGTTTGAGTGTGTAAGGGTGAGTGAGTGTATGTGAGTGAGTGAGTGTGAGTGCATGTGTGTGTGTGAGTTTGAGTGTGTGAGTGTGCGGGTGTGTGTGTGAGTGTGTGGGTGTGTGAGTGTGTGTGTGAGTGTGCAGGTATGTGTGTGGGTGTGAGTGTGTGCGGGTGTGTGTGAGTGTGTGCGGGTGTGCGTGAGTGTGTGTGTGTGCGGGTGTGAATTAGTGTGTGGGTGTGTGTGCGTGAGTGAGTGTGTGTGCGGGTGTGATTGTGTGTGTGCGGCTGTGTGTGCGAGTGTGAGTTAGAGTGTGGGTGTGTGTGAGTGAGTGTGTGTGTGTGTGTGCGGGTGTGAGTGAGTGTGTGTGTGCGATGTGAGTGAGTGTGTGCGGGTGTGAGTGAGTGTGTGTGTGTGAGAGTTTTAGTGTGTGGGTGTGAGTGTGTGTGTATGTGAGTGTTTGGGTGTGTGTGTGTGTGTGAGTGTGTGTGTGTGTATGTGAGTGTGTGGGGGTGTGTGTGTGTGTGAGTGTGTGTGTGTGTGTGTTTGAGTGTGTGTGAGTGTGGGTGAGTGAGTGTCTGTGTGTGAGTGAGTGAGTGAGTGTGAGTGTGTGTGTGTGTGTGAGTGAGTGTGTGTGAGTGTGAGTGTGTGTGTGAGTGTGAGTGTGTCTGAGTGTGAGTGTGTGTGTGAGTGTGTGTTTGAGTGTGTGTGTGTGTGTGATTGTGTGTGTGTGTGTGAGTCTGTGTCTGAGTGTGTGGGTGTGTGAGTGTTTGTGGGTGTGTGAGTGTGTGTGTGAGTGTGCGGGTGTGTGTGTGAGTGTGTGCGGGTGTGCAGGTGTGTGTATGCGGGTGCGTGTGAGTGTGTCTGTGTGTGAGTGAGTGTGTGCGGGTGTGCTGGTATGTGTATGTGGGTGTGTGTGAGTGTGTGTATGTGCGGTTGTGAGTGAGTGTGTGTGTAAGGGTGCAGGTGTGTGAGTGTGAGTGTGTGTGAGTGTGTGTCTGTGTGTGTGTGAGTGAGTGTGTGTGGGTGTTTGCAGTTGTGAGTGAGTATGTGTGCGGGTGTGAGTGATTGTGTGCGGGTATGAGTGTGTGCGGGTGTGAGTGAGTGTGTGCGGGTGTGAGTGTGTGTGGGTGTGAGTGAGTGTGTGGGTGTGAGTGTGTGCGGATGTGAGTGATTGTGTGCGGGTGTGAGTGTGTGCGGGTGTGAGTGAGTGTGTGGGTGTGAGTGTGTGCGGGTGTGAGTGATTGTGTGCGGGTGTGAGTGAGTGTGTGTGGGTGTGAGTGTATGCGGGTGTGAGTGCATGTGGGTGTGAGTGTGTGCGGGTGTGAGTGAGTGTGTGTGAGTGTGAGTGAGTGTGTGCAATTGTGAGTGAGTGTGTGCAGGTGTGAGTGAGTGTGTGCATATGTGAGTGTGTGCAGTATTTAGTGTGAGGGTGTGTGGGTGTGAGTGTGTGGGTGTGTATGTGTGAGTGTGTGTGAGTGCGTGTGTGTGTTAGTGAGTGTGTGCGTGAGTGTGTGTTAGTGTGTATGAGTGTCTGTGTGTGTGGGTGTTTGTGACTGTGTGAGTGAGTGTGCGGGTGTGTGAGAGTGTGTGTGAGTGTGTGTGTGTGAGTGTGTGTGAGTGTGTGTGTGTGTTGGTGTGTGCGTGTGTGTTGGTGTGTGGGTGTGTGTGCGTGTGTGTGTGCATATGTTTGTGCGTGTGTGGGTGTGTGTGAGTGTGTGTATGTGAGTGTGTGTAAGTTGGTGAGTGTGTGTGTGTGAGAGTGTGTGCAGGTGTGTTCGGGTGTGTGAGTGTGAGTGTGTATGAGTGAGTGTGTGTGTGTGTGTGAGTGTGTGTGTGAGTGTGTGTGTGAGTACGGGTGTATGTGTGATTGTCTGGGTGTGAGTGTTTGTGTGTGTGTGTGTGTGTGTGAGTATGTGAGTGTCTGAGGGTGTATGTGCGTGTGTGTGTGAATTGTGTGTGTGAGTTGTGTGTGTGAGCGTGAGTGTGAGTTTGTGTGTGTGAGTGTGTGTGTGTGAGTGTGTGTGTGAGAATGTGAGTGTGTGAGGGTGTATGTGTGTGTGTGTGTGCCTGTGCGTGTGAGTGTGTGTGTGTGTGTGTGTGTGAGTGCGTGTGTGTGTGTGAGTGTGTGTGAGTGTGCGGGTGTGTGAGTGTGTGTGTGTTTGAGTGTGTGTGTGTGTGAGTTTGTGTGAGTGCGTGAGTTTTAGTGTGTGTGTCTGAGTGTGTGTGTATGTGAGTGTGTGGGTGTGTGTGTATGTGAGTGTGTGTGTATGTGAGTGTGTGTGTGTGTGTGTGTGAGTGTGTGTGTGTGTTTGAGTGTGTGAGTGCATGTGTGTGTGAGAGTGTGCGTGTGTGTGTGTGTGAGTGAGTGAGTGTGTGCAGGTGTGAGTGTGCGGGTGTGAATGATTGTGTGCGGGTGTGAGTGTGTGCAGGTGTGTGTGAGTGTGTGCGAGTATGTGTGGGTGTGTGTGAGTGTGTGCGAGTGTGAGTGTGTGTGGGTGTGAGTGAATGTGCAGGTGTAAGTGTGTGCGGGAGTGAGTGTGTGCGGGTGTGAGTGTGTGCAGGTGTGAGTGAGTGTGCAGGTGTGAGTGTGTGTGGGTGTGAGTGAGTGTGTGCAGGTGTGAGTGTGTGTGGGTGTGAGTGAGTGGGTGCAGGTGTAAGTGTGTGCGGGAGTGAGTGTGTGTAGGTGTGAGTGAGTGTGTGCAGGTGTAAGTGTGTGCGGGAGTGAGTGTGTGCGAGTGTGAGTGTGCGGGTGTGAGTGAGTGTGTGCGAGTGTGAGTGTGTGTGGGTGTGAGTGATTATGTGCAGGTGTGAGTGAGTGTGTGCGGTTGTGAGTCTGTGCGGGTGTGTGGGTGTGTGTGTGCGGGTGTGAGTGAGTGTGTGCGGGTGTGAGTGGTTGTGTGCGGGTGTGAGTGTGTGCGGGTGTGAGTGAGTGTGTGCGGGTGTGAGTGATTGTGTGCGACTGTGAGTGAGTGTGTGCAGGTGTGTGCGTGCAGGTGTGTGGGTGCGGGTATGAGTGAGTGCCTGTGTGAGTGAGTGTGTGCGGGTGTGAGTGATTGTTGCGGGTGTGTGAGTGTGTGCCGGTGTGAGTGTGTGCCGGTGTGAGTGTGTGCCGGTGTGTGTGCGGGTGTGAGTGTGTCTGTGCGGGAGTGAGCGTGTGCGGGTGTGAGTCATTGTGTGCGGGTGTGAGTGTGTACGGGTGTGAGTGAGTGTGTGGGTGTGAGTGAGGGTGTGAGTGTGTGCGGGTGTGAGTGATTGTGTGCGGGTGTGAGTGATTGTGTGCAGGTGTGAGTGTGTGCGGGTGTGAGTGAGTGTGTGTGGGTGTGCAGTTGTGCGTATGCTGGTGTGTGTGTGTGTGAGTTTGTGTGTGTGAGTTTTTGTGTGTAAGGGTGTGCGGTCGTGGGTGTGTGTGACTGCGGGTGTGCGGGTATGTGTATGCGGGTGTGTGTGAGTGTGTGTATGTGTGGTTGTGAGTGAGTATGTGTGTGTCAGGGTGCGGGTGTGTGAGTGTGTGCGGGTGTGAGTGATTATGTGCAGGTGTGAGTGAGTGTGTGCAGGTGTGAGTCTGTGTGGGTGCGTGCATGTGGGTGTGTGTGTGTGGGTGTGAGTGAGTGTGTGCGGGTGTGAGTGATTGTGTGCGGGTGTGAGTGAATGTGTGCGGGTTTGAGTGATTATGTGCGGGTGTGAGTGTGTGCGGGTGTGAGTGAGTGTGTGCGGGTGTGAGTGATTGTGTGCGGCTGTGAGTGAGTGTGTGCGGGTGTGTGCATGTGGGTGTGTGTGTGCAGGTGTGAGTGAGTGTGTGTGGGTGTGAGTGAGTGCCTGTGTGAGTGAATGTGTGCGGGTGTGAGTGAGTTTGTGTGTGTAAGTGTGTGCGGTCGTGGGTGTGTGTGAGTGTGTGTGTGTGTGAGTTTTTGTGTGTAAGTGTGTGCGGTCGTGGGTGTGTGTGACTGCGGGTGTGAGGGTATGTGTATGCGGGTGTGTGTGATTGTGTGTATGTGCGGTTGTGAGTGAGTATGTGTGTGTAAGGATGCGGGTGTGTGAGTGTGTGCGGCTGTGAGTGAGTGTGTGCGGGTGTGTGCATGCGGGTGTATGTGTGCGGGTGTGAGTGATTGTGTGCGGGTGTGAGTGTGTGCCGGAGTGAGTGTGTGCAGGTGTGAGTGATTGTGTGCGGGTGTGAGTGTGTGCAGGTGTGTGTGCGTGTGTCTGTGCGGGAGTGAGCGTGTGCTGGTGTGAGTCATTGTGTGCGGGTGTGAGTGTGTGCGGGGGTGAGTGATTGTGTGCAGGTGTGAGTGTGTGCGGGTGTGAGTGAGTGTGTGCGGGTGTGCAGTTGTGTGTATGCGGGTGTGTGTGAGTGTGTGTGTGTGAGTTTGTGTGTGTAAGTGTGTGCAGTCGTGGTTGTGTGTGAGTGTGTGTGTGTGAGTTTGTGTGTGTAAGTGTGTGCGGTCGTGGGTATGTGTGACTGTGCGGGTGTCAGGGTATGTGTATGCGGGTGTGTGTGAGTGTGTGTATGTGTGGTTGTGAGTGAGTATGTGTGTGTAAGGGTGCGGGTGTGTGAGTGTGTGCGGGTGTGAGTGTGTGGGTGTGAGTGAGTGTGTGGGTGTGAGTGAGGGTGTGAGTGTGTGCGGGTGTGAGTGATTGTGTGCGGGTGTGAGTGATTGTGTGCAGGTGTGAGTGTGTGTGAGTGTGAGTGAGTGTGTGCGGGTGTGCAGTTGTGTGTATGTGGGTGTGTGTGAGTGTGTGTGTGTGAGTTTGTGTGGTCGTGGGTGTGTGTGTGAGTGTGCGGGTGTGAGGGTATGTGTATGCGGGTGTGTGTGAGTGTGTGCATGTGCAGTTGTGAGTGAGTATGTGTGTGTAAGGGTGCGGGTGTGTGAGTGTGTGCGGGTGTGAGTGTGTCTGTGTGTGTGAGAGTGAGTGTGTGCAGGTGTGTGCGGTTGTGAGTGTGTGTGTGGATGTGAGTGTGTGCGGGTGTGCGGATGTGAGTGTGTGCGGGTGTGAGTGTGTGTTTGCGGGTGTGAGTGTGTGAGGAGTGAGTGTGTGTGCGGGTGTGAGTGTGTGTACGGGTGTGAGTGTGTTCGGGTGTGAGTGTGTGGGTGTGAGTGTGTGTTTGCGGGTGTGAGTGTGTGCGGGTGTGAGTGTGTGTTTGCGGGTGTGAGTGTGCGCGGGTATGTGTGTGCGGGTGTGAGTGAGTGTGTGTTTGCGGGTGTGAGTGTGTGTGTGCGGGTGTGAGTGACTGCGGGTGTGAGTGGGTGTGAGTGTGTGTTTGCGGGTGTGAGTGTGTGCGGGTGTGTGTTTGCGGGTGTGAGTGAGTGTGTGCAGGTGTGAGTGTTTTTGTGGGTGTGAGTGTGTGCGGGTGTGAGTGAGTGTGTGTGTGCGGGTGTGAGTGTGTGTTTGCAGGTGTGAATGTGTGTTTGCAGGTGTGAGTGAGTTTGTGCGGGTGTGAGTGTGTTTGCGGGTGTGAGTGTGTGCAGGTGTGAGTGTGTGTTTGTGGGTGTGAGTGTGTGCGGGTGTGAGTGTGTGTTTGCGGGTGTGAGTGAGTGTGTGCGAGTGTGAGTGTGTGTTTGCGAGTGTGAGTGTGTGCGGGTGTGAGTGTGTGCGGGTGTGAGTGTGTGTGTGCGGGTGAGTGTGTGTTTGCGGGTGTGAGTGTGTGCGGGTGTGAGTGTGTGTACGGGTGTGAGTGTGTGCGGGTGTGAGTGTGTGTGTGCGGGTGTGAGTGTGTGCGGGTGTGAGTGATTGTGTGCATGTGTGAGTGTGTGTTTGCGGGTGTGAGTGAGTTTGTGCGGGTGTGAGTGTGTGTGCGGGTGTGAGTGTGTGTGTGCAGGTGTGAGTGTGTGGGTGTGAGTGTGTGTGTGCGGGTGTGAGTGAGTGTGTGCGGGTGTGAGTGAGTGTGTGCGGGTGTGAGTGGGTGTGTGCGGGTGTGAGTGAGTGCGGGTGTGAGTGAGTGTGTGCGGGTGTGAGTGTGTGCGGGTGTGAGTGAGTGTGTGCGGGTGTGAGTGAGTGTGTGCGGGTGTGAGTGTGTGGGTGTGAGTGTGTGTGGGTGTGAGTGTGTGTTTGCGGGTGTGAGTTAGTGTGTGCGGGTGTGAGTGAGTGTGTGCGGGTGTGAGTGTGTGTGCGGGTGTGAGTGTGTGTGTGCGGCTGTGTGTGAGTGTGTGCGGGTGTGAGTGTGTGTGTGCGGGTGTGAGTGTGTGTGTGCGGGTGTGAGTGTGTGTGTGCGGGTGTGAGTGAGTGTGTGCGGGTGTGAGTGTGTGTGTGCGGGTGTGAGTGTGTGTGCGGGTGTGAGTGTGTGTGTGCGGCTGTGTGTGAGTGTGTGCGGGTGTGAGTGTGTGTGTGCGGGTGTGAGTGAGTGTGTGCGGGTGTGAGTGTGAGTGTGTGCGGGTGTGATTGAGTGTGTGCGGGTGTGAGTGTGTGTGTGCGGGTGTGAGTGAGTGTGTGCGGGTGTGAGTGTGTGTGCGGGTGTGAGTGTGTGTGCGGGTGTGAGTGAGTGTGTGCGGGTGTGAGTGTGTGTGTGCGGGTGTGATTGAGTGTGTGAGTGAGTGTGTGCGGGTGTGAGTGAGTGTGTGCGGGTGTGAGTGTGTGTGTGCGGGTGTGATTGAGTGTGTGCGGGTGTGAGTGTGTGTGTGCGGGTGTGATTGAGTGTGTGCGGGTGTGAGTGTGTGTGTGCGGGTGTGAGTGTGTGTTTGCAGGTGTGAATGTGTGTGCGGGTGTGAGTGTGTGTGTGCGGGTGTGAGTGAGTGTGTGCGGGTGTGAGTGTGTGTGCGGGTGTGAGTGAGTGTGTGTGTGCGGGTGTGAGTGTGTGTGCGGGTGTGAGTGAGTGTGTGCGGGTGTGAGTGAGTGTGTGCGGGTGTGAGTGTGTGTGCGGGTGTGAGTGTGTGTGTGCGGGTGTGAGTGAGTGTGTGCGGGTGTGAGTGTGTGTGCGGGTGTGAGTGAGTGTGTGTGTGCGGGTGTGAGTGTGTGTGCGGGTGTGAGTGAGTGTGTGCGGGTGTGAGTGAGTGTGTGCGGGTGTGAGTGGGTGTGTGCGGGTGTGAGTGAGTGTGTGCGGGTGTGAGTGAGTGTGTGCGGGTGTGAGTGAGTGTGTGCGGGTGTGAGTGAGTGTGTGCGGGTGTGAGTGTGTGTGTGCGGGTGTGATTGAGTGTGTGCGGGTGTGAGTGTGTGTGTGCGGGTGTGATTGAGTGTGTGCGGGTGTGAGTGAGTGCGTGCGGGTGTGAGTGAGTGTGTGTGCGGGTGTGAGTGGGTGTGTGCGGGTGTGAGTGAGTGTGTGCGGGTGTGAGTGAGTGTGTGCGGGTGTGAGTGTGTGTGTGCGGGTGTGATTGAGTGTGTGCGGGTGTGATTGAGTGTGTGCGGGTGTGAGTGTGTGTGTGCGGGTGTGTTTGAGTGTGTGCGGGTGTGAGTGAGTGTGTGCGGGTGTGAGTGAGTGTGTGTGCGGGTGTGAGTGAGTGTGTGCGGGTGTGATTGAGTGTGTGCGGGTGTGAGTGAGTGTGTGCGGGTGTGAGTGAGTGTGTGTGGGTGTGAGTGAGTGTGTGCGGGTGTGAGTGTGTGTGTGCGGGTGTGATTGAGTGTGTGCGGGTGTGAGTGAGTGTGTGCGGGTGTGATTGAGTGTGTGCGGGTGTGCAGAGAGCTTCCAAGGGCCAAAACCCTCCAGCTAAAGCTACTAATTCCCATTGAGTTTTTTTATTCCGAGGGAGTGAAGTTGAACAATGTGCCCTGAAACTGCTGAGAAATAATGTCACTAAGGATGGTCACGTGGAAATGCCAGACAACGGAGGGATGATTCATTGGATTAAGTTTAAGGTTTCACAGCACATACTAGTATTTCAATTCCCCGAGCTCCTCCTAATGTAATCAAGTGGTGATCCGATCATTTCACAAAGGATTTACAAAAGACTATAACCTCATGGAGAAGGATGAAATGATGTCATTCGATTGGGAATATGTAAAAATGTATTTACACGTAACAGATATCAGAGCCGGGAGGCAGAAAAAGCATTTGCCCTGATTGGCTATCAGAAGCCATCTAGCTCTCCTGCCATGTGTATCTAGAAGGAGCGTTTTGAATGTTGATTACTCGGAGCGGCTTTGGCCATTACTCGCCCTGTATTTTCAATAGATTAGCAGAGAATGATACAGCACAGAAGGAGGCCATTCGGCCCATCGTGCCTGTGCCGGCTCTTTGAAAGAGCCTCTCCAATTAGTCCCACTCCCCCGCACCCCCCCCCCTGCTCTTTCCCCATAGCCCTTGCAAATTTCTTCTTTTCCGGTATATTTCAGTTGCGGGGGATTTTTTTTTGGGCCATTTCCAGCAATTGTGTTGGCACCTTAAGCTCACCGTGAGCCAAAGCAACGCCTGGCCTGTTTTTTAAAAATTGCCCTTTGCCTCCTGCCGCAGCTACTCATGTACCCGTATGACTGACCTTAGCGTAGGGTCATGGCAAACCTTGTCCTTCACGATGAACAGTATGTGCACGGTGAATAAAGAAGACTTGGGACTTTTAATTCCAAGTTTTACGGCTGTGTTATGCCTCTCTATATCTTTTACCGAGGTTAGAAGCTGTATAGCCACTTCGCGCGCTGCTTGACTGATTTTTAAATTGATTAAGCAAATTTTAAAATCGCTTTTTTATTTAGACGGTTAAAACTGAGGCTCCCAAATTTCTAAGCGTTGATCGTATCTCTATGAGGGGACTGTCCCTTTAATTCTGACCACTGAGATTCTTGGGTCTCCAGGGACTTAATCAGGCTAATGATAGTGTCACAGAAGACAAGGCGGGGGGGCGGGGGGATCATCAGTGATTGATGAATCAGAACCCTATTGATTATTAAACTCTTAATCAAATAATCATTGTCAGGATCCCGGTTTTACAGAAATGCAGCTAATCCAATCAGACAGCTGACAGTAAGCACTGCGGTTAATGGTCTGTGATAATACAGATCCATTGGCTAGACCTGGTGAGCAAGAAGCTAAGGAATGGGTCATATTAAAACGCAGCAGCCCCCCTTCCTTTTGATAGCAGGCATGACCATTTTTCTCCCCCTATACATCATCGTTAAATATTCTGGAGATCGTATGAAAAGCCACATTTCCCAGCTCACCGCCAAGTGATAGCAATCCTGTGCAAAAGAGTGAAAGCTAATTAAAACTAATTAAAAACCTGAACGCCTGGGCCCTCGATGTCTAGCTATGCTTTCACACGGCTGCTTAGTAACTATCAAGTGGACTGTATTATCTTGCTCATTGTTCGAAGTCCATTAGCTGAGTCCTGTTTAGATAGCAAGCCATGATATTTCGGTTAAGTGCATTTAAAGCAAGCCTTTGGCGTGGCTGGACTGAGCGAGTGCTTTACTGATCTTGTTTAAGATCACAGGCAGAGACCGTGCTTCACGACCCTTTGCCGCCCAGGCAGGTTTGAGCAAACTCAGGCAAGTGCCGGGGAGGGAGACGGCGCTGGGGGTGAGTGGGGAGAGTTAATCTGACCATCCCGCTGTCACTTCAGGCTGGTGAGTGCATTACTGCAGCATTTCAAGTTTTATCAGAGTCAGGTCCTGCGCTACAACCCCGGGCAAAGGGCCGTGGGTCAACATTCACTTACGCGTTATTTCCGAATGTTTCACATCCATAATTGTCACTTTTTTTCTTTGCGTTGTTGTCTTTTTTCTCCCCATCCCTGTTGTTCCTGGTCGCCCTAGGACACCTCCATCAACAGCTGAAACAGAGCGGGAGCAATGTTAACCTCGCCCGCCCACCGGGGAAACTAACGGGACCGGGTGCAACCCTGGTTATTACGCCCAGCCCGATAGGTAATATTGGGCGGGGATGAAAGACAGGAGTTCCCCCCCCCCCGATCTCGTGGGATTCCCGCCCGGTGAGTCAGGTTAAAATGACCCTCCCCCGTGTCGGCAGCTGCCCCCCCCCCCCTCCCCTCCACCACGGCCTTGACCAAAGCAGCTCCGAAACCGACCCCTGGGAGGTGCACAGGAGGAGTCTAGCGGTGCCCCTCCCTTTGACTAACCCCCCACCTTCTACCTCCTGTGGAGCATCCCCTGTCCACTCACCAGCAATTCCTAATGGTGCAATGGCTGAGATTGAAAACTCCCAACATAGCAGCTTCAGAAGGGCCACCCTTCCGCAGGGTTCTCTATATTGCTTAACCCCCTTTGCAAACACTCACTTTATAATTGGGTTGCCAACTCTCCAGGATTGTCCTGGAGTCTCTCGGAATCATCTCTTGGACACTGCTGCGAGCAACCCAGAGAGAATAATAAAACTGTGGGTTCTTTTTTCATTTTCTTAGAACATTATAATCCACTAGTTCTAAAAAGTATTTGAGATGGGGGTTGGGGGGAAAGGCTGTTTGATTGGGCGGGGCAATTGGTGGTGAGATGTCATGGGATGAAACCTCCAGGAATATGTCCAACCAGAGTTGGCAACTTGAAAAAATTAAATTCCTATTTATATAATTTTTAAAACTTATAAGGGCCTTAACATGCCCCCCTCCCCTCCCTGACAACCACCAGCATCACTAATGCCCCTCTAAGCTGTCTTTAATCGTGAACAAGATTGCAAGTGTGGTTCGCCTCTACCTCGACTAACTATGCAAAGAAAGACTTGCATTTCCCCAGCGCCTTTCATGACCACTGAACATCCCAAAGCGCTTTACAGCCAATGAAGTACTTTTTGAAGTGCAGTCACAGTTGTAATGTAGGAAAAGCAGCAGCTAATTTACGCACAGCAAGCTCCCACAAACAGCAATGTGATAATGACCAGATAATCTGTTTTAGTAATATTGATTGAGGGATAAATATTGGCCCCAGGACACTGAGGATAACTCCCCTGCTCTTCTATGAAATAGTGCCGTGGGATCTTTTACATCCACCTGAGAGAGCAGACGGGGCCTCGGTTTAATGTCTCATCCGAAAGACGGCACCTCTGACAGTGCGGCACTCCCTCAGCACTGCACTGGAGTGTCAGCCTAGATTTTCGTGCTCAAGTCGCTGGTACAAGGCACAGGTTGGATAGACATCCAGCTGCTTTCTAGTGAAACATGCAAGTGCTTGCAATTTATCTGACAACTTCTTTCTTTTGAATGAAGTTGACTTTGTTGCGGTAGCTTGTGGTTGTTGCTAGTGCAGTCTGCATGTCAGTAGTGATGGGAATAGTGTGACTAATCATTAAAATGATGACAATGACATGTTTGGGGGGTTGTGGGAGCGGGGAAGGTGTGAGATGCAGTGATCGTTGTTGGAAGTATTGACTGAGGATAGACGATGGAGTTTTCTTAATGGCATCACTCTCTCTCTCTATCCCTCTCTCAAAAACTTCAGTTCTTTTCAACAGATTGCAAATTATTGGTGTCTCACAATCCCACGTTCCCTTCGTTAACCCTCACATGCTCACGCCCTTTCTCAAAGTGAGTTAGATTCCAATGGGGGATATATGATAACATTGCAGTATCTGTCACTGAAAGAGGAAGAAAGACAGAACCAACAGGTCGTGAGTTTATTTTCAATTGGAACAAAAATGGAAGTCACAAATTAAAAGGGACAATCTTTAAACATCTTGGGGTAAAAATTCAGTTGGTTGCGCCTCCCGTTAGCGCCTTAAGAGGGCGCTAATGGGGCGCAAAGCCGCTAACGCCCGGGCGCAGCGATGTTTGCGCCGCTCGGGAACTTAACTTGACATTGTGCGGCGGCGCTAAAACTTACCGCTGCGACCACCTGCGCGCGCAGATTGTGACGTCATTCCATGGTGCAACGCCCTTGTGGCGCCCCGGAGCGGAAATTGAGTGGCGCCCCCTGCCTTACCGCCTGACGCTAGCAACGACCAGAAGACTGGAACGCTATCAATCGCTGTGGGGCTGGGGGGGCGCTATTTAAAGGGGGCCTCTTCCTGTCTTTTATTGTTGGTGGCATTTTTGAACTACGCATTCTGAGAGAGAGAGGGAGAGACTTCTGGAGAGATTCAACGTTGTGTGAAGGAGTTTTGGGTACTGAGCAGCACTTTGCAGGTTCATTTTGAGTTGCCATTCCTTGTATCGATTTAGCAGAGACTGTGGGAGCTGCACTCTGAGCTCTTTGCCTGGTACTCTCCATTGTTCTTTCCAGCACATTTGATGTGCAAGTCTCTCCAGGCCGAGATTCAAGGCTGCAATGAACAGGATGTGGATGGAAAGCAAGATTAACCATCCCCTTTAAGAACTAGCCCGTGCCATTGTGTGTGTGTTCCATTGCTGACTGACATTACATGAGCTTCGCCAGCGCTCTGAGTTAGCGCCTCACTCCTTGGCCTTTGCGCCTTAAGACAGGTGTGCAGCGCCTGCTTTAGCGCTCCACTCACCTCCCGGGGCGGTAAAAGTGAAGTTTCCAGTCAGTGCCGATAATTAGCGCCAGGCGCTAATATTTGCGTCCAGACGATATTTGCACCCCAAATGGGGCGCGACCTAATTTCTACCCCCTTGTATTTAGCTTCCATTGCATTCAGAATTTGCACAACAGTAAAGAAAGTATCTGGGGGGGAAGGGCAGGGGATTCATATCTCTGAGTCCACCCCTCTGAGAGTCCACCACTCTATAAATCCACCCCTCCGTGAATCCACCTCTCTATAAATCCACCTCTCTATAAATCCGCCCCTCCGTGAATCCACCTCTCTATGGGGTAGGAATCTGTCTCAGGCGGTGGTGCAAAGTGGGCGGTATCGAGTCAGCCGCCCATTATACGCAATGCCCGATATTTGATTCTATTGACTGCAATGGAACTGAATATCAGGCGCAGCGTAAAACGGGCGGCCGACTCGATACCGCCCGCTTCACACCGCCACCTGAGACAGATTCCTACCCCTGTGAATCCACCTCTCTGAATCCCTCTCTCTACCTCTGAATCCCTCTCTCTATTTCTGAATCCCTCTCTCTATATCTCTGAATCCCTCTCTCTATCTCTATCTCTGAATCCCTCTCTCTATCTCTATCTCTGAATCCCTCTCTCTATCTCTATCTCTGAATCCCTCTCTTTATCTTTATCTCTGAATCCCTCTCTCTATCTCTCTATGTCTATCTCTCTCTCTCTCTCTAGCTCTCTCTCTTTATCTCTCTATCTCTCTCTCTATCTATCTCTCTCTCTATCTATCTCTCTCTCTCTCTCTCTCTCTTTCTCTCTCTCTCTCTATCTCTATCTCTCCCTCTATCTCTCCCTCTATCTCTCTCTCTATCTCTCTCTCTATCTCTGAATCCCTCTCTCTATCTCTATCTCTGAATCCCTCTCTCTATCTCTATCTCTGAATCCCTCTCTCTATCTCTATCTCTGAATCCCTCTCTCTATCTCTATTTCTGAATCCCTCTCTCTATCTCTATCTCTGAATCCCTCTCTCTATCTCTATCTCTGAATCCCTCTCTCTATCTCTATCTCTGAATCCCTCTCTCTATCTCTATCTCTGAATCCCTCTCTCTATCTCTCTATGTCTATCTCTCTCTCTCTCTCTCTCTAGCTCTCTCTTTATCTTTCTATCTCTTTCTCTCTCTCTCTCTCTCTCTCTCTCTCTCTCTCTCTATCTCTGTATCTCTCTCTCTATCTCTGAATCCCTCTCTCTATCTCTATCTCTGAATCCCTCTCTTTATCTCTATCTCTGAATCCCTCTCTCTGTCTCTCTCTCTATCTCTGAATCACTCTCTCTATCTCTATCTCTGAATCCCTCTCTATCTCTATCTCTGAATCCCTCTCTCTATCTCTGAATCCCTCTCTCTATCTCTGAATCCCTCTCTCTATCTCTCTATGTCTATCTCTCTCTCTTTCTCTCTCTCTCTAGCTCTCTCTCTATCTCTCTATCTCTATCGCTATCTCTATCTCTCTATCCCTCTCTCTATCTCTATGAATCCCTCTCTCTGTAAATTTCTATCTCTATCTCTAGCACTCCTCCTAGATATAGAGAGATAGATAGATAGATAAAAATAGTGATCAGTTTTTCTTTACAACACATTTTTGGGAGGTTGTGGGAGTATGGAAAAGAATTTCCTTTGTATCCTTGTGAAAAAGATAACGAACTACAGAAGGCTCATTCTTTGTGAAATAGAATCAGTTCTGTTCAACTCAATGCCGCCCATTATCAACCCCAGTTTGGCACTGAGGAGTAAAACATTCAAATGAAATGACTGGAAACACAAGCAACATCTGCTATTATGCAAGCTGTCAGTAAAAATGAATTGAATGATACTGAAGCTAAAAACAGTGGACAGGTATTTTACAGGAGATTTGTAAAAATGACTTGTGAAGTTTAGAAATGAATATATGATTGTCAGATGGCTCCGTCAATTGAGCGTCAGGATTGAAAGGCCCAGGGTTTATATCCGTCAGAATTCACTCAGCCTTTTGTCTTTCACAGGTCGATACAATGAGTATTATATCTTAAGATGCAGTGAGAAATCAGGAGACGGCGCTCAGTGTCTGCCATGTTGTCATAGTATTTAACTTCAGGCACTGCTAGCTGTTTAATAATGAAAACAGGACCAGCAGTGCGTCCCCTTGGAGATCTGGGTCTAATGGAGACCCCTGTTGTGGAGAGACTGGAGAAGCTCTTGGCAGGGAATCCCCCGTGAGCCGCACTGCCTCCTGCGCGGCCCGCCTCCCCCAGTGCGCGGCCCATTCTAATTCCTGCGCCCGCGCGCGGTATCGCCAGTGCGTGCGGGACCTCGCAGGTGAACGCGCGGCTTGGCGGGAACATTGGTTCTGGGATTATTGTCCTTGGAGCAGAGAAGGATAAAGGGAGATTTAACAGAGGCATTCAGAATTATGAGGGGGCTTTTGATGGAGTAAATAAGGAGTAACTGTTTCCGCTGGCAAGAGGAGTCGGTAGCCAGAGGACACAGATCTAAGATAACTGGCAGAAGAACAAGAAAGACTTGCATTTATATAGCGCCTTTCACGACCACCGGACGTCTCAAAGCGCTTTACAGCCAATGAAGTACTTTTGAAGTGGAGCCACTGTTGTAATGTGGTAGTCAATTTGTGCACAGCAAGCTCCCACAAACAGCAATGTGATAATGACCAGATAATCTGTTTTTGTTATGTTGGTTGAGGGATAAATATTGGCCTCAGGGATAACTCCCCTGCTCTTCTTCGAAATAGTGCCATGGGATCATTTACATCCACCTGAGAGAGCAGATGGGGCTTTGGTTTAATGTCTTATTTGAAAGATGGCACCTCCGACAGTGCAGCCTTCCACTGGAGTGTCGGGCTAGATTTATGTGTGTGGCATGGGATTTGAACCCACAACCTTCTGACTCAGAAGCAAGAGTGCTACCAACTGAGCCACAGCTGACACTGAGGAGAGATTCTTTTTCTTTACCCAGCGAGTTGTTGTAATCTGGAACGCGCTGCCTGAAAGGGCGATGTTGGCAGATTCAATCGTAACTTTCAAAAGGGAATGCGATAAATACTTGAAAAGGAAAACAATTTGCAGGGCTATGGGGAGAGGACAGGGGAGTGGGACTAACTGGATAGCTCTTTCAAAGAGCCGGCACAGGCATGATGGGCCGAATGCCCTCCGCCATTGGCGGCCGTGCCTTCAGCTGCCTAGGCCCTAAGCGCTGAAATTCCCTCCCTAAACATCTCCGCCTCTCTCTCCTCCTTTTAAGATGGTCCTTAAAACCGACCATTTTGACCAAGTTGTTGGCACCTGGGTCTCATATATCTTTTAAGTAAGACCTGGCCTACACCCTGCAGATTCAGACAGTAATTGTTTCATCATCATGAGTCCTAAGTAATTTCAGGATTCCGTTATTTCTGCACTTCCTATCTCACACCGTTTATATATCAACAGCATTGGAACGAACGAGCCTGAAACTGTCAGCGCAACATGTTGATTAAAGCCTTAAATTGACATTTCCCATGGCATATTCTTTAACCAAACCAGCACCCATTGTGCTGCAGAGCATCTTTCTGTGCTGTTGTCACTTTAGTAACTAATAACCGTTTCAGGCGTTAACCCACTTCAACCCGAATTTGCCAAGGAATTTAATGGAAAATCAGAAGTGTCTCTTTCTTATCTCCGGTTGACGCAGTCATAACCCTGCAGGGTCAGTGTGCTTGCAATCAAATAGGAAACCCTTTCAAAAGGAGCTTGCCTCAGAGCTGGTGCAACGAAGGTTCACTAGATTGATCCCTGGGATGTGAGGGTTGTTCTACGAGGAGAGATTGAGTAGATTGGGCCTATACTCTCTGGAGTTTAGAAGAATGAGAGGAAATCTCAGTGAAAAGTATAAAATTCTTAGAGGGCTTGGCAGGGTAGATGCTGGGAGGCTGTTTTCCCCCTGGCTGGAGAGTCTAGAACTAGGGGGCACAGTCTCAGGATAAGAGGTCGGCCATTTAGGACTGAGAGGAGGAGAAATTTCTTCAGTCAGAGGGTTGTGGAGGGTTGTAGATTCTCAGTCGTTGGGTATAGTCAAGACTGAGATCGATAGATTTTTGGATATGAAGCGAATCAAGGGATATGGGGATAGGGCGAGAAAGTGGAGTTGATGTAGAAGTTCAGCCACAATCTTATCTTTGGCCTACTCCTGCTCCTATTTCTTAAGAGAGGAAAATAGTAATCCAACATGTGCTGGGAGTTTAAAACTTTAAATAAAACAAATAAGGCAAACCTTTATGTTGGCCTACTTTTGGTGTATTTTTTATTCATCAAAATGTGATTACTAGTGCTGGGATGGAGAAAATCTCCTGCTATGGGTTATGGGTTAGCTTACAGTCGTGTCACTTCTTGGGTCTGAATCCAGCCCATGGCCTCGCCCCCTCCCTATCTCTGTAACCTCCTCCAGCCTCACAACCCTCCGAGATCTCCGTGCTCCTCCAATTCTGGCCTCTTGCACAGCCCCGATTTTAATCGCTCCACCGTTGGCGGCCGTGCCTTCAGCTGCCTGGGCCCTAAGCTCTGGAATTCCCTCCCTAAACCTCTCCGCCTCACTACTGCTCTCTCCTCCTTTAAGACGCTCCTTAAAACCGACCATTGACCTGTCCTAATATCTCTTTACATGGCTCGGTGTCAAATTTTGTCTGAATATGCTCCTGTGAAGCGCCATGGGACGTTTTACTCTGTTAAAGGTGCTATATAAACGCCCCTGTGATTTTTCTCCCGGGTATTGGTCACAGCAGTGTCCTGGAGATTAATCTTTAATCCCTGGGTTGGCAAACCCCTTGGCCTACCCACTCGCCAAATTTCTTGTTGTCATCAACCTTAATCAGGTCAATCTGAAGATCAGCACAGCGCACCTCTACCAACTTAACATACTGTGCCTCGCCACTCTGCCAGGGCACACAACTGGTCCTCTGAGAGGAAGAGCGGACGAGCTATTATGACTGATTTGTTCTGGGCGATCAAACGATACGACTCATTCTCCACACACACATTGTGCCATCTGAGAGACTTTGCAGCATCAGCTTCTCACTTCGGACTCCAGATACGGAAGTGCTGGACTTCTGGCTCGATAAAAATCAGAGCCACGAGATAGTAATTTCATTTTAGACTTTAATTAAACCGGCCGCGCTCTTGCGCTGATTGAACAAGATAACCGGCGAAGAAAAATCTGTAGGTTGAACAATGGGTGTTATTGAATTTAAATTTGTATCAAATCAACCACAGAATCGTAGAAAATCATAGATTCATACAGCACAAAGGGAGGCCATTCGGCCATCGTGCCTGTGCCGGCTCTTTGAAAGAGCTCTCCAATTAGTCCCACTCCCCCCTGCTCTTTCCTCATAGCCCTGCAATTTATATCTTTTTAAGTATTTATCCAATTACATTTTGAAAGTCACTATTGATGCTGAGAGATTGTTTCCCCTGGCTGGAGAGTCTAGAACTAAGGGGTCACAGTCTCAGGATAAGGGGCCGGCCTTTTAAGACGGAGATGAGGAGGAATTTCTTCACTCAGAGAGTTGTGAAGCTTTGGAATTCTCTACCCCAGAGGGCTGTGGATGCTGAGTCATTGAGTATATTCAAGGCTGAGATCGATAGATTTTTGGACTCTCGGGGAAAGTGGAGTTGAGGTCGAAGATCAGCCATGATCTTATTGAATGGCGGAGCAGGCTCGAGGGGCCGTATGGCCGACTCCTGCTCCTAATTCTTATGTTCTTATTGAATCGGCTTCCACCACTCTTTCAGGCAGCGCATTCCAGATCATAACAACTTGCTGCATATAAAAAAAAATGTTGTCTCACCTCTGGCTCTTTTGCCAATTAACTTTTTTTTTAAAAAGAAAAAATTCCAATTGTTCGATACTAAGGTCTCAGAGGGTGTTAGGGTTTGTAGAGAAGGGGAAAGAGACTGAGGAGATGGACAAGGCCTTTAAGCAGAATGATTGCGTTTATCGCTGTTGACAGTTCACTGAACTGTCATCAGTGATGATACTCGAGTGAGCTGGACAGGTTGTCCTTCACCCCATCCACACACTAGGGCAAGCTGTGAGTTCTA
The DNA here is from genome assembly GCA_030390025.1 of Squalus acanthias. NCBI lineage: Eukaryota > Metazoa > Chordata > Chondrichthyes > Squaliformes > Squalidae > Squalus > Squalus acanthias. Next base: position 209,535,023 of record CM059426.1, on the reverse strand, counting down.
GGTGGTGTTTTATCCGCTGGCTCTTCAAACGATTGAGCTGCCTCGGACTGTATTTCAACCAAATTCTTCGTCTTTTATTTATCAGCATAGTAATTTAAGGAGCAAGAACAACAACCTGAATTTATATATCACCTTTAACGTAGTAAAGCTTCACAGGATCGTATCATAGAAACATAGAAGATAGGAGCAGGAGTAGGCCATTCGGCCCCTCGAGCCTGCTCTGCCATTCGATGAGATCATGGCTGATCATCCAAACTCAGTACCCTGTACCTGCCTTCTCCCCATATCCCTTGATACCTTTAGCTTTAAGAAATATATCTAACTCATTCTTGAATATATTTAATGACTTGGCCTCAACTACCTTCTGTGGTAGAGAATTCCACAGGTTCACCACTCTCTGGGTGAAGAAATTCTTCCTCATTTCTGTCCTAAATGGCTTACCCCTTATCCTTAGATTATGACCCCTGGTTCTGGACTCTCCGACCATCGGGAACATTCTTCCTGCATCTAGTTTGTCCAGACCTGTCAGAATTTTATATGTTTCGATGAGATCCCCTCTCATTCTTCTATACTCCAGCGAGTATAAGCTCAATCGACCCAATCTCTCCTCATATGTCATTCCTGCCATCCCAGGTATCAGCCTTGTGAATCTTCGCTGAACTCCCTCCATGGCAAGAACATCCTTCCTCAGCCAAGATTTAACACCGAGCCACATAAGGAGATATTAGGACAGGTGACCAAATGCCTGGTCAAAGAGGTAGGTTTTAATGAGCGTCTTAAGGAGGAGAGAGAGGTAGAGAGGTTTAAGGAGGAATTCCAGAGCTTGGGGCCCAGGCAGCTGAAGGCACGGCCGCCAATGGTGGAGATATTAAAATCAGGGATATGCAAGAGGCCAGAATCGGAGGAGCGCCTCGATCCCAGAGGATTTTAGGGCTGGAGGAGGTTACAGAGATAGGGAGGGGGCGAGGCCATGGAGGGATTTGAAAACAAGGATGAGAATTTTGAAATCCAGGCGTTGCTTAACCGGGAGCCGATGTAGGTCAGCGAGCACAGGGGTGTTGGGCGAACGGGACTTGGTGCGAGTTAGGACACGGGGGCAACCGAGTTTTGGATGACCTCAAGTTTATGGAGAGTGGAATGTGCGAGGCCAGCCAGGAGAGCGTTGGAATAGTCAAGTCTAGAGGTAACAAAAGCATGGATGAGGGTTTCAGCAGCGGATGAACACAAGATGGGAAGCTGGATAAACACTTGAGGGAGAAAGGAATAAAAGGTTATGCTGATGGAGTTAGATGAAGAGGGGTGGGAGGAGGCTCGTGTGGAGCATAAACAGTGTCATAGACCAGTTGGGCCGAATGGCCTGTTTCTGTGCTGTAGACTTCATGTAATGTTTTGTTCATTTTTATTGATTAAGTACATTTCTGATCATTTGACATATTGGAAAACAAGATAACTTGAGCTGACTTTTGTTTAAAGCAGTTGCTCCACTAATAAAATCGAGGGAACAGACAAGGCGCCTTTGGAGTGTGTGATTTCATCAGCGACTTCATTAATTACAGGGGGCAAGCAGGCATTCTCTGGCTTTTCATTAAAAAGAGCAACTTGTGCCCTCTAGTGTTTGAGGTTACATCGGCATGGCAGAGCGACAAGGCACCAGAGCAACCAGTAACTTTCCCTTCACCCAGCATTGCCTAGTGCGAGAAATGTGCTGGCTAATTACTGTCATTTCTTCCTGTACTTCTTAAATGAATCGATCGCTGGGAGTCAGTAGGTTGTAGCTATTTACTGTCTCATGCATGCCTTGGGAATAGCATCCTTGAGTAATGTACTGTATGAGGTGTATTAGTGCCAGTGCATAACTTTGTGAAGGCGCACAGACTGCCCGGGGCTTTGTAGGAGATGTGTACAGATCACTGGGGAATCCCGGAGGGGAAATATGAGAGGGTTGGCCTGGTGTCAAGTCGTACCAGAGGGCGGCACAGGGATAACGGAGAGGGCAAGATCGGGACGTGGCTTCCTGATGCTTTCCCGCTGCTGAAAATCCATTTTGCAAACCTTTAACGATTCGCGTCACCAGCGATAGGCGATTGTGGATCTCCCCTTTCAAAAACAGACATTTGATCGCCGGCTTGCGTTTCTGCAGCGCCCGCGTAAACCGGAGAGTCTTGAGAGAGGTCAAGGTGGCAGTAAGGCAACTGCAACAAAAATAGATTGGTGGCGATTACCGGAGACCTGTAATGTTGAAGGTGGGTAAAGGACCACCTGGTTCATTTAATAGTCCTCGGGAACATCAGCGTGCCATTTCCCCTCAGCCCCGCTGTGACAGCCGAGCGTTAATCCGCGCAGGTAGTTTTTTTTTTAACAATCTAGCGTTGCATTTATCTGGGGGATTTGCTGTGTGTGATTATGTGCTGAAATTACCGCAAATTGCACAGCTCTGGTCTCCATATTACAAAATACAGGATATAGAGCCACTGGAGATGGTGCAAAAAAAAAGATTTACAAGGTTGATACCAGAACTGAGAGGTTATAACTATCAGGAAAGGCTGAACAGGCTGGGGCTCTTTTCTCTAGAAAAGGGAAGACTGAGGGGTAAATTATGAAAGGGTTCGATGGAAGGGTTGGTAGAAGGATTAGAGGGGATTTGAGGAGAAATGTTTTCACCCAGAGGGTGGTGGGGGTCTGGAACTCGCTGCCTGAAAGGGTGGTCGAGGCAGAAACCCTCATCACATTTAAAAAGTACTTGGATATGCGCTTGAAGTGCCGTAACCTACAGGGCTACGGACCAAGAGCTGGAAAGTGGGATTAGGCTGGATGGCTCTTTTTCGGCCGGCACAGACACAGATGGGCCGAATGGCCTCCTTCTGTGCCGTAAATTTCTATGATTGGATAGATGTAGAGAAAATGTATCCACTTGTAGGGGGAGTCCAGACTAGGGGCCATAAATATCAGATCGTCACTAACAAATCCAATAGGGAATTCAGGAGAAACTTCTTTAAGAACATAAGAACATAAGAAATAAGAGCAGGAGTCGGCCATTCGGCCCCTCGAGCCTGCTCCACCATTCAATAAGATCATGGCTGATCATCGACCTCAACTCCACTTTCCTGCCCGATCTCCATATCCCTTGATTCCCCTAGAGTCCAAAAATCTATCTATCTCAGCCTTGAATATACTCAAAGACTCAGCATTCACAGCCCTCTGGGGTAGAGAATTCCAAAGATTCACAACCCTCTGAGTGAAGAAATTCCTCCTCATCTCAGTCTTAAATGGCCGACCCCTTATCCTGAGACTATGCCCCCTAGTTCTAGACTCTCCAGCCAGGGGAAACAGCCTCTCAGCATCTACCCTGTCAATCCCCTTCAGAATCTTGAATCTTGCATGTTTCAATGAGATCACCTCTCATTCTTCTAAACTCCAGAGAGTGGTGAGAATGTGGAACTCGCTACCACAGGGAGTGGTTGAGGTGAATAGTATAGATGCATTTAAGGGGAAGCTAGATAAGCACATGAGGGAGAAAGGAATAGAAGGATTTGCTGATAGGGTGAGATGAAGGAAGGTGGGACGAACTCGTGTGGAGCATAAACGCCTGTTGTGTTCCACCATGTTGGGCCGAATGGCCTGTTTCTGTTCTGCAAAATTCTATTTGATCCCATGTAGAGCTCAGCCCAGCACGGACTTTTCCTTCTTTGCCTTGTTATTCTGTCAGTGGCTCATGATGAGACAGTGTAAATCAGGTGCTAACCTGTAGCATCGCGACAGTGGTCTCACAACAGATCTGGAAAGAATTTAGCACCGAGAGTCACGCAGTCATAAAGAGTTTGAACATCAGAGAGGAGCGATGAATGATTTTTATGTTGGAAAGAATACTTTTGGGCATAGGTCCAGAATGCCTCACCTTCAGTACTTGTGTGGAAATACTCTTCTAGATCTGAATCACACTTTAAGTTTTTATCATGTGGTGGCTCGTCAACCAATTAAGGCCGTCATTTGTTGCCGTTGCATGGGCCCATCACGGCTGCCATTTTGTGGCATTTGGTGGGAAAGGCAATGAGACATGGCGTCTTTCACGTCCTAGAAGCCACAGTGCAGAAGGAGGTCCTCGGTGCTCATCCTTCAATCAGAGCTGTCTCCTCTAATCCTGTTTCCCTGTCCTTTCCCTGTATCCTTTTACATTCAATTTTTATAAATACTTCTCCAGTTCCTTTTGAAATGATGTCTCTCTGTCTCGAGTGCCACTTGTGGTGAAGCATTGCATGTCTGTGAAGAAAAAATATATTTTTTTCTAACTTCCCACTTCAGTCTTCTTGTAACAACCAGCAGAAACAATCTTTCCCTATTAACCCTCTGTTAGATCATGTTCAGGCTCAGTCTTGACTTGCTCCGCCCGCCCTCCTTTCCCCATAAAGCAACGGCAGTGGACAACCAGGTGTGTTGGGAGGACCCACAACAACAACCTGCATTTATATAGCGCCTTTAACATAGTAGAATCATAGAAATTTACGGCACAGAAGGAGGCCATTCGGCCCATCTTGTCCGTGCCGGCCAACAAAGAGCTATCCACCCTAATCCCACTTTCCAGCACTTGGTCCGTAGCCTTGTAGTTTACGGCTCTTCAAGTGCATATCCAAGTATTTGTTGAATGTGATGAGGGTTTCTGCCTCTACCATCCTTTCAGGCAGTGAGTTCCAGACCCCCCACCACCCTCTGGGTGAAAAATTCTCTCCTCAAATCCCCTCTAAACCTCCGACCAATTACTTTAAATCTACGCTCCCTGGTTATTGATCTCTCTGCTCGGGGAAATAGGTCCTTCCTATCCACTCTATCTAGCCCCCTCATAACTTTATACACCTCAATTAGGTCTCCCCTCAGCCTCCTCTGTTCCAAAGAAAACAACCGCAGCCTATCCAATCTTTCCTCATAGCTAAAATTCCCCAGCCCAGGCAACATCCTCGTAAATCTCCTCTGCACCCCCTCTAGTGCAATCACATCCTTGCTGTAATGTGGAGACCAGAACTGCACGCAGTATTCTAGCTGCGGCCTAGCTGTGAATCTCCCACAGCGCTTCACAGGAGCGTTATCAAACAAAATTTGACAACGAGCCACATAAGGAGATACTAAAACAAAGACTTGGCCAAAGAGGTAGGTTTTAAGGGGCATCTTAAAGGAGGGGAGAGAGGCAGAGAAGTTTAGGGAGGGAATTCCAGAGCTTAGGGCCCAGGCAACTGAAGGCACGGCCGCCAATGGTGGAGCGATTATAAACAGGGATGCGCGAGAGGCCAGAATTGGAGGAGCGCGGAGATCTCGGAGGGGCTGTAGGGCTGGAGATAGGGAGGGGCGAAGCCATGGACGGATTTGACAACAAGGATGAGAGTTTTAAAATCATGGCGTAATCAGACTGGGAGCCAATGTAGGTCAGCGAGCACAGGGGGTGATGGTTAAACGGGCAGCAGAGTTTTGGATGAGTTCAAGTTTATGGAGGGTGGAAGATGGGATGCCAGGGAGAACCGTGGTCAAACAACGCAGGCTCACAAAAGCAGATAAGATGTTGGTCTTCAGGAAGCACATTCTGGGAACTCGGAAGTTCAATTTTCTTTGCAGTTAGACCCAGTCAGGCATTTATCGCATTAATACTCAAGAGACGTACAGGGCAATGGATGGGTGTGAGTGGATTAGGACAGCAATCCGATCGGGTGACAAGGTAAAACCGCAAGAGCAAAGCTCGAGTGGTTTGTTGGTCATCCGAGCCCTGGGCTTGAATTACTGCCTGCTGCTCGTGTGGTCTAAACTTTTTAGCATCTTTGCTGCATTTTTCAGTTGGCGCTGTTGAGCAATGCTGGTGTAAAGGTTATGTAAATTGGGCATGTTCTCTCTGGAAAAGAGAAGGTTGAGAGGTAAAATGAATGATTGCTGTTTTTAGGATTGAAAGGGTCCAGATAATGCAGACCATGCCAAGCCATTTCACCGTGTCCAGAACAGCAGAACCAGAGCTTGAAGGGGGGTTAAATTCAAAAACTGATCTGCGGAAAACAATATTTCAGTGAGCGAGTGGTCAATCTATGGAACCGGCTCCCTCCCCGGGGAGAGGGTGGAGGCAGTTATTATCGATTCATTCAAATGCAAATTATATAGATTTCTTTCGGAAAATAACACTTTGGGATCCAGTATCTGAGTAATTTGAGACTTGACATGTGCGTGCCTGGGAGGAACAGGGCTATGGTTCCCTAAAGCTCTCCACCACTGGGGATTTTCCTCATGTCTGGGTCGGTTGTAGACTAGTTGATAGAGATTGATTGCCATGATTAACAACTGATTGCCATAATTCAACAACTCCATTATCGTTGCAGCAAGCGACTGCCAGGGTGGTAGAAGGCGAACGAGATGGGCCTAGATCATTTATCGTCCGGCAATCCCTATGTTCCTAATAAGAGCTTATGGAAAGTCAAGTTCTTTCAGTGCTGAATTACAAAAGAAGAATTTGCCATTCTCCTACAATAGGAGGCAGATATTTTAGCGTGTTCCTTTAAGGTTGCTGCGCGTGTCACTGTTAAAGCCACTAAATTTTTTTACAGCTATATTTTGCCATTGGATTTCCTCTACGGATTTTTAGCACCCAACTCCACCACTTCTCTGGCAGAGGGGCCCTACCTGAATTTCAGGCCCTCGCTGTCTCACAGCACCTGCTTTTCTCTCCTCTCTCTCACTCTCCCATTTGCATGCGCCAGCCTTTCCATTGAAGTTACTCGGAGATTGACAGATTTATTAATTTTTTTATTCATACACGGGATGTGGGCATCGCCGGTAAGGCCAGCATTTATTGCCCGTCCCTAATTCCCCTCGAGAAGGTGGTGGTGAGCCGCCTTCTTGAATAAGTGGCATTTCAGAGGGCAGTTAAGAGTCGACTACATTGCTGTGGGTCTGGAGTCACATATAGACTGGGTAAGGACGGCAGCTTTCCTTCCCTAAAGGACATTAGTGAACCAGATGGGTTTTTACGACAATCCGGTAGTTACATGGTCACCATTACTGACACTAGCTTTTTATTCCACCTGCCTGGATGAGTGCAGCTCCAACAACACTCAAGAAGCTCGACACCATCCAGCACAAAGCATCCTGTTTGATTGGCAACCCATCCACCACCTTAAACATTCACTCCCTCCACCACCGGCGCACCGTGGCTGCAGTGTGTACCATCTACAAGATGCACTGCAGCAACTCGCCAAGGCTTCTTCGGCAGTACCTCCCAAACCCACGACCTCTTCCACCTAGAAAGACAAGGGCAGCAGGTGCACGGGAACACCATCACCTCCAAGTTCCTCTCCAAGTCACACAGCATCCTGACTTCAGGAAGATATAGACAGGCTAGTGAAATGGGCGGACACGTGACAGATGAAATTTAACACAGAAAAGTGTGAAGTGATACATTTTGGTAGAAAGAATGAAGAGAGAACATATAAACTAAATTGTACAATCCTGAAGGGGGTGCACGAACAGAGAGACCTGGGGGTATGTGTGCACAAATCGTTGAAGGTGGCAGGACAGGTTGAGAAAGCAGTTAAAAAGGCTTACGGGATCCTGGGCTTCATGAATAGAGGTATGGGGGGAAAAATTGGGTTGCTTTGTACCTCCCGTTAGTGCCCCAGGGGGGGGCGCTAATGGGACGCAAAGCACCTAGCGCTTGGGCGTGACACTGGTAACGCCTCCCGCGAAATTCAGCGGGAGGTTAGCGGTGGCGGTAGCCGGTAAAGCCCCGCTGTGCCTCCGGCAATGACGTCATCGCCGTGTGCAGCGCCCTGGCCACAAACTTGGCTTGCGCCCCCTGACCTATCGTTGCACGATACGTCTAACAGGGTCATGGTGGCGTTTTTACGGCCGCTGCGGCGCTAATTAAATGGCAGGTGCCGGGCGGCCATTTTCTTTATGCCGCCTGCCAGCACCTGCCCCCTCCCGCTTCTTCATGCGGGGTGCCGGCCACGATCCGTCAGCCCGGCATTCCTCTTGAGTACCCGGCTGTTTTCCTGGCACCCCGCTCCCTGGTGGTCCAGCAGGGCCCCGGTACGCGCCGCGCTAGGCCCCTCCCCTTTATTCAGGGGAGGGAGGCCTGTAGTACCGTGCCGCTATGTGCCGACGCGCGTGGCGCTGTTGCACGTAGCGCCGCGATATTGATGGGTAGCGCCCCAGGAAGGAGGGGTAGCGCTTCCAGTAGTGCCCTGCCTTCTGTTTGGGGTGCTAACACTCAATTTACGGCGCGGGAGTGCTAACTTTCTCGGTGCGCTAAAAGTAGCGCCCCAGCAAAGTTAGCGCCCCAAAGGGGGCGCGACTGAATTTTTCCCCCATAGAGTACAAAAGTGTGGAAATTATGATGAACCTGTATAAAACACTGGTTCGGCCCCAGCTGGAGTATTGGGTCCAATTCTGGGCACCACACTTTAGGAAGGATGTGAAGGCCTTATAGAGGGTGCAGAAAAGATTTACGAGAATGGTTCCAGGGATGAGGGACTTCAGTTACGTGGATAGACTGGAGAAGCTGGGGTTGTTCTCCTTGGAGCAGAGAAGGTTGAGAGGAGATTTGATCGAGGTGTTCAAAATCATGAGGGGTTTAGACAGAGTAGATAGAGAGAAACTGTTCCCATTGGCGGAAGAGTCGAGAACCAGAGGATACAGATTTAAGGTGATTGGCAAAAAAAACAAAGGCGACATAAGAAACAACTTTTTTATGCAGCGAGTGGTTAGGATCTGGAATGCACTGCCTGAGAGTGTGGTGGAGGCGATTCAATCACAGCTTTCGAAAGGGAGTTGGATAAGTATCGGAAGGAAAGAAATTTGCAGGGCTACGGGGAAAGGGCGGGGTGGGGCCTGGGACTAGCTGAAGTGCTGTTGCAGAGAGCCGGCACGGGCTCGACGGGCCGAATGGCCTCCTTCTGTGCTGTAACCATTCTATGATTCTATCTGCTCCTGAGGGACATTTGGAACTGAGCAATGAGATGCAGCAATGAGGGTGGCGGGGGGAGAGGGGGGAAGTGTTAGGGCGTGGTGGATGGATGAATTACCATGGGCCGAGTGGCCTTCTTCGTCCATGAGTGTCGAGACCTTTCTCCCGGGCATCCACCGCAGCCCCCTGCATTAGACTGCTCCTGCTGAATGCTCCGTTGCTGGGCATGGCTGAGACTGGAAGCTTGAGTGGCGTGCACCCACCCCCAGCACTCAGCCGAGTGGCGAATGCTTAAACTCTTGAGTTCCCTTGTTAATTCTCGCACCAGTTTTCTACTTCTCTTCCCCCCCCACACCAACCCCCCACTCCATGCTGTCCTGTCGACATTTGGCTCCGAGCTAGGGAGCACCGTGCCACGGGTTTTCGCTCGCCCGCCTGTACCTCATCCAAACGGCCACTCTGCACGCGTGAGGCTTCACGGCGAACCTCGGCCAGCTATTTGACCGCAGTGGCCATCACAACCCAACCCTTCCCTCAGACCTTTAACACAAAATAAATGACAACAAAATGTACCTGCTGGGGGGAGGGGGTCACTGGACGGTGCTAGGGATGGGAATCCCGGACAATATCCCTTTCCTAACCCAAAGCCAATCCTAGCATCCCACTGCCACGCTCAGACCTTCCTGCTTCATGTAGCTCTGCCGCTCCCCGGATAAACTCACTGCACCATAGAGGGAGCCCCCTCGTTACTAATGTGTGATAATAAATCCACCACAGCCTCACCAATATTTTCCTCTCGGGGACTCTGGTAAGTGGGGTAACACAGGATGTTGGGGGCCACTGACAACCCGTGGGGTTAAGAGGTGAGATGTGAATTGGCGCCAGTTCTCAACTGTGCCAGTAGAGGGGGCTGGCGAGCGGAGGACCAGACGCTTCACCCCAGGAAGGGTGGGGGTCAAAATAATCGGAGGGTGAATGACTGTGGCCAGCTCTTGTACAGTTAGTAGCTGAGTCGCTGCGTAGGATTAACGATAAGGACGCCTCATTGAGGTCCATTCTGCATCATCTATTTATTCCTTTAGCAGTAATAGAAAGGGAGACTTGCATTTCTATAGCGCCTTTCACGACCACCGGACATCTCAAAGCGCTTTACAGCCAATGAAGTACTCTTGAAGTGTAGTCACTGTTGTAATGTGGGAAACGCGGCAGCCAATTTGCGCACAGCAAGCTCCCACAAACAGCAATGTGATAATGACCAGATCATCTGTTTTTAGTGATGTTGGTTGAGGGATAAATATTGGCCCAGGACACCGGGGAGAACTCCCCCTGCTCTTCTTCAAAATAGTGGCCGTGGGATCTTTTATGTCCACCTGAGAGAGCAGACGGGGCCTCGGTTTAACGTCTCATCCAAAAGACAGCACTCCCTCGCACTGGAGTGATCACAGCCATGATCGCATTGAATGGCGGAGCAGGCTAGAGGGGCCGAATGGCCTACTCCTGCTCCTATCTTCTATGATTCTATGAGTGTCAGCCTAGATTTATGTACTCAAGTTCCATGGAGTGGGACTTAAACCCACAACCTTCTGACTTAGAGCCGAGTGTGCTACCAACTGAGCCACAGCTGGAAGCACTGTTGAATGCTGTTAAAAAAAAACCTGGTCGAAACAAGTGATGAATAACACCAACTTGTATTTATATAGCACCTTTAATGTATTAAAACGTCCCGAGGCGCTTCACAGGAGCGATTATCAAATAAAATTTGACACCGAGCCACATAAAGAGATGTTAGGACAGGTGACCAAAAGCTTGGTCAAAGAGGTTGGGCTAGACATTGGGGTCGGAGGCTTCCCGCGGGTGCAAGCCCCCAACCTGCACTTACCTAGCGCGCCTGCCGTTGTGCTGTGGGCCCACGTGGGATTCCGATCCTGGGCCTCCTCCAGCTGCCGGTGCGCAGTGCTTACATATCCCAGGGGCGCAGTTAGTTCGAAGCGTCCCCTGGGATCACGTGGGCCATGGAGAGCCAATCAGAGCAGGGAATCTCCATTCATAGATTTGACAGGAAGACCTGTCAAATCTATGAATAGAGATCGGCCCCAAAACCACACTAAAACTTCAAATAAATTTTTTAAAAAACATCACATTTTTAAAATAACTATAAATTACACAAAATAATTTTTGAAAAAATTAATTACAGTTTTTAACGGGGCTAAAAATAAACTTACCTTTCTTTAAAGTATTTAAAAATAATAAACCTGTGGAAAAAATGTTTTAATTTTAGTTAATTCACCACTTATCTTGTTAAAAGCAGGCCTTGCGCCTGCTTTTTCCCCGCGCAGCTGCTGGGGACTTACCCTCACACAGAAACCTGAAAAAAAAACAGAAGTCCGATGCGTGCGCGCTGCCTCTCCGGCGCACGTGTTTGACCTCCGAACCCCTTCTTTCAAGGGAATGGAAGTTCCGGTTTCCAGCGCATGCGCAGTCAATGCACGAAACCGGCACTTTCGTTGGGTCTACGGGTGAGTACAGAGCGCATACTCACCCGTGGAGACCCGAATTTCTGGCCCGTAGGCGTTAAGGAGCATCTTAAAGGAGGAGAGAGAGGTAGAGAGGCGGAGAGGTTTAGGGAGGGAATTCCAGAGCTTGGGACCCAGGCAGCTGAAGGCACGGCCGCCAGTGGTGGAGCGATTAAAATCGGGGATGCTCAAGAGGCCAGAATTGGAGGAGCGCAGAGATCTCGGAGGGTTGTAGGGCTGGAGGAGATTACAGAGATAGGGAGGGGCGAGGCCATGGAGGGATTCTAAATCTGAACTTTACTGTGCTAACTCTTTGTCGGGATAGCTGGTTTCAGTGACTGCTGGAGTTTGCACAGATCCTTCAAAGCCCGTGACCAATTCCCACAGACCAAGGGTCTGGTTTCCTCGCAGTCTCCCAGCTGCAGAGCAGTGCGCGAGGTGCAGTACTTCCTTGTGACGGTTGTGATGTCAGCCAGGAGAAGTGTTTTTTTTATTTGGAAAGGCCATCCGGATCTACAATGAGGAGGGGTCCCTCACGCAATGTGAGAGTGGTGTTTGAAGCCGCCCGGTAGGTCTCAGGCAGTCGGGAACATCGATGACGACGTTAGGTGGAGGTGGCTAGATATGAGGGATGTCTTTAATAGAAAAAAAAAGTTGTGTCTCCTCTTTGGTCCAGTTTCACATGTCTCCACATCCTTGAGCTGACAGCAAAAGAGAGCGAGGGAGAATGGTTAGTGACTGGGATCGATTTTACGCACATCATTTGTATTACGTAACCATCCGCCACCACTCACTGCATTTTGCTGGAGAAATAATCCGGCTTTTATCGGGAGACGTTGCTGTAGTTTCGTTCGTGAGCTCTCGTGTTAGCTGCAGCACGTCGAGACTCTTATAAATAGACTCTGTAGACTATTTGCTGTGGTGCGCTGTTTAAAACAGACTGTTTGCTCAGTAAGTAGACCGCTTGCTGTGAGTCCTGCCGTAAGTCCCGCCCCGCCTCCAACTCATTGGCTGACACAGTGGTGTCAATAGACACTCTGCATTTTGTTTGCCATCCTTCAAAAAGTCCATGGCTTTTTTTTTAAAAGATGAAATTTGATGTGCGTGGACCATTAAGGGGGAGTTGGCACCCTTGTAAAGTTGTTATTCAGATCATTTCGAGCTCTCCAGATGAGCATAATCTAGTGCGGTTGTCTGAGATGCTGCATTGTCCTTCAGATTGTGACAGTGCCATTCACATCACTAAAGCGCCATTGTATCACTTGCTCGTGACGTCATCTCAACGAGGAAAGCAGCACTTGCCTGAATCAAGCGAGCTCACTTCTCTTTTCCCGCATAAACAGTGGCTGCCTCCCTTTCTTTGCAGTCAAAGCTAAAGGTTTCTATAGAGCTTACAGATTGTGATGAGCCCTATAAAGTCATACAGCACTTAGCAGATACATGACCGAAAGGGGTAAATTGTAAACGTAAGTAGTACTGCACAGGGATAGAAGTGGTATCCATTCTCGGATATTGTCGTGGTGAGGGAGTGCTTCACAAGTTATTGATGTTCCCCCGTGTCTGACGCGTTAATAAATAAATCACAGAAATAAAATAGAATTGCAGCCAAGTCCGGAAGAGTTCCTTAATCTCCATTTATCCATCTGTCCTTGTGGGAGCACATGGCAGGAATTTGGGTCCCTGCCCAAGACTCGGTGGGTCAATGACCACACAAGTTTGATTCCTATTCTGTCTTTGAGTTAAGCCGAGCTCAGCTGGGATGGCAGTGGAGATTCCGAAATCGGCATCAGTGTCCCCCAATGTTCAGGAGGGATGGGGGCGGGGTAAACGCCAGAGGACGTTCCTGCTTTTGACCACTGTGGACTGACCCCACTGCTGGAAGTGAGCATGTGTGGAAGGCCGGTGAGGACAGTAGGGTTCAACTGTGATAGATTTCACGGTTGGCTATCCCACCGTTGCTCTTGGCCCAGACTCACTCACACTCAACATGTTACCAATATTCTGAATGGGCTGCTAGGAATGGACTCGTGTCCCAGAATAGCTTGCCACCTTCAGGAGAGGAGGGATAAGGGAGAAAACTGGGAAGAACAAAATAGGGTAGAACTGAGTCCTGGTCAATTGAATCCAAAAGTATTCAAGTTCTCCTCATTCACTCCAATTGCCCTTTGGAGTACAATCTTGGTCCAGATCTGTTGCTAGTCATAATTTACCCTTACTTGTGGAGGCATCCCTTCATGTTGCTGGTCAGGACATCTCTCACTCTCTCCGATTTAGGAACGGGAGGAGGCCATTCAGCCCCTCCAGCCTGTTCCGCCATTCAATGGCTGATCTGTATCTGAACTCCATCTACCTGCCTTGGTTCTGTAACCCTTAATACCGTTGGCTAACAGAAATCTATCAATCATATTTATAGAACGCATAAGCCTGATCCAAGAATAATATTCCTTGGAAACAAGTCCTGTTCGCTAGGATTCCAAAAGTACTTTGCAAAATTTGGATTTCAAACAAAGATTTTACTGCTGAAGAGGGTGGTGGAGGCAGATTCAATCGTGGCTTTCAAAAGGGAGTTGGATAAGTAACTGAAGGAAAAAGAATTTGCAGGGCTACGGGGAAAGGGCGAGGGGAGTGGGACTAGCTGAAGTGCTCTTGCAGAGAGCCGGCACGGGCTCGACGGGCCGAATGGCCACCTTCTGTGCTGTAACCATTCTATGATTCTATTAATTGGCTGCTAGACGCTTTGGGACATCCTGAGTCCCAGAAAGAAAGCTGAGATGTGCAAAATGGTACTTTTGGGTTTTTTTCAGCTTCTTCAACGTTAACCCCATGTAATGAATTACTACATGTAATACATTACCTTTCAATCGCGGGACCTGTACTTACATCTGCATGACAACCCCACCTGACTATTGTGGTCCTGCCCTAAATCGAGTCGAATCCAACGGGAATCACCCTCTATATATATTTTGCAGCCACTCAGTCAATTCATTCTGCACATCAGAGGTAGTAGTTACAGGGCCTGAGCTGGGTTGAGCAGCAGTAGAGTCAGGGCCTAGAACATAAGAAATAGGAGCAGGATTAGGCCACTTGGCTCCTCGAGCCTGCTCCGCCATTCAATAAGATCATGGCTGATCTTGGGCTCAAAGCCACTTCCCTGCCCACTCCCCCATAACCCTTCACTCCCTTATCTTGCAAAAATCTGTCTAACTCCACCTTAAATGTATTCAATGACCCAGCCTCCACGGCTCTCTGGGGCAAAGAATTCACAGATTTATGACCCTCTGAGAGAAGAAATTCCTCCTCTCTCAGTTCAAAAAGGGCGACCCTTTATTCTAAAACTATGCCCCCGAGTTCTAGATTTCCCCACGAGGGGAAACATCCTCTCTGCATCTACCTTGTCGAGCCCCCTCAGTATCTTATACGTTTCAATAAGACCACCTCTCATTCTTCTAAATTCCAATGAGTATAGGCCCAACCTGCTCAACCTTTCCTCATAAGTCAACTCCCTCATCTCAGGAATCAACCGAGTGAATCGTCTCTGAACTGCCTCCAATGCAACTTATGTCCTTCAGGCTGAGCTGGGTTGAGGAGCAGTGACACTAGTGTCAGGACCCTGCCACAGTGATGACATGGGGTACGGTAGCATAGTGGTTATGTTACTGGACTAGTAATCCAGGGGCATGGACTAATGATCTGGAGACATGAGCGACTACAGTTCAAAAAAGTGCATCATTGGCTGTAAAGCGCTTTGGGACGTCCGGTGGTCATGAAAGCCGCTGTATAAATGCAAGTCTTTTTTTTTCTTTCTTATAGATTTAAAGGCTCCGAACTACCTACCATGGGGTAAGAATTTGTTTGGTTGCTCTTTGTAGGAACGTTTGTGAAGATTTCCTTTGTGTTCGTAGCCAAGTTGTAACCACATTGTAAAAGAGAACGCTAATTATTTCACGAGAAATACTGAACAGACAACAACAACAACTTGCATGTAGATAGCGCCTTTAACGTAGTCAAATGACGCAAAGCGCTGCACAGGAGCGTTTTCGAGCAAAACTTGACATCGAGCCACATGAGATATTGGGGCAGGGTATATAAGCTTAGTCAAAGAGGTAGGTTTTAGGGAGCGTCTTAAAGGAAGTAGAGAAGCGAAGAGATTTAGGGAGGGAATTCCAGAGCTTGGGGCCGAGACCGCTTTAGCCAATGGTGGAGTGATGAAAATCGCGGAGGCGCAAGAGGCCAGAATTGGAGCAGTGCGGATATCTCAGAGGACTGTAGGGCTGGTGGAGGTTACAGAGATAGGCAGGGGCGAGGCCAGGGAAGGGTTTGAAAGCAAGGATGAGAATGTTGAAATCGAGGTGTTGCCAGACTGGGAGCCAGTGTAGCTCAGCGAGCACGGGGGGGGGAGGGGGGGGGGGATCACGTGCAATGGAGGGAAAGGGTTAAAAAAAAACATTAGGGCGACTTGGGTAAAGCCGGAGTTTGGAGAACCTCTAGCATCGATCAGCGTTTTCTATTCCTAAAGAAATCATTTCTTCTGCGTTTTTGAGATGACAGAATGAACGATGTTTGAATTTTGTGGGTTTTTAAAAACAAACGGGCGTCATCTGTAAACAGCAATTAAAAAAGATTGAAGTAGATTTAAAGAACTGACGTTGTGAAAGATTCTCGTATCTACATACATAGAATTTACAGCCCAGAAACAGGCCATTCGGCCCAACTGCTCCGTGCCGGTGTTTGTGCTCCACATGAGCCTCCTCCCACCCCTCTTCATCTCACCCTATCACCATATCCTTCTATTCCTTTCTCCCTCATGTGTTTATCCAGCTTCCCCTTAAATGCTGTCTATACTATTCGCCTCAACCACTCCTGTGGGAGCGAGTTCCACATTCTCACCACTCTCTGAGTAAAGAACTTTCTCCTGAATTCCTTATCAGATTTATTAGTGACTATCTTATATTGATGGCCCCTAGTTCTGGCTCTCCCCCCACAAGTGGAAACATCTTCCCTGCGTCTACCCTATCAAACCCCTTTCATAATCTTAAAGACCTCTATCAGCTCAACCCTCAGCCTTCTCTTTTCTAGAGCCCCGACCTGTTCAGTCTTTCCTGATAGTTACAAAACATATTTGCACAAAGTCCTGTCTTGGCTCAACTCAGTTGTAGTCCAGCCTGCATCACTTATATAGAGAGTTTCTAGCATTGCAAATCGCCATTGATTACAGGCAGTGTGTGTAAGAGGAACATTCCTTAGTAGTCTAAGTTGAGCGTGAAATAGTCTGATGATGGGACATCATAACTGAAGCACGCAGATTCCCAGAGAGGCAGAAAGATGGTGATGAGCAGGAAATGCAGCTAGCAATTTACGTCGGGAACAGTGTCCAGCAGCAGTGAGGGGCCATTGCGCTTTATCAAGATCCCATTGATTGACTCGGTGCAGAAACAGACATCTCCGACCGTTTGAAGTTGTTTGGATTTGATGTAACAGGAGCTTCTGGACTTCTGGTGTTTGTAACATTTTGAAGGCACAGAGCCATGTGTGCTGTGTGTGTGTCGAGGGCAGAGGGGTGGCGGGGGTGGGGATGCTATGCTGCAGGGCTACTTAGTGAAAGGGGACTGGACAAAATCCAGGCCACGATCGCATGGGGACTGGGCAGCAATGACCCCTTGTGTTTTCCACGGTCAGCGTCTTGCTCACAACCTGCGTTGTTCCAGAATAAGTCTTTACCGCCACGGTAGGCTGCTTAGTAGATTGAGTAGATTGGACCTGTACTCTCTAGAGTTTAGAAGAATGAGAGGTGATCTCATTGAAACATATAAGATTCTGAGGGGGATTGACAGGGTAGATGCTGAGGTTGTTTCCCCCTGGCTGGAGAGTCTAGAACCAGGGGTCACAGTCTCAGGATAAAGGGGTTGGCCATTTAGGACTGAGATGAGGAGGAATTTCTTCACTCAGAGGGTTGTGAATCTTTGGAATTCTCTGCCCCAGAGGGCTGTGTACTCAACTCAGTCGTTGAGCTGATTTTTGGACTCCAGAGAAATTAAGGGAAATGGGGATCGGGCAGGAAAGTGGAGTTGAGGTCGATGATCAGCCATGATCTTATTGAATGGCGGGGCAGGCTCGAAGGACCGTATGGCCGACTCCTGCTCCTATTTCTTATGATTAACAGCCTGACAGGGTGGCGATCTTGTTGCCTTTGTATCTTTGCACTCTTGCCTTGGAGAGGGGCGCAAAGTAGTGGGAGGATTCACGGGCTGATTAACAGTTTGACGCTCCTTTTGTGGCCGTAGCCATCTTTATGCCAGCCCACAGGGGGTGGGGGGGGTTAGTCCTATACGGTGGGCTCTCACGCCCCAAGTGACGGGGGGGGGGTGGGGAGGGGGCAGACCAGCAGACCACCCACACTCAGCGGGCGCGAATACCCCGCTGGGTATCAACCCAGAATTCAGAGCAGCAGCTCCGGTCTCCACTCGCCGGGACTTTCTGGAGCGGGGGGGCTCGAACCCTGAACCTTCTGACTCACGAATGTTACCACTAGGCCAAAGGTCGGCTCCGGTGTCGGCTTCTCGTGTTTCAGTTGCT
Organism: Squalus acanthias; assembly: GCA_030390025.1. Taxonomy (NCBI): domain Eukaryota; kingdom Metazoa; phylum Chordata; class Chondrichthyes; order Squaliformes; family Squalidae; genus Squalus; species Squalus acanthias. The sequence goes on along the minus strand of CM059426.1, from coordinate 209,517,008 downwards.
TCATAACGGGGGATTGACGTTAATGCGGGTTGGCGCTTAACTGACAATGAACGCTTTCCATTTGTCAAGTGCTCAACTCATGGCTTAAATAAAAGTCAAAAGGAACAGCAGTAAATCTTTGAATAGGTGTATCGCTGGTGGTGGAATGCAATCGCGGTGGTTAAGAAAAGGAAAGATTTGCATTTCTATAGCACCTTTCACAACCTCGGGACATCCCAAAGTGTTTTAAAGCCAATGAAGTACTTTTGAAGAGTAGATACTGTTGTAATGTAGGAAACGGGCCGGTCAATTTGCGCACAGCAAGATCCCACAAACAGCAATGTGGTAATGACCAGTTAATCTGTTTTTTTTTAATTTGAGGGATAAATATTGGCCAGGACACTGGGGATAATGCCACTGCTCCTCTTCGAAATAGTGGCCATGGGATCTTTTACGTCCACCTGAGAGAGCAGACGAGGCCTCGGTTTAACGTCTCATCCGAAAGACGGCACCTCCGACAGTGCGGCGCTCCCTCAGTACTGCCCCTCCGACAGTGCAGCGCTCCCTCAGTACTGCCCCTCCGACAGTGCGGCGCTCCCTCAGTACTGCCCCTCTGACAGTGCGGCGCTCCCTCAGTACCGCCCCTCCGACAGTGCGGCGCTCCCTCAGTAACTGCACTGGGAGTGTCAGCCTAGATTTTGTGCTCGAGTCTCTGGAGTGGGGACTTGAACTCACAACCTTCTGACTCAGAGGCGAGAGTGCGACCCACTGAGCCACGGCTGACACACGCTCCTGCCATTGGTCGCCCGACATGCCCACCCTCGCGGTGCCCCGCCTTCCCACAGCCAATTGGAAAGCGAATAAGACTCTTCATCTGAGTGGATGATACTTGACTTTTGGTCAAACTGCCTTTTTCCACATCTCCAATATTTTTCTAACTACTAAACAGAAGTTTTCAAACAAAATGAAAAAAAACACCCTTTTTTTTTTATTGCCCCCAATTATTTTTCTCCTGGGTTTTGTCCTGGAGATTAATCTTCAGTTCCTGGAGGGTTGGCAACCTCGAGTAGAGACCGAGGGCACAGACAGTCTTCCCTTGAAATTACACCATTAAGGTGATGAGAAGTATTGGTAACGTGAAGGGGAACATCACTCGCCGTCTTTGTACAGTGAGCCTGACAAAAATGAGAGCCTTTCAAACCAGCTTTGTTATTCTGGGCCCCATTTCAAACACTTAAATCCCAATTTTAATTGCGCTCTTAGCCTCCACTCCCAAGTTTGTTCTTCTAGTAAAAGTATTTTTCATGGTCCCCAGAGTAAAGATGGCAGCCTAGGCTTAGATATTCATCGTAGATAAGTGGCGGGGGGGGGGTTTAGGGAGGTGGGGGGAATGGGCGGGGAAGCAGTAGTTTTAGATCTTTAATGTTTAAGGTGTTATGTGCCAGATTGCGATTGAACTTTGGAACATTCTTCTTTCGTATTTTTTCAAATGAAATAGGGTTGCTTTTATAGAAATCCTCTGTTGTTTTTTGAACTTTATCAAGTGCTTGTATTTAAAAAAAAGCACAGAAAACATTTTGTTTAAAAAGATTTATTTTTAATTCATTCACGGGATGTGGGCGTCGCTGGCAAGGCCCAGCATTTATAGCCCATCCCTAGTTTCCCTTGAGAAGGTGGTGGTGAGCCGCCTTCTTGAACCACTGCAGTCCGTGTGGTGAGGGTATTCCCACAGTGCTGTTGGGGAGGGAGTTCCAGGATTTTGACGCAGCGACGATGAAGGAATGGCCGATATATGTCCAAGTCAGGATGGTGTGTGTCTTGGAGGGGAACTTGGAGGTGGTGGTGTTCCCATGAGCCTGCTGCCCTTGTCCTTCTAGGTGGTAGAGGTCGCGGGTTTGGGAGGTGCTGCCGAAGGAGCCTTGGCGAGTTGCTGCGGTGCATCTTGTAGATGGTACACACTGCAGCCACGGAGCGCCGGTGGTGGAGGGAGTGAATGTTTAAGGTGGTGGATGGGGTGCTGAGCAAGTGGGCTGCTTTGTCCTGGATGGCGTCGAGCTTCTTGAGTATTGTTGGAGCTCCACTCATCCAGGCTCCCCTGCCTGTCTGATGGCTCCATTGGTGCATGAGCTGCCTGCTGTGGAATTGGGCCTTACAGAGTAGGAAGGTTTCTAGCTTTGAAACCCCCCTAGTCTGTGCTGAGTTTCCTGGGGAGGGGGGTAAGGGTGCTGCAGATGGCCTCAGTGCACTGGGAATAACTTGGCAGGGGTGGGGGAATAATCAGTCAGGGTTTTCTCTCCTGATCACTCCCCAGCGAATCCTATTGGAAGGTGCATGAATGTGGACACTGGGTGAGGACAGGAATGGTCTCAGCTGTGAAGCCTCGACCCCCCAACCCCTCTCCCCCATGCGTCCCCCCCACGCCCCACCATTAAATAGCCCGCCAGGATTTATTAGTTAAGGTCACAAGGGAGGAGTTGCCATTTAGGCAAAGATGGAAGAAAGATTTGCATTTCATGACCTCAGCTTTTCAGCCAATTTTTGAAGCTTAGTCACTGTTGCAATGTAGGAAACGCGGCAGCCAATTTGCGCACAGCAAGCTCCCACAAACAGCAATGTGATAATGACCAGATTATCTGTTTTAGTGATGTTGGTTGAGCGATAAATTTTGCCCAGGACACCGGGGAGAACTCCCCTGCTCTTCTTCGAAATTGCGCTGCGGGATCTTTTACATCCACCTGAGAGGGCAGACAGGGCCTCGGTTTAACGTCTCATGCGAGAGACGGCACCTCCGACTAGTGCAGCGCTCCCTCAGTACTGCAACTGGAGTAACCAGTACCCATGAGACCCTTCTCCAAGAGGAATCTGAGGCTTCACAAGAGGGAAGAAATTGGAGGAGCTAAAGAGGGAAAGGGCCATACCTCCTGTACGTGACTGTCAGTCCCATTTTAATTCGGATGTAGTTGATTCTTTCATTGTTTTGTCAGCAGCTTTGCAAGCTTTGGCGCACGGTATTTGCAGCTCAGAACTGCCTCTTCAGTTTGCCAACCTTCTCAAGTAGAAGTCCCGCAGACAGTTCAGACCCTCACAGCAACAATTTGCATTTATATAGCGCCTTTAACATAGCAAAGCGTCTCATTAACCAAGGATATTAAGGGATATGGGGCAAAGGCGGGGAGATGGAGTGCGGTTGCCAATCAGCCATGATCTCATTGAATGGCGGAACAGGCTCGCGGGGCGTCAATGGCCTCCTGCTGTCCCTATGTTATCAAGCAAAATCTGACACCGAGCCACATAAGGAGATATCAGGACAGGTGACCAAAAGCTTGGTCAAAGAGGTAGGTTTTAAGGAACGTCTGAAAGGAGGAGAGAGAGGCGGAGAGGCTTAGGGAGGGAATTCCAGAGCTTCTGGACTGCTTGGCTCGAAAGTTCCTGCTGTGTATCCTCTAGACAGGCCTTTGGAGTATTTATTTTAAAAGGGGGTTTTCTGTTATTATCTAAGGACAGCAGTATACATTGACCAGGTGCCCTGGTTGATAAGCTATGTCCCAACAGATTTGTTTTTTGACCTGATTATTTTTCAGGGCTGGTTAGTCTCCTGGTTGTGTTTGTTCTTTTGAAAAAAAAAATGAAACCTAATTACTGAGTGTGGTTCATTTTATTTTTTGGAAAGCAGCCTTTCTTGTGTCAGGTCCAGCTAGTCTCACTGACACGCTGTGTGCTTTGTTTGAGGTGAGTGGGGGGTGGCGGGCGGGAGTTCGTTGGAGGTAGGGAGTAATCTTCTTGATAACCAGTAACCAGAATAGTAGAATGAAGCAATGTGGACTTGTTACCGTATTTCAGATGAGACGTTAAAACGAGGCCCCTTTTGCCCTTTAATAACAGAAACAAGACAGGATGATACTGAATTCTTCTTCCTGAAATTACAGATGGGCGGGCGGCTGAGGGGGTTGGTGTGGAGTTAAAAATCCCGCGGCACTATTTCAAAAAAGAGCAGGGGAGTTTTCCCTGGTGTCCTGGCCAATATTTATCCCTCAACCATCATCACTAAAAGCAGTGGTCATTATCTCTTTGCTGTTTGAGGGATCTTGCTGTGCGCAAATTGGCTGCCGCGTTTCCTACCTTACAACAAAAGTACTTCTATGGCTGTAATGTATTTTGGGATGTCCTGAGGTCGTGAAAGAAGCTATATACAACTCTCAGAGAACCCTGCGCTCCTCTAATTCTGGCCTCTTGCGCATCCCCGGTTTTCATCGCTCCACCATTGGCGGCCGTGCCTTCAGCTGCCTGGGCCCTAAGCTCTGGAATTCCCTCCCTAAACCTCTCCGCCTCTCTCTCCTCCTTTAAGACGCTTCTTAAAACCGACCTCTGGTCACCTGTCCGACTATCTCCTTATGTGGCTCGGTGTCAAACCTTGTCTGGTAATCGCTCCTGTGAAGCGCCTTAGGACGTTTATCTGCATTAAAGGCGCTGTATAAATGCAAGTTGCTGTTATTTTGTGGTGTATGTTGGTGGTTCTGATGGTCTGTTTTGGTGCATTTGCTGGTATATTTCGGTGGGTCTAGTGCTGTGTTTTGATGCCATATTTGAGTTGATTTTCTTGTCTGTTTGGTGGATCTGTTACTGCGTTCTTTTGCTATATGATGGTGGGGTATTTCGGTGAATTTCCCAGCGTAACTTTATGGTCTTTTTTTGAACTGCCGCTGTGCGTGGAATGGACACTCCGCTCCTGCAGAATGTTCTTTCCTCCTCCTCCTCCTCTAACCAGCAATCCAGTTTTGTGATTGAGTTTAAACTCTGTTTCGGATCCAATCGCATGCCTTGTTCTGGACTCATTAGTGCAATGAAAAGAAAAGATACGGATCAAGAGCCATAAGTGTGTAAAAAAAAAATGTCTGTGTGCATTTAAGGAATCCTAAACCTAGCTTGTAATATGCCAGCAATTCAAAGGGAAATCATGTAATGCAGTCTGTGCCTTTTTGAAAGCCAAGTGAAGTCCGTGATAAGAAACTATTTAGTGCTTTAAGATAACATCTTTTTAAAAGCCTAGTTGTTCTGCTTTAAGCTGGTAAGTTGCAGGTCAGAGCATCCCAGACTGATACAAACCAGACCCCTTGCTGAGGGGGGAGGGAAAGGGCTGTGGGGTCTTCTCACAGGCCAAGTTCTTACCGGTTTTAAAAGGTAAAGCTTCCATTGTGCATTATTCTAAAAGTAGTCATCTTGAAACCGAAGCTTTGGATCTCGAGAGGGGGTCTTGGCACAGGCAGGGGTCTGGGGGGGTGGTGTAGGGCAGCTCCAGGAATGTCGAGAGCAGTCAATAGTTGCGAAGGTATCTTAACCGCAAAAACACTTCCCGTTTTTCCTGCTGTTCCCAATCCACCACCTCCGCCCGTGATTGCTTCGAGACCACTCTTCTACGTCCATCGTCACATCGTCCGCATGCCCGATACGAGACTCCCAAAGCAAGCGCTCTACTCGGAGCTCCGACACGGCAAGAGAGCCCCAGGTGGGCAGAGGAAACGCTTCAAGGACACCCTCAAAGCCTCCTTGGAAAAAGTGCAACATCCCCACCGACACCTGGGAATCCCTGGCCCAAGACCGCACAAAGTGGAGGAGAAGCATCCGGGAAGGCGCCGAGCACCTCGAGTCTCTTTGCCGGGAGCAAGCGGAAGCCAAGCACAAACAGCGGAAGGAGCGCACGTCAACCCAAGCACCCCACCCACCCGCCCCTTCAACCACCGTCTGCCCCACCTGTGACAGAGACTGTAGGTCCCGCATTAGACTCATCGGTCACCTGAGAACTAATTTTTAACGTGGAAGCAAGTCATCCTCGGTTCCAAGGGACTGCCTAAGAGAAGAGAAAAGATGTAAGACCATAGGCTGGTCAACAGCTGGTCCATCAAGCCTGCCCCACACTCGTGATGCCTGGAGCGACATGTCTCAACTCTCCCCGCCCCGCTGCCATGGAATCTTTTGGGAGAGACAGGGGAAAAAAAAAACAATAAGGGAAATAAAGTTCTGGAAAATTCCTCCCCACCCCACCCCCACCCCCAGTCCAGGAAATCACAGTTAACGTACGCAAGGTTAACTGATGTTCTATCTGATGCAAATGTTGGTTGACTGCATGACGTTCTGCTCTCTCCCATCCACCCCCTCCCCAGTTTTCTTTCCTCATTTCCTGCCCGTGCTCTTGTTGACTTATGGGACTGTCAGTCCTCCATTACCTCAGTCAAGTGGCTTGGATGGTGCTTGGCAGCAGATCGTGCGACCACAGAGGGCACAGCAGGTGAGTCCAAGCTGCCTTTGCCTGACGTGGACACATTTTTGCACGTTCCAAGGACTCAGTGGAAAGTAACAGAAGGCGGAAATTTGGCCGGTTTATTTCTCCCCCCCCCCCCCAACCTTCCTCCCCACCCCCCAACCTTCCTCCCCACCCCTTTCCCTAGCCTAGGAACACCGAGTCCACTTACAGTGCCTCACCACTACCCGGTCTCAAATCCGGCTTAGTATTGGCATTCACCCACTGGTACTTCAGTGTCCTTGCACTTTCTGGCAAAGGAACAAGAAACTGGATGGTACAACATGTTGGTACAGCAGTGACCTTTTCCACTCTGCTATATTCGTGAGTGCCACAGTTATAATATAAACTAAATCTGAATATGTAGCTCATTTAAATTCAACACACTTAAGTGTCTCAGAATGTTTTAAGAAACGCCTGTTTGCAATTCTGAACATGAATAACAAACCACCTCCACTCCTGTACCTTAGTCATAAGTTTTAAATCAAAATAACTCTTTCAAAGAGCCGGCACAGACATGATGGGCTGAATGGCCTCCTTCTGTGCAGTAAGATGATATCCAGATTATAATAAAGGTATCATTTTTGTGTTGTTTGCTTGTTCTTATGTCCAATTGATATGCTAATATTAGTCAGTGGGAAATGTGGCCGCTAACGGGGCACAAATGGCTTTGCGACCGGGCGCGGCGCTGACATTGGCTCCCGCCATATTCGCCGGGAGTTTTGCGGCGGCGCTACGGCGCTGTGCCCCGACCTCCTTCGCCCGGAGATCCTGACATCATCGCCGTGCGCATCGCCCCGGTAGCGCCCCGGACCCGAAATTGACTTCCGCCTCCCTGCAGCAGCGCCGGGCGAAAACACCGACAGCTGCAGGAGGCGCGCATCGGGCGGGCGGCCGCTTCGGGGGGTCGATGATTAAAGGAGAGGTGACCGAGGTAAGTGGGGAAAAAAAACTTACCTTTCCTGTTCTAGTTTTTTTTCGCGGGTTCCTGCCCGCGATCGATCAGCCCAGCATTCTGCTCGAGCGCCGGGCTGATCGCAGCTGCCTTGCTGGTCCAGGTAGGCACTTTTTCTATTGCAGAGCCTGCAGCGATGGCCCTTCCCTTTAAGGGAGGGAAGGAGCCTTTGAACGCGGCGGCGCTGCACGGCCCAGTGTGCAACGCTGCTGAAGTCTCCGCCCCGCCTGCTGCTGATTGGAGTGCTTGAGTTAGCGCTTGATCCACTTCTTCTTGGAGCACAAAAGGCGAATTTTTCAAAAGTTTCAAATCGTTAGTGCCTGGCGCTGACTTTTAAAAATTAGCACCCCAAACGGGGCGACAGTGAATTTCTCTTCCCCCCCCCACCTTTGTTTCTAAACCTTTGGATACTAAGTTAATTTAAGTGAGAAGTCGCACAACACCAGGTTATAGTCCAACAGCTTTATTTGAAATCACAAGCTTTCGGAGCACTGCTCCTTCGTCAGGTGAAGGAGCAGCGCTCCAAAAGCTTGCGATTTCAAATAAAGCTGTTGGACTATAACCTGGTGTTGTGCGACTTCTCACTTTTGTCCACCCCAGTCCAACACCGGCATCTCCGTATCATAAGTTAATTTAGTAATTACTGTGTTAATCCATGTTTAAAACAGTGACTATGCTTCTTCCTCGGGCCCTCTGGATTATAAATTCTTCATTCAAGTATTTGGTACGTGCATTAATATGCGACAATCCCCCCCACCCCCCGCCCTCATGTCATAGCTCTGGGTGTGCAGTTGTTTGAGTCTAAGCACAGGGACTGAGCAAGTCTGGTCACGCTGAAAGGGTTGTAGCCCCTGCACTGTCTGTTGCTCTGGCTGCAGACTTTACTGTTCAAAAACAGTCCTTACCGCTAAGATAGTAGCAGCTATATAAATAAATGAGATGAAACAAGCCCCTCGACAGAGATCCCAATGACCATAACAGTCAACTAGAATCAATCCATCTACAGTACACAAACTCACAAGGGTGCCAACGCGAGTGTCATAGTACCAAGGAATCTGTTACTTATGCTTTGACATCTGGCAGGAGGGGTCACAGCTTAACGTCTCATCTGAAAGACACCAATGCAGCCTCCTATTTCTCCAGGACTGGTTTCGATCGCCTGAGGGAGGGTCGGAGAGGAATTTTCCAGAGTAATTCTTTTCCCTTATTGGCTCTGGGTATTTCTCGGTGTTTGATTTTTGCCTCTCCCAGGAGATCACATGGCTGCCGAGAGCAGGAAGCGTCGAGTCACAACGCACCGGTTCAGTCATCATGAGCATGGGGCAGGCTCGATGGACCGGCTGGTCTTTTCCTGCCCGTCATTTTCGGATGTCCGTATATCACGCAGGGAAATTGCACACCCCTAACCTGAGATTTTCTCCCAATCCTCTCTCCTCACTCTCTCAGCGACAGTTTTAAGTTGATGATCCCTTGTCGCCGATTCCCTAACCAGAGCAAATACCGTCTTGACCCCTATCAAAGCCCTTCTTAATTAAAAGAAATCTCTATTCAGTCTTCTTTTGGCCTCTGCTGTTCAGGTGGAAATAGTCCTAGTATCTCAAGTCGCCGGCGCACCGTGGCTGCAGTGTGTACCATCTACAAGATGCACTGCAGCAACTCGCCAAGGCTTCTTCTTTGGCTTGCAGCTTTCTATATGGGACACAAGGTACTGGAAGAATTAATATTCAGCATAGCGCAGACACAAATGACAGGCGCTACCAGTCTCTGGGCTCCGTGGTGTGACTGTCCCTGTCACTCAGCTGACATAGAGGTGGAATAACGAAGCCCAGGCTCCGTGATGACGAATCCAGCACAGGAACGCACAAACATTCTGTTTCTTAAACCATTTTTTTCCCCCCCGACTGTACGTAAAAAATCAGACTGAGCGCAGGTCATCTTTGCAATGTGTTATTTGTAGTTTTGCTAGGTTCCCAGGTATGCTGCTGATAATTCGATCATGGGAAGAGGAACTGCTGTAATATTAGTCCGCTGGCCTGCGGTGTATTGGTATGAATGCAAGAAGGAGATTAGGTTGTAACGGAGAGACAAGACTCAACACTTTACTATGGAAATCACAAAAACAGGGTGGGATGGGTCCCCAGCAGGTGATGTGCTCTCCACTGTTTAAACTTGTCAGCTGTGGCTCAGTGGGTAGCACACTCGCCTCTGAGTCAGAAGGTTGTGGGTTCAAGTCCCACTCCAGGGACTTGAACACATAAAGCTAGGCTAACACTCCCAGTGCAGTTACTGAGGGAGCGCTGCACTGTCGGAGGTGCCGTCTTTCAGATGAGACGTTAAACCGAGGCCCCGTCTACTCTCTCAGGTGGACGTAAAAGATCCCATGGCACTATTTCGAAGAAGAGCAGGGGAATTATCCCCAGTGTCCTGGGGCCAATAATTTATCCCTCAACCAACATAACAAAAACAGATGATCTGGTCATTATCACATTGCTGTTTGTGGGAGCTTGCTGTGCGCAAATTGGCTGCCACGTTTCCCACATTACAACAGTGACTACACTTCAAAAAGTACTTCATTGGCTGTAAAGCGCTTTGAGATGTCCGGTGGTCGTGAAAGGCGCTATATAAATGCAAGTCTTTCTTGCACATTGCAAAGGCCACAGACCTGTGTTTGGTGCGTTGGTGGTTACAGGTTTTACACCGTCAACTTTGTACGATACTGACTTTCACGCCAGTTTGTTGACATAAAGATTTCCATGTAAAACTGCAGGAAAAGACTGAACAGAGGATATAGCGTCTCTCCTCTCAGACCAGACTGTTTTTGAGGGGGAGGGGTGGGAGGGGAAACGCCTTCGTGATTTATGTTAGAAAAACAAATAATAACACGAAAGTCAAAACGCATGAAACAGTCCAGTCTTGCCAATTTTCCTTCTAGATGCAATACAAAATGTCATCGGAATTCTCTTCAAGCTTAAAGCTCTGGAAGTGAGTGTGGAACATTAAGAGCATCCGAGACTTTGATTTATTCCTGGTGATAAGCCTAAAGTGTGAGCTGTTCCTTCACAGGCCCCTGTCATTGAAGCTTCCCCCACTGACAGGGTGCGAGGAGATTAGGTGCCTCTCGCCTATCAGTCCTGGCAGTCCAAGTGCCTCCTTCCTCTTGTTATCAGCACTCCGGCAGGGAATGTGTCCCCCACTTTTGTGTGTTAACCTACTTGATTCACTTGGAGACAAAAAAAAACATTAATTTCTCACTTTAAAACCCAAAAAGGAAGGAAGGAAGGGAGGAAGGGGGAAGGCCGTTATCTCCTGTCTGATCTTTATTCTTGGATGTAGAGGACTTGGCAAGGCCACATTTATTACCCATTCCTAGTCGCCTTAAGAAGGTGGACTGCCTTTCAGTGTCTAAAGAGATACTTGTGTCTTTGAGCTAAAAGGAAAACATCCTTTGACTCTACCACTGGCATCCAAATCCACCAGCTGTTTTGCTCCAGTGCATGTTTTACCGAATACTCATGGATGCTGCTCTGATACTGTTGGCGTTACAGTTTCAACTCCGTGTGATACGGAGTGAGACGTGAAGTGAAAAGAAACAGCCGAGCCCCTACTCCAAACATCTCGCTGCATCTTTTGGTTACTATTAAAAGAAAGACTTGCATTTCTACAGCGCCTTTCGCAACCACCAGACGTCTCAAAGCACTTTACAGCCAGTGACGTACTTTTGAAGTGGAGTCACTGTTGTAATGTGGGAAATGCGGCAGCCAATAGTGGCCGTGGGATTTTTTACATCCACCTGAGAGAGCAGACGGGGCCTCGGTTTAACATCTCATCCGAAAGACGGCACCTCCGACAGTGCAGCGCTCCCTGCACTGGGAGTGTGTCAGCCTAGCTTTTTGTGCATGATGCGGAGATGCCGGTGTTGGACTGGGGTGGACAAAAATGAGAAGTCGCACAACACCAGGTTATAGTCCAACAGATTTATTTAAAATTACAAGCTTTCGGAGCTATCCTGCCCCTTCTTCAGGTAAAGTTACAATGAGTGAATCTACAAAAGTTCACAGAATATAAACACAGATACTACAGAGATACAATCTTTCCTTACATCAAAGACACACCAAGAGAATGAGATGTGTCCCAGGGGGTCCAACGTGTCAAATCCTGCTGTCTGTAGCAGATCTCTCTCCATATCCCTTCCTCTCTCTCCGTCTTTTTTGGGGTTTGTTTTTTGAAAAGCTGGAAAGACAGACAACGATGTCAAGTCACGTTCTGTAGCGTGACATGAACCCGATATCCCTATTGAGGCCGTCCTCATGAGCTTTTTGTGCTCAAAGTCCCTGGAGGGAGACTTGAACCCACAACCTTCTGACTCAAGAGATGAGAGTGCTACCCACTGAGCCACAGCTGACACTAGCTGTCATTAGATCCCATGTCACTATTTTGAAGAAGAGCAGGGGAGTTCTTATTTATTCCTCGAACAACATCACTAAAACGGATTATCTGGTCATTTATCTCATTTGTGGAACCTTTTCTGTGTGGAAATTAGCGATCACATTTTCCCTACAACAATGACTACGCTTCAAAACTACTTCATTGGTTGTAAAGCAATTCGGAACGTCCTGAGGTCATGAAAGGCGCTATATAAATACAGCTTTGTCTGTCTGCCTGTCTCGCTTTCTCTCTTTCTTTCTCTCTCACACTCTTTCTCACTCTCACTCTTTCTCACTCTCACTCTTTCTCTCTCTCTCTTTCTCTCTCTCATTCTCTCACTCTTTCTCTCACTCATTCTCTCTCTCTCTCTCTCTCTTTCTCTCACTCTTTCTCACTCTCACTCCTTCTCTCCCTCACTCTCACTCTTTCCCTCTCTCACTCTTTCTCTCTCTCACTCTTTCTCACTGTTTCTCTCTCTCACTCTTTCTCTCTCTTTCTTTCTCTCTTTCTTTCTCTCTCACTCTTTCTTTCTCACTCTTTCTCTCTCACTCTTTCTCACTCTCACTTTCTCTCTCTCTCTCTCACTTTCACTCTTTCTCTCTCACTCTTTCTCTCTCACTCTTTCTCTCACTCTCTCTCACTCTTTCTCTCTCACTCTTTCTCACTCTTTCTCTCTTTCTTTCTCTCTTTCTCTCTCTTTCTTTCTTTCTCACTCTTTCTCACTCTTTCTCACTCTCACTCTTTCTCTCTCTCTCTCACTCTCACTTTCTCTCTCACTCTTTCTCTCACTCTCTCTCACTCTTTCTCTGTTTCTCACTCTTTCTCTCTTTCTCACTCTTTCTCTCTCTCACTCTTTCTCTCACGCTTTCTTTCTCACTCTTTCTCACTCTTTCTCTCTCATTCTCTCACTCTTTCTCACTTTTTCTCTCTCTCATTCTCTCTTTCTCTCACTCTACTCTCTCTCACACCTTCTCTCTCTCACTCTTTCTCTCTCTCTCACTCTTTCTCTCTCTCTCTCACTCTTTCTCTCTCTCACTCTTTCTCGCTCTCACTCTTTCTCTCTCACTCTCTCTCACTCTTTCTCTCTCTCACCCTTTCTCTCATTCTCTCTCTCTCACTCTTTCTCACTCTCACTCTCTCTCTCTCTCTCACGCTCACTCTCACGCTCACTCTCACTCTCTCTCTCACTCTTTCTCTCTCACTCTTACTCTCTCTCTCTCACTCTCTCTCTCCCACTCTTTCTCACTCTCACTCTTTCTCTCTCACACGCTCACTCTCATGCTCACTCTCACTCTTTCTCACTCTCACTCTTTCATTCTTTCTCTCTCTTTCTCTTTCCCCCTCTCTTTCACATTTCCTTGTTTTAATATTTAATCTTACAAACATGTCATGGAAAATATTTTTGCTCCATTCAAAGTCAAAAGATTGAAAATATTCAAAGTGATTTCTGTCCCTACTTTTTCACGTATATACCCAATGTGCAATGACTGTGATATCGGCAAAAGTGGCAGCCATTTTGTGCACAGCAAGTTCCCACAAACAGCAATGAGGCGAGTGACCATCCAATCTATTTTCAGTGGTGTCACTTGAAGGGGGGAAACATGATGCCCTATCCCATGTTCCTGCTAAGGCGGCCGCGCAGTAATCTCAGGCCGCTCACCGGCTTTTCCATTGTAAACACCGCGCGTGCGCAGAAATTGAAAGGGACCGCGCATTAAAAGAAACAGGCCGCGTAGAACAAAGCGCCGCTTACAGGGAACATTGGCCCCATCCCTGTAAAATACCATCACATTATCCTTATACTGCACCCTGCTGCCCTGTGTACACTGCAGCAATTGGGAAGCCCCTGTTTCCTCATTGGAAGGGTCTTTTTAGTCTGTTTCTTTGTGCACCTGGCACCATCGCCTGCCATTCGGGCACCAGGGACTTACCCAGCAGTTTAACTCGTCTTAATAATTTATAAACCAAACATGCAGAAACACAGCTTTCACAGGCTGGCCCCTTTTGTGCGTTCTCTTCATGCCATTATGTATTCCATTATATATCACTTGTTATCTTCCTTTCAACGGTAGCATAGAAATCATTGCATTGAGATGAGCTTTTCCACTCCTTCTGAATTCACGCTTTCTCTATTCCTTAAAGATAGACAGATCCGACCAATCTCCATAAAAATGAAGTAACATCGCTGGCTGCTGCATTCCGCATTACTGCTCACAGACACTCGACAGGCTTCTGAGCTCGATATCCCATGGGCAAGGGTTCGAGCCCGGGCTAATCTAACCTGGTGGTAGACCTGACAAACTGAGCCACTGAATATTCTGACTCAGCTGCACAAAGAAGCTCCAGTGCTAAAGTTACGCAGCTGTTGCCCATGTTAAATAAACCAATAGGGGTAATGTTGGGTTGGCCCAGTGTCAGTAACGGAAAGGCAACTGCACAGGTGGCCCCTCAAACCGAGGAGGCCCCGTCTGCGCTCTCAGGTGGGAGTAAAAGATCCCGCAGCACTATTTCGAAGAAGAGCAGGGGGAGTTCTCCCCCGGTGTCCTGGGGCCAATATTTATCCCTCAATCAACATCACTAAAAAAACAGATTATTATCACATTGCTGTTTGTGGGAGCTTGCTGTGTGCAAATTGGCTGCCGCGTTTCCCACATTACAACAGTGACTACACTTCAAAAGTACTTAATTGACTGTGAAGCGCTTTGGGACGTCCGGTGGTCGTGAAAGGCGCTGGAGAAATGCGAGTCTTTTTAGTTTGATTGAGAGTCAAGAATCATCGAACCAGGTAACGAGGAGGCTGTTCACTTTCCAGTCGGCGCTGGAAGGCAGGGCATCGCGAGGACGGACGTTGTTGGGGCGTCCAATGGCAGGAGTGTGAAACCCACACCCTGGCACTCGGTTGTAATTACGAGTAAGAGATCGCCACACGCACGGTCCAATTAGATCGCAGTGCAGCAGCAAAATCGCCCTCCCCCCACCTCACCCCCCAAATTTAATCTCTGCAACCAGAACTTGTATTTAAACGGCGCCCTTAACGTAGCAAAACGTCCCAAGGCGCTTCACAGGGGCATTAAAAAGCTTGGTCAAAGAGGTAGGTTTTAAGGAGCGTCTTAAAGGAGGAGAGAGAGGTAGAGAGGCGGAGTGGTTTAGGGAGGGAGTTCCTGAGCTTGGGGCCTCAGCAGCTGAAGGCACGGCCGCCAATGGTGGAGCGATGGAAATCGGGGATGCTTGATCTTCAGAGGATCCCTTTCCTTCAACCTTTCGAAGGTGCGATTGAACAGTAATGAGGTACAAACTGCGGCCCCCACCATGCATCGAAGTGACTGGGGAGCCAGACCCACGCCACAACGCATTAGTGCAAACATTTACATTGCTACATTCCGACGCGACATTCATGTGGAACGGCAGCCAAAGCAGCAAACAGCCCGAAAACAATGAAAGCCTTCATTTTGCAATTGATTTTATCTCTGGGCCCTGGTATTTTTTTCACTGCACAGAACGGTTCATTCTGCCTGACTGTCAGATCAATGGGGAGTTTGCTGTTTAGATTAGATGTTGAAGACTAATGAGGACAGGGAAGGGAATGTGAGGGAGCAAACTGTCTGGAAATAAATGCTTGATGCATAAATGCCTTCCATTATATGGGATATTTTTATGAAATAAAAGGATCAATTTTCACCTTTCATCACGTGAATGGGAATCAGCCAGAGTGCCCGCCTATTATAGAACCCACGCGATTTGTAAAGAAAAAAAGAAAGACTTACATTTCTATAGCGCCATATATAAATACAAGTTGTTGTTGTTGAGTTGTCAACCCTATGACCTTGTGTATCTGTGAGGAATCCATGCATTTGTGGGGGGAGGGGGTGGCGGGGTGGGTGAGGGGTGGGCGGTGGGGGGGCAATCATCTGGTTACGGACCAACATTGAACAACTTCGAAAGCCAGTCACCTAACTGCCCTCTCGGCCTAGAGCACTGGGGTGGGACATCGAACAATAACGGCCAGGAAAAGACCCACTGCACATCCACGAGATCATTACCCAAACATATAGGGGAGGAATCAGGAGTAATAACAGCAGAGAAATAATGGTAGGTAGCGTTTTTTACATTGTTAAAGGAAAGTCAAGCGCCTGTGCTTTGGTGGGGGAGGGGAGACTTAGACTCACAGTAATAATGATTTGTCTTCCTATTCCTTGTGCTCAAGCAGTGGGAGGGGGCGCCATTCTTTGGGTTAGCCTCTTGTGCAGGACAGCTGGATCAGGACTGGTGCTTCTAACCTAACTGAATCATCAAGTTAATCTGTTACTTACTGTTGACACACTAACTATGCGACACCCGGCCCCAACCCATCACTTCTATTTTCCCCTTTTGTTTTCATCTTTTCTCTTTACCCCTCCTCGGCCCCTTCTCTCCAGTTGTCATGTGTCCTTTCATTTCTCCCCTCTCGGGTACTCTGCCGCCCCCTAAAACCCTACCCCAACCCTTCACCACTCCCTCCCCAAACCTCTCCGCCTCTCTCTCCTCCTTTAAGACGCTTCTTAAAACCTACCTCTTTGACCAAGCTTTTGGTCACCTGTCCTAATATCTCCTTATGTGGCTCGGTGTCAAATTTTGTCTGATAATCGCTCCTGTCAAGTACCCTGGTACGTTTTACTACATTAAAGGCGCAATATGAAAGAAAGTTGTTGTTGAATGGATTAAAATGGTGGGGTGGTGGGGTGCGTGCGGGGAGCAGGTGATTTTGCTGCTGTACTGCGATCTAATTGGATCGTGCGTGCGGCGATCTCTTACTCCCTAATTACAACCATGTGACAGAATTTGGGTTTCACACATTGAATGGCCGAACACAATAGGCCAATGGTGGCTTTGCTCTAATTAACACGCCAGTGCTTTTTGTTTTATAATAAATGACACCCAGATTGTGCGGTTCTCACAATGAAAGATCAGCACTTCTCTGCATAGCACCTGTGTGAATTTGGCCAACTTTCTAGATGATGTTTGCGTTGATCTGGAGTTCATTTTGCCCCCCTGCCATTGGAGAAAATGATTCAATTTTCCGGCCCGTTATTAAAAATGAGGTTGCTTTCTCCGTTTCTTGTATTCAATTAGAGAGACTTGCATTTATATAGTGCCTTTCACGATGATTCCTAAACCCTTCTCCTGAGCCTCCGTTGAAACATAGAAACTAGGAGCAGGAGTAGGCCATTCGGCCCGTCGAGCCTGCTCCACCATTCAATACGATCATGGCTGATCATCCAAATCCAGTACCCTGTCCCTGCTTTCCCACACAGAATCCCCATCGAGCCTGCACCGACACATATCCCACCCTATCCCCGTAACCCCACGTATTTAATTCCCCCTAACATATCCCATCCTATCCCCGTAACCCCACATATTTAATCCCCCCTAACACTAAGGGTCAATTTATCATAGCCAAATCAACCTAACCCGCACATTTTTGGACTGTGGGAGGAAACCAGAGCACCCGGAAGAAACCCACGCAGACACGGGGAGAATGTGCAAACTCCACACAGACAGTCACCCGACGCCAGATTCGAACCCGGGTCCCTGGCGCTGTGAGGCACCAGTGCTAACCACTATGCCACCGTGCCATTGGAGCTACAACACCATTACACAAATGCACAATTTAATATTGGTCCTTTTCGTCTTCACAGAGCTTAACTTTAAGTCAATGTAACAAAGTTGGAAATGTTCTTTCAAACTTAAATCTTTAGTTTTAGTTGAATTGCGACCTCACAAATCCGAATGAATGTCCCAATGGACTAACCAAAATCAGTGCGGCAGTATCTGAATCCATTGCATTTCTATAGCGCCTTTCACAACTTCAGGACATCCCAAAGCACTTTTCAGCCAATGAAGTACTTTTTGAAGTGTGGTCACTGTTGTAATGTAGGAAAGCGCAGCAGCCAATTTGCGCACAGCAAGCTCCCACAAACAGCAATGTGATTTTTTTTTTTAAGCGATGTTGGTTGAGAGATAAATATTGAACAGGACACCAGGGAGAACTCTTCTTCGAAATGGTGGCGCGGGATCTTTTCCGTCCACCTGAGAGAGCAGACGGGGGCCTCGGTTTTAACATCTCATCCGAAAGAAGGCACCTCCAACAGTGCAGCGCTCCCTCAGCACTGCACTGGGAGCGTCAGCCTAGATTTTGTATTTAAGTCTCCTAGGAGAGAGATTTGAACCCACAACCTTCTGACGTAGAGTCGAGAGTGCTACCAACTGAGCCACAGCTGATATTATTTATAGTCACAAGCCAGACAAATGGGCCCTTTAGATATTAGTTATCTTTCTATCTAATCTAAATATGCTGTACAAATTATATTGTATCTTATAATTTCATTCGAGTGTTAAATAAACAGAAAATTCATTGTCACTTCAAATCCTGCAACTCTAACCCTTCCTTTCTCCTCCCGCCCAATAAAAACAGGACTCCTTAGTTTCACATAGTTTGCTATTGATTGGAAAGCAGGTAACAGGAGAAGAAAAAGCAAGAGGGAGAGAGAGAGAAAGAAAAACCATTAACAAAAGCTGAAAAGGGAGCTGAATAAATAATTGAGCATGCTGCCCTGACGTTCTGCTGACAACCACTTTGAATTAATATCCATCCGAGATTCCTGCTGAAATGAAATCCCAGTCACCATTAATAAAGTGTGATCCGTAAATGACTTTCAGCACTTTTGTCGAAGATTCTGCTGACCTGGCACCTGCTGAGCAACAACGGGAGTGGCAAAGGCGAGGAAAACGCATCTCGGTCTGCTCAGGATATCTGGGGCCTGCGAGAAATAGCTTCACTTGTGTTCCGTGGAATAGAAAGTCACCAACACAGGCACCACTGTAGTCTTGCTACAACTGTACAGGGCGCTGGTGAGACCACACCTGGAGTACTGCGTACAGTTTCGGTCTCCTTATTTAAGGAGGGATATACTTGCATTGGAGGCAGTTCGGAGAAGGTTCACGAGGTTGATTCCTGAGATGAAGGGGCTGTCTTGTGAAGAAAGGTTTGAGCAGGTTGGGCCTATACTCATCGGAGTTTAGAAGAATGAGAGGGGATCTTATTGAAACGTATAAGATTCTGAGGGGGCTCGACAGGGTAGATGCAGAGAGGATGTTTCCCCTCTTTGGGGAATCTAGAACTAGGGGGCACAGTTCCAGAATAAAGGGTCGCCCATTTAAGATGGAGATTTAACCAGGGGGCATAGTTTCAAGGTAAGGGGCAGAAGGTTTAGAGGGAATTTAAGGAAAAACTTTTTCACCCAGAGGGTGGTTGGAATCTGGAACTCACTGCCTGAAAGGGTGGTAGAGGCAGGAACCCTCACAACATTCAAGAAGCATTTAGATGAGCACTTGAAACACCATAGCATACAAAGCTACGGACCAAGTGCTGGAAAATGGGATTAGAATAGACAGGGCTTGATGGCCGGCGCGGACATGATGGGCCGAAGGGCCTCTTTCTGTGCTGTATAACTGTATGACTGACTCTATGAGGAGGAATTTCTTCTCTCAGAGGGTCGTGAATGTTTGGAATTCTCTACCCCAGAGAGCTGTGGAGGCTGGGTCATTAAATATATTTAAGGTGGAGATAGACAGATTTTTGAACGATAAGGGAGTCAAGGATTATGGGGAGCGGGCAGGGAAGTGGAGTTGAGGTCGAAGATTAGCCATGATCTCATTGAATGGCGGAGCAGGCTCGAGGGGCCGAATGGCCAACTCCTGCTCCTATTTCTTATATTCTTATGTTCACTCACCACTACCAGTCACCTCAAACAGAGGAGTTACAGGCTGAGTTAAAAAGAAAGAAAGACTTATATTTCTATAGCGCCTTTCACGTCGTCAGAACATCCCAAAGTGCGTTACAACCAATTAAGTACTTTTGAAGTGTACGGTTACAGCAAGCAACGGATGCTATGTGCCCAAGAAGCAGAGTCAGTAACTGGTTGGTAGGAAACGTGCAAGTGTGGTTCCTAATTTACTCTCCCTCCATCGGTCCGTCCCTACCTGGGATTAGGCTGACCTCACCTTGACTTGTTATTACAGCAGCGTGGCTAAGGTTGGGAATGCATTGTGTGGGAATGCACAAATGGCTAAGTTGTTGTGATCTGGAACGCGCTGCCTGAAAGGGCAGTGGAAGCAGCTTCAACAGTAACTTTCAAAAGGTAGTTGGATAAATACTTAAAAAGGAAATATTTGCAGGGCTATGGGGGAAAGAGCAGGGGGGAGTGGGATTAATTGGAGAGCTCTTTCAAAGAGCCGGCACAGGCACGATGGGCCGAACGGCCTCCTTCTGTGCTGTATGATTGTATGATTCTAACCACATTGATGACACTTCTCATTGGAGCTTTGACTCAATGTACCACCATAAAATGCCACTCCCTAAAATCTAAAAGACACCAGGGATGGAATTCGGATTCTGTGTGCTGGATTTTCAATGACCCGTGGAGTTGGGTTTGGAGACGGGGGGGGGGGGGGGCTGTTAAAGTTGCAGATTCGGGGGTCCCGACCCCATCCCGCCTCCAACCCGCCTCCATGCCAGTTTCTCTGGCGGCGGGTACCCGACCTGGTCTGAGACCCGACTCCCCGAGGTGGGAAGGGATTAGTGACAATTAACTGCCTGTTAACAGGCAGATTTTTGCATAATCCCTATTTTAAAAAGAAAAGTGTAGGCTTCCCGACAGGTGGCAACCACGCCAAGTTATCGGGGCGGGCCGTGGGTCTGCAGGGGTTGGAGGGGTCAATATGTCCGGTGGGCAGGTGAGTGATGGGTGCATGTGTGCAGAGGTAAGTGTGTAAGGTAAGTGCTAAGTGTTGGAAAAAGTTTTACTTACCTTAACTTCCTCCTGCAGGTGTCAGCCCTTCAGTTCTCGAGAGTTAGAAATCTCACTGGCACAGAAAGCAGGAAAGCCGTGGTTCTGTCAAAAACAGCAGCCTTCTGTTTTCTGTGCTGGAATGATTTCTAACTCAGCCTGAGAGGAAGGACTGAAGTTAGAAATCATATTGTCAGTGTTTGACAGCTTCACAGAGCTGTTAAACGCTGATATTTCATCTGTCAAACGCTCTTGACAGATGAAATGTCAATCTGTGACGTCACCTGTTGCCGGGTGGTCCTTAATTGGCCTGCTGAGCCCACTGGGCGGGCTCAACAAGGTCAATCAAGGGAAAATACAGTGGGTTGGCCACATCTCGATGGAGGCGGGTTTACAAGTCAGAATGTGTGATTCCCGACCCCAACCCGACCCCAGTATCAAAATCCAGCCCATGTGTTTGATAAGCCACCCTGAAGTGCATATATGTCTGTCACTACGTAGAGAAAAGGTCTCGGACGGCGTGGACAGCTGAGGGTGTTGTAACATCAGACACTGCCTTCCACTGCCACCAGGGCTCATATGTGCCAGCTGTGGCTCAGTGGGTAGCACTCTTACCTTTGAGTCAAAAGGTTGTGGGTTCAAGTCCCACTCCAGAGACTTGAGCCCATTAATCTAAGCAAACACTCCAGTGCAGAACTGAAGGAGTGCTACCCTGTTGCAGGTGCTGTCTTTCAGATGAGATGTTAAACCAGGGCCCCATCTGCTCTCTCAGGTGGATGTAAAAGATCCCTGGCACTATTTTGAAGAAGAGCAGGGGAGTTCTAGCCAGTGTCCTGGCCAATATTTATCCCTCAATCAACATCACTAAAACTGGTCATTATATCATTGCTGTTTGTGGGAGCTTGCTGTGTGCAACTGGCTGCCGCGTTTCCTACATTACAACACTTCACTTCAAAAGGTTGTAAAACGTTTTGGGCCGTCCTGAGGTTGCACTGGGAGTGTCAGCCCGGATTTTGTGCTCAATCTCTGGAGGGAGAAACAATCGACCCACACACAATCCGTGTGCTGCGCATAAATTAACCCCAAACCGCGTGTTGGAGAGTCCCGGAGAGCACGCAGCGAAACGAGTCAGACTAGATAACCTGAACTGAAATCAGACACCGCGCGTGACCACTGAGCCCTCCTATGAGAGGTTATAACGAGAGTGCTGTTGGGAGCAGGCTCAGAACTGGGCTGAAACCGTTCCACTCATTTCATGTAAGAGCCTCTCAGTAGGCTGGAGGGCAGCCATCCGGCGTGGGCTGTATTTGTCGTGTTCTCCCAGTGGTGAAAGTACAGTGTCTAGCCCACTGCGCCCGTCCAATCTCCGAGCCCTGCTCATTTTGGATAAATGACAGAGTAATGAAGCTGGAGAAGGTTTTATATGTCTCGATCGATAATTCAGTGCGAACTCTTTGTCACGGACATTTGAGTTCCCAGGCAGCAGAACTTCAATCTTCTTTGCCATGTCAGGCACTGTACACACTGTAAATAATCACCAGGAGGGTGCCTGAAATGTAGTAAGTCTGTTGAAGGGGATTGAATCGCAGCCTCAATTCTTTGAATATCCCATTTAGGTATCTTTGTAAGGAAAGTGGATCTAATGGTCTGATCATGGCATATTAATGATGTGAGGACTGTTTTAGCAAAATGTAATTGATAATCTCTCACCGCTTTATTAGTTATATTTTAAGATGATTGGTAACTGTGCTCACATTAAGAACTTAGGAACAGGACTAGGCCATTCAGCCCCTCCAGCCTGTTCCGCCATTCTGTTAAATCATGGCTGATCTGTATCTTAACTCCATCTACTCGCCTTTTGCTCCATATTCCTTGATAACTTTACCTAACCAAACTGTATTGATCTCAGTCTTGATCATTTCAATTGACCTCCAGCATCCACAGCCTTTTGGGGGAGAGAGTTCCAGATTTCCACTGCCCTTTGTGTGAAAAAATGCTTCCTGATTTCATTCCTAAACGTCCGAGCTCTAATTTTAAGATTATGCCCCCTTTATTCTGGATTCCCCCACCAGAGGAAATAGAGTCATAGAATCATAGAATAGTGCAGCACAGAAGGAGGCCATTCGGCCCATCGAGTCTGTGCCGGCTCTTTCGAAGAGCAATCCAGTTAGTCCCACTCCCCCGCTCTTTCCCCATATCCCTGCAAATTTTTTCTCCTTCAAGTATTTATCCAATTCCCTTTTGAAGACAACTATTGAATCTGTATCCACCACCCTATCAGGCAGCGCATTCCAAATCCCAACCACTCGTTGCGTAAAAATGTTTTTCCTCATGTCGCGTCATCACAAATCTGTGCCCTCTGGATATCGACCCTTCAGCCATAGGAAACAGTTTCTCTTTATTTACTCTATCTAAACCCTTCATGATTTTAAACGCCTCGATCAAATCTCCTCTTAGCCTTCTCTGCTCCAAGGAGAACAAACACAGCGGCCGGAATTTTGCCGGCCTGGGCGTGTCCGGCGTGGACCGTGCTGGCTCCATCACGCTGCTGAAAACGAACTTACGTTAATGGGGCCTTTTAAGCCCCGCCCAGCGCATTACCCGGCCCAATGAGAGGGAGCGGGTCTGTGACATCATGCATGATGTGTTTTCAGCCGGGATCCTTAAAGGGACCCTGGCCACATTAGATTTGACGTTTAATCTAACATAGTGCTGTCAGTGCACTACAGCATTGGAGTGCTGCAAACACTGACAATGACTGCTTATGGAGGGAGTCAGAGCAAGCAGGGAGGTCCTCTTCCCTTCTGATGGGTGGAAGAGACCTCCCCAGGAGACCAAAACAGCCTGGTTGCAGATTGCAGAGGAGGTCACAAGCAGGGATGTGTTCAGGAGGACCTGGGTGCAGTGCCGCAAATGTTTCAATGATCTCATTGGAGCAGGAAACATTAGTACAAAGCCACACTCAACCTCATCCTCCTATGCCTCTCATCACATCCCCATCACTCTGCCTTCCCTACCCTACTCCTGCACATCCTTACTCACACCAACTTACCTTGCACCTCCACCCATCCCTCTCTCTCTATCTACATTATCACTTCCCCATCTCACTAACCACCCCTCACACTCACCCTCATCCTAGTACAATCATACCAACTAACAACACACAAGGGTAGCCACTTGGGTGTTTTATCCAATGTTTATGTAAAGTTTCTTTTAATGTGGTGTCAAACATAAAAATCTTTATTTTCAACACTTTCCGGTCTTGAACAGATTTGTGTGCACCTTTGGAAGTGTCTTAGTGAGTTGCAGTGAATGGTGAGACATAACGGTGCCCCCCACAATGGTGATGACTGTGAAAGGAATGACTTGGGCATTGTAGGGATGCTTTATGGTGTTGGTGTGGGGTGGTGCCAACCTGGCGCATCATGTGGCAGCCAGGGTTTACAGCGTCAAGTGAAGTAAATCTGGCCATGGTGATGTCATCGCTGGCCTCCCGGGCAGCAATGTGCTCGGGTGCTGATGCCCTGTGTCTGTGCAGCATCAGGCGATCGCAGAGAAGGTTGGTGTTGTTGTTGGTGCTGCTGGTGTTGGGGCTCATTGTGGTCTGATTCTGAGGACCAAGGTAAGACAGTATAAATGGCAACCATGTTGATGGAATAGATGGCAGGTGAAGTACAGATGACACAAGCATTCTGTCAATGGTGAGAGAGTTCTTCCAATGAGGTGAGACTGGATGGAGACTTTGCTGGAAAGACTTGCAGCCTGCAGAATCTGTGCTGGAAATGGACTGAGCAACAGCTGCTGCCTGAGGAAAGTGATCATCTGTCAGGTGGGAGATTTTACTGTACATTTGTTGCTGTCAAGTAATCAGCTGGAGCAATGGCCACTGAACTCCCACCTCAGTTTGACAGACGTGCTTCCCGAACAGCGTGGTTCCCGTGGCCATGCAGTTAAATTTAAAAAGTAAGTTAACGAAGCCTGTTAAGGGTCTGACAACTAGTTGTTAATCATCTCAATTGGTTTGCCCGCCGCTGCCGATCGGGGCGGCTCCGCGATGACTGACGCGCCTGGGAAAAGGTGTGTGGGGGCGGGATGACAGAGGGTTCCCGACCCGCTGTCAAAAATAACAACTTTCCCACCCGACCCACCGCCGATCACGCCTGCTACCGCCCCGGAAAATTCTGGCCAATTCCTCTGTATTTACCCTATTGAATCCCTGTATCATTTTTGAACACCTTGATTAGATCACCCTCAACCTACCAAACTCAAGGGAATACAAGGCAGGTTTATACCTTGTATCAGCATCTCTAATAATATGCAAGGTGACAACTAAATTGATCTGATTGCAATAGTAAGTAATTCAACTGTTCAGTCAACACATAGATTTCGTTATTTCAAAGAAGTTCTTAAGTGTTCACTGCAGGTTGAATGCGGACGCATATAAATGCTCCCTTTAAATTAGATCGGATGAGAGGGCTGTCCTATGATGAGAGATTGTGTAGAATGGGCCTCTACTCTCTGGAGTTTAGAAGAATGAGAGGTGATCTCATTGAAACTTTTAAGATTCTGAGGGGGATTGACAGGATAGATGCTGAGAGGTTGTTTCCCCTGGCTGGAGAGTCTAGAACTAGGGGTCACAGTCTCAGGATAAGGGGTCGACCTTTTAAGACTGAGATGAGGAGGAATTTCTTCACTCAGAGGGTTGTGAATCTTTGAAATTTTCTACCCCAGAGGGCTGTGGATGGTGAATCGTTTTGATTTTGATACTGGGGCGGGTTGGGGTCGTGTCATCCACTTTTCATGTTATCCACCCGACTGCAATTGGATGTGGGAGATTGATGCAATTTTCACCTAATTGGGCAATTGAGTTGCAGCATGTGGGAACCCATGAACCAATTAGTGGTTTCAGTCTGAAAGTCGCCTCTGATGATGTCATCATTGCTGCTGCATTGAAGGTCTTCAGAGACTGCCTGGCCTTTGCTGTGAGAGGACCTGGATGCAAAATGAGCAGCAGAGAGAGAGAGAATTTTTTTTTTCCATCCAGGTCCTCTCACAGCAAATGCCAGGCGACTTTCAGACCTAATACTACTACTACCTTCATCACATCTCCGTTGTAATAGTGGACCTGCAGCTGATAGTCAGCTATCCAAATGTGCTCCCGCCAGGTTTCACAATCGTGTTTCAGAACAGGCGTGCTTCACGGAGAACAAGGGTTAAAATCACAAAGGCCTTTCAAAATGGCATTATACAACCAATTTAGTGCTTGTTAAGAGCCTTAACAGCCTATCCCGTCTCTTAGAGGCGGGACGGAGTCGGGACCAGCAGACACGATTTAATGAAAATTGCGTGGAGGCGGGATGGAGGCGGACTTGTGCCCGCCCGCCACTTTTTGCAATTTTAACCCCCCACACGCCTCCAAACCCCCCTCCACGGGTCAATGAAAATCCAGCCCGTTGAGTATATTCAAGACAGAGATCAATAGATTTTTGGACTCTAGGGCAATCAAGGGATATGGGGATCGGGCGGGAAAGTGGAGATGAGGTAGACGATCAGCCATGATCTTATTGAATGGCGGAGCAGGCTCGAGGGGCCGTATGACCTACTCCTCCTCTTAATTCTTATGTTCTTATGTAGGTCATGTGAAGACGCCTCTAGGAATATGTCCAACCAGACATGACAACCGTACCTGTAGGCCTATCAGAAAATTGCCTGTGATATTCCAATATGTGTCGGTGTTGGACAAGGTACCTAATTGGTTCCCAATTAACCTGAAGGCAATTTTAAATGGCACCTAATTTAGTGAGGACACCTTTTTCTTTCCATCGCCAACCTTTTTTAGATTGGACAAAGGAAAATATGAGGCAGTGCACCTTTGAGACGCAACTTACAAAGGGATTTGAATTTAATTCGAGTGTTTAAATTCAGTCTGCAGAAATGCCAATCTACCTGCCCGTCACTGAAGTTTAGTTTTGAAAGTCGGAAAGGTGAAGGCCATTGAATCCCTCCACCCGTCACTCATTTTATGGCATTCTCTGCTTCTTTCTGTCTTCTGCCATCGTTCCTTCGTTACAGTTGCTTTAGTGATGGTGCGCCAGCCCCTGAGAATAGTCGACTCAAGGTCTAAACTGTGAGAGATGACAGAATGAGAATGCAATAAAATATGAGAGCATTTAGAAGCCAGATTCTCTTAAAGCCGCAGTGTCCCATAATTAAACAGCAAGGTTCCTTCCTTATGAATTAATTCTCCTCAAACGGAATCAATTTAAGAGGCATTATCGTGAAATATTTCATAAGCAGAGATTTGCAAGCTGGAGGCATCCAATTTGTACACTTCTGCCTGATCTGTCTCCTATAAGCAGGAACCCCAATGAACAGAAGGTTAACGACATCTTCGAAACTGTGTATCTGCTGCTCCTGGTCCCCACTGGGGAAAGTAATTTAATACGTTTTAAGACAGAGTGAGTTATCAAGGACATTTCTTTTTATTCCGCGGATAATCTTCCCTTAATTTGTACAAAGAAAAATTTGGGACAGTGCTGCATTTAGAGACAGTTAAAAAAAGAAAGACTTGCATCTATATAGCGCCTTTCACGACCTTGGGGCATCCCAAAGCGCTTTACAACCAAAGAAGTACTTTCGAAATGTAATCAGTGTTGTAATGTAGGAGACGAGGCAGCCAATTTGCACACAGCAAGGTCCCACAAACAGCAATGTGATAATGACCAGATAATCTGTTTTTAGTGATGTTGATTGAGGGATAAATATTGGCCCCAGGACACTGGGGAGAACTCCCCTGCTCTTCTTCGAAATAGTACCATGAGATCTTTTACATCCACCTGAGAGAGCAGTTTAACTTCTCATCTGAGAGTCGGCACCTCCTACAGTGCAGCACTCCCTCAGCACTGCACTGGGAGTGTCAGCCTGGATTATGGGCTCAAGTCCCATAGAGTGGGCCTCGAACCCACAACCTTCTGACTCGAGAGGTGAGGGTGCTACCCACTCAGCCACAGCTTGGTTAAATCCTTTCCTTTTTCTTCCGCCCTCTACCGAAGGCACTGATTGCCGAGGTGTTGCGGTTTCACCAGCACTGACAGCTCTGGTACTTCCATCAAATAGCCATTCCTCATGGTGAATGTCGGCAGGCTATGCAAATGTGGGATGGCATCAAAGTTGAGACTTCTGCCCCGCCCTCCCCAGCAGTGACCAGCTAACCCAGCACACGTGGGGGAAGAAAGGGTCGGCTGTGAAGTTATGTCGTACGCTCCTTCAAAGAAAGCCACAGTGTGTCACTAAGTAGTGTGACGTTAGCACGATCCCGACCATGCTGAGTTCATCAGCTCGGCTGTGTTACCGACTGAAGCGATGGGACTTGCTAACCTCTTTAATCCCTGGGTGTGGAGAGAGTCAAATGGGGAAAGGAGAAGTACTCAAAAAGGAATGGCTTCATAGAATCATGCCGTGGCTCAGTGGGTAGCACTCTCTTGCCTCTGAGTCAGAAGGTTGTGGGTTCATAGTCCCATTCCAGAGACCTGAGCACAAAAATCTAGGCTAACACTCCCAGTGCAGTGCTGTCGGAGGTGCCGTCTTTCACGAAGTTAAACCAAGGCTCTGTCTATCCTCTCAGGTGAATGTAAAAGATCCCACGGCACTATTTCGAAGAAGAGCAGGGGTGTTAGCCCCCGGTGTCCTGGGGCCAGTATTTATCCCTCAATCAACATCACTAAAACAGATTATCTGGTCATTAGCACATTGCTGTTTGTGGGAGCTTGCTGTGCGCAATTGGCTGCTGCGTTTCCTACATTACAACAGTGACTACAATTCAAAAAGTACTTCATTGTCTGTAAAGCGTTTTGGGACATCCTGAGGTCGTGAAAGGCGCTATATAAATGCAAGACTTTCTTTCTCTTGAATAATGCACGTTGCCAGTCCGGATGGATGGGATGCCGATGTGCTGGCAGATGCAGGAGATGGCTTCCGGTGCCTCCGATGGTGATGTTCGATTGTTGCGGGGGGGGGGGGGGGGGGGGGGGGGCGGGTGGTGGCCTTTGGAAAGTGCTGGTGAGAATCTCTGAGTGGGTCTTGGAGTCCCCAGTGGAAGCTGTCTCGCCTCAGTTACCTTTCAGTGCTGCTGCTGGTAAATTGACAGCAATTCTGTACAGTAAGGGCAGCGTCAGCCGACACCGTTTGTTTCTCTTCAGAAATATTGGCAAAGAAACCAGGGGGGTGGCGAGGAGAGATTTCCTTTCACACAAGTTGTTGTGATCTGGAATGCGCTGCCTGAAAGGGCGGTGGGAGCAGATTCAATAGTAACTTTCAAAAGGGAATTGGATAAATACTTGAAAAGGAAAAATTTGCAGGGCTGTGGGGAAAGAGCAGCTGAGTGGGACTAATTGAAGAGCTCTTTCAAAGAGCTAGCACAGGCACGATGGGCAGAATGGCCTCCTTCTGTGCTGTAAACTTCTAAAGAAAGAGGATGTCCCAAAGCACTTTACAGCCCATGGAGTACTTTTTTGGGGTGTAGCCGCTGTTGTAATGTAGGGAAAAGGCGGCAGCCAATTTGCGCACAGCAAGATCCCACAAACAACACTGAGATGATGACCAGGATAATCTGCTTGGTTTTGTCCTTAGTGATGTTGGTTGAGGGATAAATATTGGCCAGGACACCGGGTCGTACAGTTTAACCAGAACTAGGCCCATCCCCTCCAATCTTCTCCACTTGTTCCCTAAAGAGAGGGGACTTGTGCAGGGGAATGGTTCCGCGTACACTGGTTGCTAAGCGATCACCGTGTCCAAGTATCTATTCTTCATGTGTCAGTTTTTGCTTCATTGGCTTTTTACACTTGAACATGTAGACACCTCATTATCTTTTTTGAAAATATTTTTTTAGAATGGCAGAGGGGGAAGGGGGGGTTTGAAGTTGATGGTTGGATCTACAAGACAAGTGATTCATTTGAAAAAAGGTACAACAGTTATAAAGTTAAGTATCATAATAAATAAATGTTTTTCACTCACTCTTGCAAGCTGCATTGAACATAGAACAGCCTATTCTGAACGGCTGCACGAGTTAACCTGCTTCAGCACTGGGCCACTTGCCTAATGCATGTTGTCTCTCTCTCTCTGAAAGATCAGACCATGGGTCAGGAAGTGTAATATTAACTGAAGTCTTACTCCGATCCAACAGGTCTATGCCGGTGTTTATGCTCCATAGGTGCCTCCTCCCACCTTACTTCATCTCACCCGATCAGCATATCCTTCTATTCCTTTCTCCTCATGTACTTATCCAGCTTCCTATTAAAGGCATCTATGCTAGCCGCCTCAACTACTCCTTGTGGTAGAGAGTTCCACATTCTCACCACTCTGAGGTAGCTCAATAGATATTAGATTTAGTAATGAGTAATGAGCCAGATTTAGTTAACAGCCTAATGGTGCGTGAACATTTATCCAATAGCGATCATAACATGGTAAAGAAGTTTCTCCTGAATTTGCTATTGGAATTATTGGTGGCTACTTTATATTTATGGCCCTTTGTTTTGGATTCCCCTAGTTTTGAACTTTTTCAGAAAGGGGTGCCACGTGTAACTTTTTATGCCTGCAAGTGTCAGCCGTGGCTCAGTGGGTAGCACTCTCACCTCTGAGTCAAAAAGGTCATGGGTTCAAATCCCACTCCAGAGACTTGACCGCATAATCCAGGCTGACACTTTAGTACAGTAGTGAGGGAGCGTTGCATTGCCAGAGGTGCTGTCTAACAGATGGGTCGTTAAACCGAGGCCCCTTCTACAGGTGGATGTAAATGATCCCATGGCACTATTCGAAGAAGTGCTGGGGAATTAGTTCCCAGTGTCCTGGCCAATGCTTATCCCACACCCAAAAACAGATGATCTGGTCATTTTCACATTGCTTGTTTGTGGGAGCTTGCTATGCGCACATTGGCTGCTGCGTTTCCCACATTACAACAGTGACTACATGTCATCCAGCTGAGAGTGTGAACCACGGCTAATGTCTAAAACGGATTTAAACCCTACAGTCTGAGATCAAGGGGATTTTATACGCCATTATGTTTGGTATTAGGGCCTCATTTTAATTAAAATATCCTCCTGACACTGTATGCTGCAGAGTTCGATTGCGTTCAGTCTATTTCAGTCCATTGCTACAAATCAGTTCCTGTATTCAAAATATATAGCGGTTGGAAGAATAAGGGGCACTTCTACAGAAGCAATTTCAGATGTGTCTCAGTGTTGTAGTTTTGGGGTGGTATTTTAATGCACGGATGTCTGTAGCAGTATTAACTGGCATGGACTGAGCATTGCATAGTGGCACAGTCAATCTCGAAGCAAATGTGTGCTGGAGAATTAACTCCTGAAAATCTAAGGAATTACTAGACAAATATTAGTCGCATGCAGGTTTACGATACAAAACCAACCTCCACCGCCCCTCCCCATAGGGCCTAACTCAAGGTTATGGAGGTGTAATATTGGTGGGATGAATGAAGCCCTTTGATGAAGGGAGACATTCAAACAACGTGGCCATTGAGAATTTCAGGGTATCTCAATCAAATCTGAAGCCATTTTCATGGTTTATTTTTCCAGGACGAATTCCCAGCAGCTGGTGCTCATGAAAGGCGGCTTTGCGCACACGGGGAGAGCGGGGCTTTGCACAGGCCCCTGTTTGGCCAAAGTGAAATGTCCTGCCTGGTCCTTATCACACGTCTGGATCTCAGACTGGTCGTTCTCAAACACCCCATCGAGAAGTAGGGACTTAAATGAATAATGGAAAATGTGGGTGGCAAACAGGTGACAACTTTACAGGCCTGGAAGATGCAGCTTGTTGCCTCTACAAAAATCATGATGTGGAGATGCCGGTGTTGGACTGGGGTGGACAAATGTGAGAAGTCGCACAACACCAGGTTATAGACCAACAGTTTTATTTGAAATCACAAGCTTTCGGAGCGCTGCTCCTTCGTCAGGTGAGGTCTCTTCACCTGATGAAGGAGCAGCGCTCCAAAAGCTTGTGATTTCAAATAAAACTGTTGGACTATAACCTGGTGTTGTGCGACTTCTCACATTTGTCTACAAAAATAGGGATAGGGGCAGGAGCAGGCCATTCAGTTAAGGTTGCCAACCCTCCAGGATTGGCCCTGGAGTCACCAGGAATTGAAGATTAATCTCCGGGACACTGCTGTGAGCAAAACCTTGGGAGAAAAATCATAGGGGGCGTTAAAAAAAATTGTATGTTTTTTTCATTTTCTTTGAACACTTAGTTTATTAGTTGTAAAAAAATATTGGAGATGGGGGGGGGGGAGAAAAAGGCTGTTTGACTGATGATCACGAATCATCCAATCAGGTAGTGAAGAGTCTTTTTGCTTTCCAATTGGCCATGGGAAGGCAAGGCGCCACGAGGGTGGATGTGTCGGACGACCAATGGCAGTTGTGTGGGGGCTGAGCAGTTATTGGCAGGAGATCATGTGATGAAACTTCCAGGAATATGTCCAACCAAAGTTGGCAACCCTAGGGGTACATAGTGTTTAGCTGGACTAGTTAATCCTAGAAGGCCTGGTATATCCAGCAATCTAGGGAGACCTGAGTTCAAATACAAACCACAGCAACTGGGGAATTTAAATTCAGTTAATTAAATAAATCTGGAATAAGAAGCTAGTAATGTTAACCATGAAACTACTGGATTGCCGTAAAAACCCATCTGGTTCACTAATGCCCTTTAGGGAAGGAAATCTGCCATCCTTACCCGGTCTGGCCGATATGTGACTCCAGACCTACAGCAATGTGGTTGACTCTTAACTGCCCTCTGAAATGGCCCAGCAAGACACTCAGTTGTACTAAACTGCTACAGAGAAGACAGACAGCGGTGGTTCAAGAAGATGGCTCACCATCACCTTCTCAGGGGCAATTAGGGATGGGCAATAAATGCTGGCCTTGCCAGTGACGCCCACATCCCAGGAACAAAAATTAAGCCTGTTCCAAACAGTCTGGTCAAAGCAGGCTCTGAGTGGGATGTTTTTATTTTTTATTTTTTTAATTCATTCCTGGGATGTGGGCGTCGCTAGCAAGGCCAGCATTTATTGCCCATCCTTAATTGACCTTGAGAAGGTGGTGGTGAGCCGCCTTCTTGAACCGCTGCAGTCCGTGTGGTGAAGGTACTCCCACAGCGCTGTTAGGGAGGGAGTTCCAGGATTTTGACCCAGCGACGATGAAGGATCGGCCGATATATTTCTAAGTCAGGATGGTGTGTGACTTGGAGGGGAACTTGGAGGTGGTGGTGTTCCCATGCGCCTGCTCCCCTCATCCTTCTAGGTGGTAGAGGTTGCGGGTTTGGGAGGTGCTGCTGAAGAAGCCTTGGCGAGTTGCTGCAGTGCATCTTGTAGATGGTACACACTGCAGCCGCGTTACGCCGGTGGTGGAGGGAGTGAATGTTTAAGGTGGTGGATGGGGTGCCCATCAAGCAGGCTGCTTTGTCCTGGATGGTGTTGAGCTTCTTGAGTGTTGTTGGAGCTGCACTCATCCAGGCAAGTGGAGAATATTCCATCACACTCCTTACTTGTGCACGCAGCTCTTAGCTTCGAATTGTACTGGAATGTGTAACAGAACTATAAGCCAATGACAACAATGTGTCTGCACTGTGCAGAGTCAAAGCTGGTCGCAGAACAAAAAAGCTTATTGTGTCGCATGACCTCGCGTCCTCGGCCAATTAAGTTCTGCCTCGCTCCTGAGCGATGCTCCGATAACATGTCAGTGCAACTACCTTCATATTGCCAACCACAAAAAGCAGGCGACTCTCGTCATTGCTGCTTTGACTGTACAGCGACGGAACGATATTGGAGTGGAAACTGGGAGAGTTCCAGAATGGGCGGGGGGATTCGCTCCGCCCGTTTACCACCCCGAGCGGTGATGAAAATGACCCTCCCAAAGATTTTTCCCCCACCACCCTACTGCCCATGAGGACTGGCTGTCACCGCTCTCCCAC
This sequence comes from Squalus acanthias, assembly GCA_030390025.1. NCBI lineage: Eukaryota > Metazoa > Chordata > Chondrichthyes > Squaliformes > Squalidae > Squalus > Squalus acanthias. The sequence goes on along the minus strand of CM059426.1, from coordinate 209,483,554 downwards.
TCAGGCCTTGGGCTGAAACCGCAGATCGGGCCCTGGTCATTGACATCATTGGAGCCTGACTGTCTTGGGGCCGAGTGTCTTTGCCCGCCCACCCCCGGCAATTTAAAATTGCAGTCGGTCAGATCGGGACGGGAAAGGAGTGGGTAAGTCCCCCGACCCCCACTCCATTTTAACTTGCCCCTCCTTCCCCTTCACCTGGTTTCTACCGGACGAAGGGAGTTAAAATCAAGGCCTAAAAAGCATCAAATCCAAATTTGAGGAAGAGTCCGATTTTATTTCACTTTGGCTTTTTATGGGCGAGCCCCTGCCCCTCAGAATTATATCCCTGTGCCGTTTTCAGATCTCCCACCACCCACAAATGCACAACGGGAACGGTCTCCATCCCATTGAGTGCCGCCCACCTCCCCTCTCCCACTATTAGAGCAACTGGAACTAAAACTATAGTAATAAAAAAGTAGCAATTTAAAAACAGTATGTTTTAAGTACATTCCCTATTGATAAGTGAGTAAGATTGGGTAAGGAGTGGGGGTTTGGGGGCGTGTGTGGTTGGAGTTTCGGATGGTAATCTCTGTCTCCCTCTCTTTGTAACTTCCTACAGCCCTACAACCCTCCGAGATCTCTGCGTTCCTTCAATTCTGGTCTCTTCTGGTACTGTCAGCTGTGGCTCAGTGGGTAGCACACTCGCCTCTGAGTCAAAAATGGTTGTGGGTTCAAGTCCCACACCGTTGGAACTTGAGCACATAAAGCTAGGCTGACACTCCAGTGCAGTACTGTGGGAGTGCTGTACTGTCGGAGGTGCCGTCTTTCGGATGGGACGTTAAAGCAAGGCCCCGTCTGCTCTCTCAGGTGGACGTAAAAGATCCCATGGCACTATTTTGAAGAAGAGCAGGAGAGATATCCCCGGTGTCCTGGCCAATATTTATCCCTCAATCAACATAACAAAAACAGATTATCTGGTCATTATCACATTGCTGTTTGTGGGAGCTTGTTGTCTGCAAATTGGCTGCCGCGTTTCCTACATTACAACAGTGACTCCACTTCAAAAGTACTTCATTGGCTGTAAAGCGCTTTGAGATGTCCGGTGGTCATGAAAGGCGCTATAGAAATGCAAGTCTTTCTTTCTTGAGCATCGCCGGTTTAATCGCTCCACCATTGGTGGCCGTGCCTTCAGCTGCCTGGGCCCTAAGCTCTGGAATTCCCTCCCTAAAATCTCAGCCTCGCTACCTCTCTCTCTCTCTCCTTTAAGACGCTCCTTAAAGCCTACCTCTCTGCCAATGTTCCCTTTAATTTTTTTTATTGGGTGCGCAGCCCCTTTAAGGGGCTGCACGGCCCATTCAAAATACCGCGCATACGCGTTTTTTTTCCCATTGAAAAGCCGGTGAGCTGGAGGTCCAGAGCACTGTGCGGCTTAAAGGGAACATTGCTCTCTGTCCTAATATGTCCTTATGTGGCTCGGTGTCAAATTTTGTTTGATAATCGCTCCTGTGAAGCACCTTGGGACGTTTTAATGCATTAAAGGCGCTGTAGAAATGCAAGTTGTTGTTGTTCTGGTTACATCTTTCCTAACTCCCGAGCAGTTCAGTAAGGCAGGAGCGCTAATGTTGGTAATCGATGGCAGTTCAGTTGAGAGGGGTTTAGTATATGTCTATTCCTATTGGTCTCATTGGGAGACCTTGATCTTCAAGTCTTTAATGAATCTAACTAACCGTCTGACCTTCTGAATCCAAGGTCCACTTTTTTCCGAATGTTCATCCCTGATGAAGCAACTTTATCATTCTCAGTTATGCATTGAAATGACTGCTTCAGAATTTTAACATATTTTACAATAGTGTAGGGATCCCTCAGGTACTGCTCTCCAACCCAATAACACATCATCTGCACCGTACTATAGCTTTGCATCAGCCCTGGTTCAGTGGGTAGCACTCTCGACACGTTTCCTACATTACAACAGTGACTACACTTCCAAAAGCTCTTGATTGGCTCTGAAGCGTTTTGGGACGTCCTGAGGTTGTGAAAGGTGCTATAGAAATTCAAGCCTTTCGTTTGTTGCTAAACTCCTTCAAAAATCAACTGGACAAATATCCACGTGGGATTGGAGGTTAACGGGGCTGAGATGGTCAAATACTGCACAAGAGACACGATGAGATGAGGAAGGAGACATTTGTTGAGGAGAGCAGCAGGCTGGGGGTCGATGGATTTGTTCTCTCTGGTCAAGCTTCCTTGAAAACGATTTCTGAAGTTTCTATGTGAAAATATGCACACTCAGACAGACAGGTCTGAGAATCATACAGCACAGAAGGAGGCCGTTCGGACCATCGTGCCTGTGCCGGCTCTTTGAAAGAGCTCTCCAATTAGTCCCACTCCCCCCTGCTCTTTCCCCAATAGCACAGTGAATTTTTCCCATTAAAATGAAGTGCAAGATGCTGAGAGGCTGTTTCCCCTGGCTGAAGAGTCTAGAACTAGGGGGTCACAGTCGCAGGATAAGGGGTCAGCCATTTAAGACGGAGATGAGGAGGAATTTCTCCATTCAGAGGGTGGTGAATCTTTGGAATTCTCTGCCCCAAAGGGCTGTTGGTGCTGAATCGTTGAGTATATTCAAGGCTGAGATGGATAGATTTTTGGACTCATGGGGAATCAAGGGATGTTGGCAGGAAAGAGGAGTTGAGCTCGAAGATCAACCATGATCTTATTGAATGGCGGAGCAGGCTCGAGGGGCTGTATGGCCGACTCCTGCTCCTAATTCTTATGTTCTTATGTAAGTATTATGTTCCCAACACCTTCACAATTGAAAGCTTCTCAGTACAATTGATCACTGAAATGGATTTGCGTCACTGTGATCCTAATGGGTTTACAGCGCTTATAAAATGCAGCCCCTCGCTGTGTTTAGTGAGCAGATGGTGTTATTAACAGCGGCACTTGCCTGTGTTTGTGTTTCGAGCCTCCTGTTTCAAGTGTAAGTCAAAGTTGGAACGTTAAAATACAAATGCTAACAACCTCCAGCTTCGGCACTGCCATCTGCACATTAAAAATAGCCCAATCCCAGCAGTTCAAACAGGCAAGCACAATTGCTGAAGCTTTGAATACAGTCACTCCCTCCAGTTGGGAGCACTGTGATCACGAGTTCTCAACGACTGCTGTTCCGAGATACTTTCTGCTCCCTTTTATCTTCTTAGGTGTCAGCTGTGGCTCAGTGGGTGCGGCACCCTCGCCTTTGCATCAGAAGGTTGTGGGTTGAAGTCCCACTCCAGAGACTATGGGCTGGATTTTCAATGACCCGTGGAGTCGGGTTTGGAGGCGTGTGGGGGGTTAAAGTTGCGGGGTGGGGGTCCCGACCCCATCCCGACTCCATTCCGCCTCCACGCAATTTTGACAAAATCAGTCGCGGGGTTCCCGACGCCGTCCCGCCTCCAAGAGGCGGGAGAGGCCATTAAAGCCCTTAACAAGCCCTAAATTGGCTCTGTAATGCCATTTTGAAACGTTTTAGCTAGTTTAACCCTTTTCCGACGTGAAGTACGCCTGATGTGAAACACGCCAGTGAAACCTGGCGATAGCTGACTATCAGCTGCAGGTCCACTATTACAACGGAGATGTGATGAAGGTAGTCGTAGTATTAGGTCTGAAAGTCGCCTCTGATGCTGCTGCATTGAATATCTTCAGAGACTCTCTCTCTCTCTCTCCTCTCTCTCTCTCTCTCTCTCTCTCTCTCCCTCCCTCTCTCTCTCTCTCTCTCTCTCTCTCTCTCTCTCTCTCTCTGAGCTGCTGCTCATTTTGCATCCAGGTCCTCTCACAGCAAAGGCCAGGCAATCTCTGACCTGCAATGATGACATCATCAGAGGTGACTTTAAGACTGAAACCACTAATTGGTTCATGGGTTTCCACATGCTGGAACTCAATTGCCCAATTAAGTGAAAATTGCATCAATCTCCCACATCCAATTGCAGGCGGGTGATAACACAAAATGCGGATGACACGACCCCAACCCGCCCCAGTATCAAAATCCAGCCCTGTGAGCACAAGAATCTAGGCTGACACGGTAGTGCAGTGCTGAGGGAGTGCTGCACTGCCTTTTGGATGAGACGTTAAATCGAGGCCCCGTCTGCCCTCTCAGCTGAATTTAAAAGATCCTAGGGCACTAATATGAAGAAGAGCAGGGGAGTTCTCCCCGGTGTCCTGGCCAATATTTATCCCTCAATCCACATCACTAAAACAGATGATCTGGTCATTATCATTATGTTCATGTGAGCTTGCTGTGTGCAAATTGGCTGCCATGTTTCCTACATTACAACAGTGACTACACTTCAAAAAGTACTTCATTGGCTGTAAAGCGCTTTGAGATGTCCAGTGGTCATGAAAGGCGCTATAGAAATGCAAGTCTTTCTTTTTTTAATTTCTTAGTCCAGCTTCGAGTGATGCATAATCAGACAACTAAGGGATAATCATTTGGCTGTAAGCAATTGAAACCCCCTGAATAAGTCTACTCACTCTGCAGAAACCTGGTGGGTGGGCGGTTAAAATCGCCCTGGCTTTTACCTGTCCGAAAGTCGCCATGATCGCAACATCTGCAAGTTTAACCTGCTCACCCGAACCAGGCAGCAAGGACGTGTGCCCAGAGCCAACAGGGTCCTTCTTTACATCGGTATGTTGCAGCCCAATGACATCATTGAGATCCGACTGTAATTTTAACTCGGGCCTGAGCGGGGAAATCCCCCTGGAGTTAAAATTGGGGCCCAGTTTTCTTGAGGTAGCGTTTGAGGAAAGTCAAAATAAATAGTGCCTCAAAGTTCTGTCAAGGTAGGGGTTGCCAACCCTCGAGGATTGCCCTGGAGTCTCCAGGAATTGAAGATTAATCTCCTGCACTCTTCAGCAAGTAACTCTGGGATAAAAATCATAGAGGCATTAAAAAAAATATTTTGTATTTATTTTCTTTGAACACTTTCGTTTATTAGTTATAAAAATATTGGAGATTGGGGGGGAGAAAAAGGCTGTTTGATCAGGCGATGTGGCTGGAGGTGGGAGGTTATGTCTTAAAACCTCCAGGAATGTGTCCAACCAGAGTTGGCAACCCTATGTCAGGGGTCTTGGCCAGATTCTCACTGTATCTCCGGTGGGAGCCCGCTCGCCCGGACTATTCGGGATAGGGCCGGCACCATATATGCCACATTCCAACCTTTGGTGTGGAACTGCCGGTCGGCCTTGTAAAGAGCGGGGATCCATCACCCGACCCTTACATACCCGCCATTCACAGGAAGCGACGCTTCCCTGGGCCGGGTGTGCCCGCTTCGTAATTAACACCACGAGAGGTGAGAATTCAGTGTTTTAAAAAAAATTGAACGAGGAAACAAGCGACTTTGAGTTGAGGACCAGGCTTGTATTTCAAGCCTCGGTTTTAAAATTTTCATCCTTGCTTTCAAATCCTTCCATGGCCTAGCCCTCTCCCTATCGCTGTAATCTCTCCCAGCCCCACAACCTTTCCGAGAACTCTGCGCTCCTCCAATTCTGCCCTCTCGCGCATCCCAGATTTTCATCGCTCCACCATTGGCGGCCGTGCCTTCAGCTGCCTGGGCCCCAAGCTCTGGAATTCACTCCCTAAACCTCTCCGCCTCTCTTTCCTCCTTGAAGACGCTCCTTAAAACCGACCTCTTTGACCGAGCCTGTTCTAATATCTCCTTATGTGGCTCGGTGCCAAATTTTGTTTGATAATCGCTCCTGTGAAACTACGTTAAAGGTGCCGTATAAATATAAGTTGTTGTTGCATGTAATAATAGAGAGTCTCACGCTCGCTGTGATTCTCCAGCTAACAGCCAGCGCAGACAAAAGTGGGAAAGGCATCAGCAACCTCGATGTGGTTCACATGTTAATGCATTTAAGTGGCTGTGAGGGCAGGAAGAGAAACTAAACACAGCTGCAGCGGTGTCTTCACTTACAAGAGTTGATGGAATTAAGCGTGTGCGACTCCATAACATGCACACTTCTGTTGGTGAACGGTTTTACTTTAGCACGGGTTAAGTTTGATTTGAGAGTTTGACTCTCTATTATTACATGCAACAACAACTTATACGGCGCCTTTAACGTCGTAAAACGTCCCAAGGCGCTTCACACCAGCGATTATCCAACAAAATTTGACACCGAGCCACATAAGGTTTTTGTCAACAGAACTGAGAGGTTGTAACTATCAGGAAAGATTGAACAGGCTGGGGCTCTTTTCTCTAGAAAAGGGAAGGCTGAGAAGTGATCTGTTAGAGGGCTTTAAAATTATGAAGGGGTTGGATGGGGGTAGACGGAGAGAAAATGTTTCCACTTGTTGTCGGGGTGGGGGGGGGGGGGCAGACCAAAACTAGGGCCCATAAATATAGAATAGTCGCTAATAAATCCCACAGGGAATTCAGGAGAAACTTTGACAGCCAGAGAGTGGTTAGAATGTGGAACTCACTACTGCAAGGAGTAGTTGAGGCGAATAGCATTTAAGAGGAAGCTACGTCAGGACATGAGGCAGAAAGGAATAGAAGGATGTGCAGGTAGGGTGGGAGGAGGCTCCTGCGGAGCATAAACACCGGCACAGACCAGTTGCCAGAATGGCCTGTTTCTGTGCTGTAAATTCTGTGTAATTCTATGCAACACATTTTCACATCAGCAGCAACCTTGCAAATCATATTTAACAGATTTTACTAAGCTGCAAACATTGCAAAAATACTCATTAAAATTCACAGAAAATAGCTGACTGTCATATCACTTGTGAGCTACCTGCTTTGTGCATACCCGCAATTCAGACTGCTTGCTCTAAAAATATCCCACCAGTATCCCTTCCCCCCCCCCCCCATCCCCCCACCTCCAATTCCCACTCCAGAGACTCGAGCACAAAAATCTAGGCTGACACTCCCAGTGCATTACTGAGGGAGCGCTGAGGGGGAAAAAAAGACTTGCATTTATATAGCGCCTTTCACGACCAGACATTCAAAGCACTTCACAGCCAATGAAGTACTTTTTTTTTAAGTGTAGTCACTGTTGTAATGTAGGAAACGCGGCAGCCAATTTGCGCTCAGCAAGCTCCCACAAACAGCAATGTGATAATGACCAGATAATCTGTTTTAGTGATGTTGGTTGAGGAATAAATATTGGCCCCAGGACACCGGGGAGAACTCCCCCGATCTTCTTCGAAATAGTGGCCATAGAATCTTTTACATCCACCTGAGAGGCAGACGGGGCCTCGGTTCAACGTCTCATCCGAAAGACAGCACCTCCGGCTATGCAGCACTCCCTCAGTACTGTACTGGGTGTGTCCGGGAGTAGCTGAGGGAGTGGCCGAGGGAGTAGCTGAGGGAGTGGCCGAGGGAGTAGTGAGGGAGTAGTGAGGGAGTGGCTGAGGGAGTAGTGAGGGAGTAGTGAGGGAGTGGCTGAGGGAGTAGTGAGGGAGTAGTGAGGGAGTGGCTGAGGGAGTAGTGAGGGAGTAGTGAGGGAGTAGTAAGGGAGTGGCCGAGGGAGTAGTGAGGGAGTAGTGAGGGAGTGGCTGAGGGAGTAGTGAGGGAGTGGCCGAGGGAGTAGTGAGGGAGTAGTGAGGGAGTGGCTGAGGGAGTGGCTGAGGGAGTAGTGAGGGAGTGGCCGAGGGAGTAGTGAGGGAGTAGTGAGGGAGTGGCTGAGGGAGTGGCTGAGGGAGTAGTGAGGGAGTGGCCGAGGGAGTAGTGAGGGAGTAGTGAGGGAGTAGTGAGGGAGTAGTGAGGGAGTGGCTGAGGGAGTAGTGAGGGAGTAGTGAGGGAGTAGTGAGGGAGTGGCTGAGGGAGTGGCTGAGGGAGTAGTGAGGGAGTAGTGAGGGAGTGGCCGAGGGAGTAGTGAGGGAGTAGTGAGGGAGTAGTGAGAGAGTAGTGAGGGAGTGGCTGAGGGAGTAGTGAGGGAGTGGCTGAGGGAGTAGTGAGGGAGTAGTGAGGGAGTGGCCGAGGGAGTAGTGAGGGAGTGGCCGAGGGAGTAGTGAGGGAGTGCTGCACTGCATTTGGACTGATGGCCAGCTCTGCGTTGAAACTCGAATCAGTTCAAATTTGGAGTGCTCACCGCCCACAAAGAGTCGTCCATGGGCTTCATCCTGAATCTTATGCGGACTCCACCTCCATCTCCTGGCTCCTATACAACAACAACAACAGCAACAACTAACCTTTATATAGTGCCTTTAACGTATTAAAACTTCCCAAGGTGCTTCACAGGAGCGCCATCAAAAAAAAAAATTGACACCAAGCTATATAAGGAGATCTTACAGCAGGTGACCAAAAGCTTGGTCGAAGAGGTAGTTTTTAAGGAGTGTCTTAAAGGAGGAAAGAGAAGTGGAGAGGCGGAGAGATTTTAGGAGGGAATTCCAGAGCTTAGGACCCAGGCAGCTGAAGGCACGGCTGCCAATGGTGGATCATTTAAAATCGGGGATGTTTAAAAGGCCAGAATAGGTGGAGCGCGGAGGTCTAGGGCGATTATAGGGCTGGAGGAGATTACAGAGATAGGGAGGGGGGCGAGGCCATGGAGGGATTTGAAAACAAGGATGAAAATTTTAAAATCGAGGCATTGCTTAACTGGGAGTAAATGTAGGTCAGCGAGCACAGGGGAGATGGGTGAGCGGGACCTGGCCCATAGACACCGTGCTGCAGTTGGTTACATTCCTAATTGCTGCACGAAAGCTAGATGATGAAAAATGAGCTTCATAAAATCGCTCTGCGTGTGCCTAAACACATTTCCAGCTGTATGTGTACATGCTTTGTGATTGCACAAATGCAGCGATTTTTTTTTTTAAAGAAAGAAGACTGTTTAACCTTTATTTTTTAGACTCACCCTTGCTTCGGCTGGTCTGCATACATCGAGCCGAGGTAAGTAGAAAGAACATTTACACTGTAAGGGTTCGAGCCAACTGTAATGGAGTGAGAACAGATGGTCGAGGCATCAACCTTGTCCACCAGTTCCAAAGAGTATACATGAACTGGGCAGTTTTCAAAGTTGGCAGGAGGGAGTGATATTCGACTTCAAGCAAATTCTAATTAAATCTATTGTTATTTACTGTGATATCTTGAGACACAGCATATATATACAACAGCACAACATGGCTTCCGGTAAGAACTGTACTGCACATGCCTTTATTATTATATACATCAGTAATCCACCAGGTGGCTCTATTACACTTCTCCCTCTGTACTGAAGAAGTTAATCATAGCAAATAATCATTGTACATGACTTGCATGGTATATACAACTCTTGATATACATTTCTCAAATGGAACCCATTTCATGTTTCCAAATTCTACTATAAAATTCTGTAACACAAACAAAAGATATGAACTTATTTTCCATATTTACAGATTAAACTTAACCACTGGTTTTCTGTTTCGAAGAGGATACCTTCTTTCTTGAATAGAACTTTCAGATCTTGTTGTAGGACTTTGACTCATTCTAGGCTGAGCCTGTGGAGAATTTTTCTCCAAGGGCTGACCTTGATCTACATTTGGACTCTTTACACTTTCAGACTGTTTGTCTGCCTGACTCAGGCTCAGCCTTAAATTCTGACCTTGTCTTGGACTTGTTTCTGGTACGTCTGATTTGCTGCTGGTACTCTACTTGTAACAAGACTATCTGACTCATCAGAATAAATTGAATCATCCCAGCTTTCAACTCCTTCCACATCTGTAGGTAAGATATGATCAATGTGAACAAACCTAACCTTTCCATGATCAAACATCTTGACCAAATATGTGTGAGGGCCACATATCTTCACTACTCTTCCTGGTAACCACTTTAACCATTTATGGTGATGGTTCTTCACTCTAACCTTCTGGTTCAACTTCACACTTCCCTCTCTAACTCTACCTTTATCATGACTCTCTTTCTGCCCTGATTGTTTCTCTCCTACAGATCGTGCCAAGTTTGGTTTTAACAACGAGAACCTGGTTCGTGGCTGTCGTTTGAGAAACAACTCTGCTGGTTTCCTACCAGTAGTGGTATGAGGAGTATTCCGATAGGTAATCAGAAAATTTGCCAGTTTGTGGTCCAACGACAACTGACGTTTCTTTGGATCCAACATTTGCTTGATGAGGGCAAGTTTGACAATTTGTACTGTGCGCTCTGCTGCACCATTTGAAGCAGGGTGGTACGGTGGAACTCTGGTATGTTTCACACCGTTTCTGCTCATGAACTGTGTGAACTCTTCTGAACAAAATTGCAGCCCATTATCAGACACAATTTCTTCTGGGAGGCCGTATGAAGAAAAAATCTTCATAAATTGTCTAGTGTTTTGCTTGTTGTTACTATCCACATCGGAAACACCTCTACCCGCTTCGAGTGACCATCTATCACTATGAACAATTGCTGTCCTTCTAGCTCAGCAAAATCTACATGTAACCTTTGCCACACTCTGGGAGGCCAATTCCAAGGCTGTAATGGTACTGATGGTGGTTTCTTGCTCACTGATTGACATGTTGTACACTGACTGACTGTGTACTCTGGGGGAGAAATTTGGTTATGCCCCGTTTGGGGGCGGTAACCAAAATAGTGTCGGACAGTTAGTGCCCGGGACGGGAGCACCGCCCCAGCCGCTAAGTTGGGCTTACCACCCCGGCGAGGAAGCGGAGCGCTATCTCGGGCGCTCCACTTCCTCTCGAATCGGTGTCTGGGGCGCAAGACCCGGTAGCACTGAAGCGCTACGCGGCCACTCAGCCTAGCGCTGACACGTTTCAGCGCCCCACCCCTTCCGTTAAAGGGGAGGGCCGCTGCGCAGTCTGCAGGCCGTTTGATGGCCTCCACTAGCCCACCAGGGCGGCGTGGTGCCGTGGCCGCAGCCTGGCACCGAGACGTGGTGCCGGACGGCGCGATGGCAGCCACGGACCACGCCAAGGGCCGCCAAGAGGGGCCGACCCAAAATAGAAAATGTCGGCGCGGGGCGCAACCGGACCGCCCCTTTAAATACCGCTCCAGCAGTTGTGTGCGGCCCGGTTCGCGACCCGCGAGGCTGGCGCTGACGTCGCCTGTGGCAGCCTCGCGGGGTGCAGCCGAATTTATGCTGCGGGGTGCTAAGGGGTCACGTGGCTCAGCGATGACGTCATCGCGTGATGGGGATGGCAACCTGGACATAGCATCAGCATTACTGTGATCAGCTGATTGTCTGTACGCAATGTCACACGTATACGCTCAAAGCCCATCTCTGCATTCGGGCTGCAGCTGAGGTTGGAACTGGAGACTTTGGATGGAGGATTGCTGTCAGGGGCATATGGTCAGTCACTACGGTAAACTTTCGACCAAACAAGTATTTGTGAAACTTCTTGACCCCAAAAATCAATGCCCAAGCTTCCCTTTCGATCTGTGCATAATTCCGCTCACTGGCACTGAGAGTGCGTGAAGCAAAAGCAATTGGTCTCTCCTCCCCACTATCGAGTACATGAGAGATCACTGCCCCAACTCCGTACGGAGAGGCGTCACACGCTAGCTTGATCTCCTTAGATACATCATAGTGAAGTAATGTGGTACTCTCTACTAACTGGCTTTTACATTCTTTGAATGCTGTGTCACATTCTTTTGACCACTTCCAAGGGACCTGTTTTCTCAACAGCTCATTCAGTGGATGTAACAATGTAGCCAAGTTTGGGAGGAACTTTCCGTAATAATTCAAAAGACCCAAAAATGATCAAATTTCAGAGACATTCTTGGGAGTGGGTCCATTTCTGATTGCATCCAACTTTCCCTTGGTTCGATGTAAACCATCTTTGTCTACTCTGTGCCCTAAGTACTCCACTGAGTTTTGAAACAACTCACACTTGTGAGCTGTCACTCGTACTCTGTGCTTCTCTAGCCGTTTGAGCACTTCATTCAACACCTCATCATGGATTTGCCTGTTTGGTGCTGAAATGAGTATGTCATCCAAATAACACACTACCCCTTCAATCCCTTGCAAAATTTGGTTCATCACACCCTGGAATATGTCAGGGGCAGAAGACACTCCAAATGGTAGCCTGATACAGGCCTCAGTGAGTATTTATAGTCAAGCATGACTTGGACTCTTCATCTAACTCAAATTGTAGGTAGGCGTTTGTAGAATCTAACTTCAAAAAGATCTGGCCACCTGTCAGCATTGTGAACAAATCTTCCACATTTGGCAATGTATTGGGTAGATTACACCTGGTTTACGGTTACCTTATGATCACCCCACAACCTTACCTTACCATCCGACTTAGGTACAACAACAATGGGTGTAACCCAATTACTCAGATCTACCTTAGAGATAATGTTCTCAGTTTCTAGTCTTTTGAGTTCTTGCTCAACTTTCTCCTTGAGTGCGTATGGTACGGGACGTGGCTTGTAGTAAACTGGTCTTGCGTCCTTCTGCACTCTGACACTCGCCTTGAAGTCTTGGATCGGACTGCCCACTTTATATATGCAAGTTGTCATCATTGTTGTTTGGTAAAGACTAGTTGGGCTAGCGAAAAGCCACATCAGGCAGTAAGTTAGAGATAGAAACCCTGAAGGATTAGAGACGAGAGAACATCAATGAGTTCCAGTGTTCCTCAACTCTCTGAAGAGTGGCGAACTGTCAAGTGAAATCTTCCAGCCTTCACGTACATTGGAATAGGGACAGATCCAACAGCCATGGGTGCTGAACTTTCCACGAAGGTCTAAAGGGAGAAGAGTGTTAGGTTTATTTTTTTTTTACCACAGTGAATCCAGCATGGATCAACTGCACATCAGAATATCACCGAGCAAACAATGCACAGTCCTTGACTAAATGCTCATTGCTGCCCCACAGTGATTGGAAAGGAAGCATCTATCCTGACTGAGCCAACACAGAGACTGATTCTGGTGACCTGACTCCAACAATAACCTTTTTTGTACGACTGCAAACTGAAGCCCCCAGCCTAGTCCTGCGAAGGACGTGAATCTCGTGCCAAACTGCTTTGTCATTCGCCCAGTCTAAAGGATAATTGTTTCACAGTTTCGCCATTTCTACCCCCCGCACCACCCATGGCCAGAACATAAGAACAGGAGCAGGCCAGTCAGCCTCTCGAGCCTGTTCTGCCATTCAATTAGATCATGGCTGATCTCTATCTTAACTCCATCTGCCCGCCTTGGTTCTATAATCCGTAATACCCGGGACTTGGTGCGATTTAAGACATGGGCAGCAGAGTTTTGGGTGATCTCAAGTTTCAAGACAGCAGTAACAAGGAGACGCGATCAACTTTAATGGGTAGATTGCCCTTTTTCTGGCTCCAAGTGTTCTTATATTAAGAGGACATCTAACTTGAAAAATAATACCACCTCCTCACTTCTTTCAAGAGGCCAGAATTAGGGGAGCGCAGATATCTCAGAGGGTTGTAGGGCTGGAGGAGATTACAGAGATAGGGAAGGAGGGCGAGGCCATGGAGGGATTTGAAAATAAGGACGAGAATTTTAAAATTAGTGACATGTAGTCACTGTTATGTAGGCAAACACAGCAGACACATTTCTGCCTCGCAAGGTCCCACAAACAGCACTTTTGGTGGTCTTGGTTGAGGGATGAATGTTGGCCCGGACACTGGGGAGAACTCCCTTGCTCTTCTTCAAACAGTGACACGGGATTCTCTTACATCCACCTGAACGAGCAGCTGTGGTCTCAGTTTAACGCTGAACGATAGCAGCTCCTGCAATGCGGCTCTGCCTCAGAGCTGCACTGAAGTCTCACCCGAGATGACGTGCTCCAGTTCTGGAGGAGTGGCTGGTACCCACAACCCTCTGAGTCAGACTGAGCCAAGCTAAGAGTAGACTTAAAATAGGCTTTCACAATAACTTAATGCACAGGTCTGATTCGCACATGGATCAAAAGGAGTTTAAGAGATTACGTGACTGGAAATCAGGCAGGGTTTCCCCGAGCAGCCACTATAGATTTTAACAAAGCAAATGGACTCCATCAGACCTGGATTACTGTTGCTTTTTAAGCACACTTACCAATGAATTCGTTATAATACAATAATTCGACAGACTGAGTGATACGATCACTTTATCGACACAAAGATATTCCCTTGACCTCAATGCATAGGAACAGGAGGAGCCCATTTAGCTCTTCGAGCCTGTTCCGCCATTCAATCAGATCATGGCTGAATCTGTACCTCAACTTTAACCACCTTTGAGCCATATCCCTTGATACCCTTACCTAAACAGAATCTATCAATTTCAGTCTTGAAATTTTCAATTGGCCCAGAATCCACAGCCTTTTGGAGGAGAGAGTTCGAGATTTCCACTACCCTTGGTGTGAAGAAGTGCTTCCTAACTTGACCTGAATGACCTAGCTCTAATTTTAAGGTTGCGTTCCCCCCCCCGTGTTCTGGTATCGCCCCACCAAAGGAAATAGTTTCTCTCTTTCTCTCTCTACCCAATCAAATCACTTAATCATCTTCAACACCTCAATGAGTTCACCCCATACTCAGAGCCTCACTCGTGCTGGTTAAACGGCTCGGTTATTTGAAAGCTGTCTGTTCACCTTGTGTGAATGATTGATTGCGCAAGGAGTGTGGGGCTTTCCAGCGTAAAGAGCAGCCGGTTTTAGCTACTGGCATCTCCCCTCCCAGAGGCTCGCTACCCTGTCTGTAGCAGCCTGTCAGGCCTGTACTGAGTGCCCTATAATGAAGCTGAGAAGCCTCTCGCTCTCCTTCCCAGTAGCCTCAAGGAATTATTGGTGGGGGCCCAGACACAGATTAGATCCTTTTTTGGTGGCACCGATCACATCGCATCCTGCCGTGAGGTCTGGTATTGAAAGGACGAGAGTGAAATGACAGTCGCTCAAGGCTGTTGGCTGGGGCTGGGGCATGCTGTGAAGCAAGAAGGAAGACTTTAGAAGTGAGAAGCGAAAAAAATAATTAGGTGGCAATGGTTGCGTATTTAATTATAAATTCGCCTCCAGTTCCACAGATCCAGATTCAGACAACTAGCAGCTAGTGAACAGCTTTAGCATTGGGAACCTAACCCTGGTAGAAAGAGGTGTAATTGTAAGACAACTGATTTTATTAAGTTGTGGATTCGATGTTGCAAATTGTATTGACTGTATCTAACTTTATAGTTTTGCTCACTCTTCTCCCTTCACGCTCTGAAAGCATTGGCTCAAAACAACAACAACTTGTATTTATATCGTGATTTTAACGCAGTAAAACCTCCCAAGGCACTTCACAGGAGCGATTATCAAGCAAAATTTGATACTGAGCCACATAAGGAGATATTAGGACAGGTGACCAAAAGCTTGGTCAAAGAGGTCGGTTTTAAACAGTGTCTTAAAGGAGGAGAGAGAGGCAGAGAGATTTGTGGAGGGAATTCTGGATCTTAGGGCCCAGGCAACTGAAGGCACGGCTGCCAATGGTGGAGCGATTTAAACACAGGGATACTCCAGAAGCCAGATTTGGAGGAGCGCAGAGATCTCCGAGGGTTGTAGGACTGGAGGAGGTAACAGAGATAGGGAGGGGGGGCGAGGCCATGGAGGGGATTTGAAACCAAGGATGAGAATTTTAAAATTAAAATAAAAACTCATCCGAGGGTACAATTGCATAAACGCTGACACTGCCTACAGAGCCCCAGTACAATCCTCTGGTACATTCTCTTGATACATTCTCCAGTACATAGATCAATGTCTAGAACTGTGAATGCCAACTGGATGTAGAAACATGTGGCCATCACAGCCTTGCCCGATCCTGTCCATCCACGTGTGCACGTTCAAGCAGGAGTCCCTGGATTGGTGAGTTCAGGGGAGGTGAATTTTCTCGCGCTGAAATAGGGTACCTGTTCTTAAAAAGGCAACAGCAGCATCCATTCCCAAACAGCATTATTATAAGGTGACTTCTTCTCCACTTGAAAAGCGAGAGATTTGTCCTTGGGAATTGGAGCAATCAGTAAAGCTAAAGGCCCCGGAACTCCCTGAGACAGTGCCCATCGCTGACCTCTGCCACTGACCCCATCGGAATTGGTGGGATCCGAGGGAGGGGCCAGGAGAAGCGGTCCTTTGGTGATTTGAAGATGCTTTTGGGGAACCTTTCCATTCCCCCCCCTCCCCCAAAACGCCCCCAAAAATGCCAGTGGAAACTTGCCAGGTCATTGAGGGAGGAGGGTGTTGGGATCCTCCCCCAGGACAATCTGACTGCCAAGGAGGCCTGAAAAATACTCTTGCTTCCTTCATCTTTAAGTGTATCCAGGCTGGTTCCTGGTTGGTACTTGGCATCTGGGGATCCCGGCCGAGTGTGTAGCCATTCCGCCAGACTCCCACCGTTCAACGTTACTGCGCTGTGCCTGGGCCAATGTGAAGCTACTCGGTGAATCGCTCCCTCTTGTCAGGTGCGGAATCAGAAGTAGTTGCAACGAATTTTGGGAGATGTAATGCTTGACATTGGCAGTAGGGGGGCGCTTGCAGCACTGGTCCCTGATGAGTGGGTATCACACACCCCTGATGCCAATCCCAACGTAATCTTGCTGGATTCGGGAAGGCCAACTCTCGGGAAGATTTCTTTTTTCAAAAAAGGTCGTTCCAAACAGCTGGTCTTTGCAAACACAGCTTGCTGTGGTCCACCAACACCTCAAATTTAAAATTCTCATCCTTTTATTCAACCCCCTTCACGACCTCACCCCTCCCTACCTCTGTAACCTCCTCCAGCCCTACAACCCTCCGAGATCTCTGCGCTCCTCCAATTCTGGCCTCTTGCGCATCCCCGATTTCCATCGCTCCACCATTGGCGGCCGTGCCTTCAGCTGCCTCGGTCCTAAGCTCCGAAATTCCCTCCCTGAGCATTCTTCGCCTCTCTACTTCTCTCTTCTCCTTTGAGACGCTCCTTAAAACCGACCTCTTTGACCACGCTTTTTCCAATGTAAACATATTGGCCTTGGAGGGGGCACAGCGCAGATTTACCAGGGCTTAAAGGGTTAAATTACGAGGAGAAGTTGTATAAATGTGGCTTGTGTTCCCTTGAGTTTAAAAGATTGAGAGGTGATCTGATTGAGGTGTTTGAAATGATAAAGGGATTTGATAGGGTAGATGCAGAGAAACTATTTCCTCTGGTGAGGGAATCCAGAACAAGAGGACATAACCTTAAAATTAGAGCTAGGCCGTTCAGGGGTCAAGTTAGGAAGCACTTCTTCACACCAAGGGTAGTGGAAATCTGGAACTCTCTCCTCAAAAGGCTGTGGATTCTGGGCCAATTGAAAATTTCAAGGCTGAAATTGATAGATTCTGTTTAGGTAAGGGTATCAAGGGATATGGCTCAAAGGTGGTTAAAGTTGAGGTACAGATTCAGCCATGATCTGATTGAATGGCGGAACAGGCTCGAAGAGCTAAATGGGCTCCTCCTGTTCCTATGCATTGAGGTCAAGGGAATATCTTTGTGTCGATAAAGTGGTCGTATCACTCAGTCTGTCGAATTATTGTATTATAACTAATTCATTGGTAAGTGTGCTTAAAAAGCAACAGTAATCCCGGTCTGATGGAGTCCATTTGCTTTGTTAAAATCTATAGTGGCTGCTCGGGGAAACCCTGCCTGATTTCCAGTCACGTAATCTCTTAAACTCCTTTTGATCCATGTGTGAATCAGACCTGTGCAGTAAGTTATTGTGAAAGCCTATTTTAAGTCTACTCTTAGCTTGGCTCAGTCTGACTCAGAGGGTTGTGGGTACCAGCCACTCCTCCAGAACTGGAGCACGTCATCTCGGGTGAGACTTCAGTGCAGCTCTGAGGCAGAGCCGCATTGCAGGAGCTGCTATCTTTCAGCGTTAAACTGAGACCACAGCTGCTCGTTCAGGTGGATGTAAGAGAATCCCGTGTCACTGTTTGAAGAAGAGCAAGGGAGTTCTCCCCAGTGTCCGGGCCAACATTCATCCCTCAACCAAGACCACCAAAAGAACAGATTAACCAGTCATTTATTCAATTTGCCGTTTGTGGGACCTTGCGAGGCAGAAATGTGTCTGCTGTGTTTGCCTACATAACAGTGACTACATGTCACTAATTTTAAAATTCTCGTCCTTGTTTTCAAATCCCTCCATGGCCTCGCCCTCCTTCCCTATCTCTGTAATCTCCCCCAGCCCTACAACCCTCCGAGATATCTGCGGTCCTCCAATTCTAGCCTCTTGAAAGAAGTCAGGAGGTGTTTTTATTTTTCAAGTTAGATGTCCTCTTAATATAAGAACACGTGGAGCCAAAAAAAGGGCAATCTACCCATTAAACTTGATCGCTTCTCCTTGTTACTGCTGTCTTGAAACTTGAGATCACCCAAAACTCTGCTGCCCATGTCTTAAAATCACACCAAGTCCCGTTCACCCATCACCCCTGCCCTCGCTGACCTACATTGGCTCCTAGTTAAGCAATGCCTCAATTTTACAATTGTCATTGTTTTCAAATCCCTCCATGGCCTTGCACCCACTCCCTGCCCCCCACATTTCTGTAATCTCCTCCAGCCCTACAACTCTCCGAGATATCTGCGCTCCTCCAATTCTGGCCTCTTGAGCATCCCTTATTTTAATCGCTCCACCATTGGTGGCCGTTTCTTCAGCTGCCTGGGCCCTAAGCTCTGGAATTCCCTCCCTAAACCTCTCCGCCTCTCTACCTCTCTTTCCTCCTTTAAGACGCTCCTTAAAACCTACCTCTTTGTGCAAGCTTTTGGTCACCTGCCCTAATATCTCCCTATCAGTGTCAAATTTTGTTTGATAACTCTCCTGTGAAGCATCTTGGGACGTTTTACTACATTAAGGGCGCTATCTAAATACAAATTGTTGTTGTTGTTGTCAAAGTAACTCATCGACCTCTTGTGGCATTGCCCATGGTGATTTGGCGGATAGAGTCTGTCCCTCAAATGTAGCCGATATCCTACTGGAAATGTTGGCACTGTTGTGGTCTACTGAAGTGTTTCCCCGTCCAATGATAACACGGCGCTACTTGCGAGCGACACGCCCATGTGGCCTTGCAGTATTGAAACCTACCCATAACAGTCTAGAAATAAGGAAAGAGGCCATCCAGAATCTGGAATAAATGACAAAATTGAAATGATGATTTACCGAATCAGACTCAGTAAAATATTAAAATAACTTACGGTACTAACTGAATAAAGTATGGCATTAGATGTTAATTAAATATTGCGTAGCAAAATATAAAACTAGTCAGAGATCTAAGGTGTTAACATTAGCATTTTTAAAATTAATTGCAAGTGAGTATGGTTTAATATGTATGCAGATTAAAATGAATATATATTCATGAACAGGATATAAAGAATGTTCACATTTATGAAATTAATAAATATTTAAAAATTGAAAAATTACATATTAAAGATGATGAAATAACAAAAGAAATAGTTTGAATTTATATAGCGCCTTTCTTGTCCTCAGGACAACCCAAAGTGCTTCACAACCAATGTATTTCTTTTGAAGTGTAGTCACCATTGTTAAGTAGGAGAACACAACAGCCAATTTGCGCAAAGCAAGGTCCCACGAACAGCAATGAGATGGAGTACTGTGTACAATTTTGGTCTCCTTACCCAAGGAAGGATATACTTGCCATAGAGGGAGTGCAATGAAGGTTCACGAGGTTGATTCCTGGGATGGTGGGACAGTCGTATGAGAAGAGATTGAGTAAACTAGGCCTGTATTCTCTTGAATTCAGAAGAATGAGAGGGGATCACATTGAAGCATACAAAATTATTACAGGGCTTGATAGGATGGATGCTGGGAGAATGTTTCCCTTGGCTGGGGAGTCTAGAACCAGGGGCCACAGCCTCAGGATAAAGGGTAGGCCATTCAGGACTGAGATGAGAAGAAATTTCTTCACACAGAGGGTGGTGAATCTTTGGAATTCTCTACCCCAGAGGGCTGTGGAGGCTCAGTCATTGGGTATATTCAAAACAGAAGTCGATAGATTTCTGACTAGTAAGGGCATCAAGGGATATGGCGATAGGGCCGGTGAATGGAGTTGAGCCATGATCTCATTGAAATGGCGGAGCAGGCTCGAAGGACCAAATGGCCAACTCCTGCTCCTATTTCTTATGTTCTTATGAGATAAATGACCAGGATAATCGATCTCTCTTTATTTTGGGTGCTGTTAGTCGAAGGATAAATGTTGGCCAGGCCACTGGGAAGAACTCCACTGCTTCTCTTCGAATAGTGCCCTGGGATCTCTTGCGTCCGCCTGAGAGGGCAGACTAATGTCTCACCTTTTAAAGAGCCGGCACAGGCACGACGGGCCGAATGGCCTTCTTCTGTGCCGTGTGATTCCATGATTCTAGGAGTTGTCCCAACCTCCTTGTCGTAAGAGTGATTTAAAATTTATGTGGCACTGTCCCCTGGTAAAATTGTTAGCAAAGCCCTTTTTTTCATCTCGATAAACATGCATCATGTTGATCGGGTCATCGGGACAAACAGAATCATTACTCTTCTTAGCCCTTTCCTGTCCCGAAGTAATGACAACCCCTCCCCTTTAAATAGAATACTTATTGGCCTATTTTTTAATGCCCTGGCTATTCTTTTCTTCTGTTGAGATTTTCCTATGTCACATACAGGGGTAAATTTTAGGAATTAGCACTTCTGGTGCAGAATTCACAAGCGTTGTGTGTATATTGGCATTTCAAGCCTGCAGGCTAGCAGCCCAGTAGGTGGTCCATGTGTTTTTCTGTCCATTAATTTCGAGCTCAATCCATTCATTTCAACAGTTGCGAGCCTCGGATCGAATGCACTCTGGATGAATTCTAAATCGCTGTTTAGGCCCTAGCTGGGGTATTGTGTCCAATTCTGGGCACCACACTTTAGGAAGGATGCCAAGGCCTTGGTGAGGGTGCGGAGGAGGTTTACCAGAATGGTACCAGGGATGAAAGACCACAGTTACGTGGAGAGACTGGAGCAGCTGGGGTTGTTCTCCTTGGAGCAGGGAAGGTTAAGGGGAGATTTAATTGAGGTGTTCAAAATCATGAAGGGGTTTTGATAGAGTAAATAAGGAGAAACTGTTTCCACTGGCAGAAGGGTTGTTAACCAGAGGACGCAGATTTATGGTGATTGGCAAAAGAACCAGAGGCGAAATGAGGAGAATTGTTTTTACGCAGCGAGTTGTTATGATCCAGAATACACTGCCTGAAAGGGTGGTGGAAGCAGATTCAATAATAACTTTTTTAAAAGGGGAATTGGGTAAATACTTGAAAGGGACAAAAATTGCAGGGCTGTGGGGAAAGGGCAGGGGAGTGAGACTAATTGGATATGCAGTGTCAGCTGTGGCTCAGTGGGTAGCACTCTCGGCTTTGAGTCAGAAGGTTGTGGGTTCAAGTCCCACTCCAGAAATTTGAGCACAAAATTCTAGGCTGACACTCCCAGTGCAGTATTGAGGGAGTGCTGCAGTGTCGGAGATGCTGTCTTTCAGATGAGACGTTAAACCGAGGCCCCGTCTGCTCTCTCAGGTGGATGTAAAAAGATCCCATGGCACTATTTTGAAGAAGAGCAGGGGCGTTATCCCCAGTGTCCTGACCAATATTTATCCCTCAATCAACATCACTAAAAACACAGATTATCTGGTCATTATCACATTGCTGTTTGTGGGAGCTTGCTGTGTGCAAATTGGCTGCCACATTTCCTACATTACAACAGTGACTATACTTCATTGACTGTAAAGTGCTTTGGGATGTCCTGAAGGTCATGAAAGGCACGATATAAATGTGAGTCTTTCTTTTTAACAAAGAGCCTGCACAGGCACAATAGGCCAAATGGCCTCCTTCTGTGCTGTAAAGTTCTACGAATTGCCAGTCTGAGCTCTTGCTGCGCGGAGATCTGTGCCAGGAGTGCTAACTGGTGAGATTCATCCTGTAGTTCCCTCATTGTAAGAGCAGGCAGGCAGCCTGTTGCCCAACTAGTGCCAGTGCCACTCTTATACTGGCTGCTGTCTGTACGAGAACAGTCAAGGGTTGTCTTGCTTTCTTATTCAGAGGGAGTACTTGTGTGCGTGTTTGTTTAAATTACGTACTGGTCCAGATAGGGGCTCCCCTGATGATCCAGCTGCCAAATGCACTGCCTGCTGTGGAACTGGGTGGTACAGCCTAGCAGTGTCTTGGATGTAATGTTTATTCTGTGCCGAGTTAGTGAGGACAGTAATGGAAGTGCTGCTCTAAATCCCTTGGTCTAAGCAAGGAATAAATTAGCCAAACACTTCAGCTCCTGTTCCCTACGCAACGATGCCTTCTACAAAGCGTGTATTGATGGGTGTCAGCGGAGGGAGTCCAGGACTAGGCTCTGTTGCACTGGTCCCCCCCTGCCATCCAGTGGCCTTGCTGGCGCCCATTGTGTGGGGTACACAAGATGAACGGCCACTTGTGCGAGGCACTAGAAGGCAGCCAGCACCTGTGGAGCGGTTTGTCAGGACTACCCAAGGTCCACCAATCAGGTGCCCCGCAAATCGGGGGTGGGGAGAAATTCACAAATACCAAAGTGTCAGTATGAGTCAAAAATGGATGGCCAAGTAGTTTTTGATATGTTATAAAGACAAAAAAAGAACAAAGTTGCATTTATATAACACCTCTCATATTCTCAGGCCACCCCAGAGTGCTTCATAGTCAATGAGTTACTTTTGAAGTGTAGTCACTGTTGTAATGAAAGAAACGCGGCAGCCAGTTTGTGCACAGCAAGCTCCCACAAACAGCAATGAGATAAATGACCCGATAATCTGTTTTGCTGATGTTGATTGAGAGGTGGCTGTTAGCCAAGACATTGAGACAACCCCCTTGTTTTTTCTTTGAATGACGCCATGTGGATCTTTTACCTCCACCCAAATAGGCAGATGGCGGCCTCGATTTATCGATTAATCCGAAATGAGGCAGCTCCCGACACTGCGGCACTCCCTCAGCGCTGCACTGGAGCGTCAGCCAAGATTATATGCGCTCAGGTCCCGGGAGTGGGACTTGAAGCCCCTGCAATCGGCCGACTCATGGGCCAGAGTGCTGACAACGGAGCCAAACTGACCAGTTACACTCTTTGAGATCTCTGCTGTAGCGTGAGCAGGTCGCAGAGGGATCCCCGGTGACAGTGAACGGCGGCTATTATTGCGCGAGTGTGAAAGTTTCGGAACAATGTGTTGAACAGTGATGCACCAAGTAGAGAGCTCGCCAACACCAGCATCATAGTCTCTCTTGTTAATTAGATGGATCTGTTGATAGTACGTAAAGTGCTCGTTCTCCTAATTCGTTATGGCGTCCCAGAGAAATTACCTATCAGTGTGAGATTTGAAAAAAAAAATCAGGTTAACCGACAAAATGCAAAATAATAATATATCAGCAATTTTAGTCGGTGCGAATGTAATGACCCCATTATTCTACACAGGCATCAAGCGTGTCGTAGGACTAAGTGCAGCAAGAGACAATAATGAGTTTTATAGGTGTAAAAGAAAGGAAATTGTTCAAATAGAACGTTCCCATAAACAGCTAGACGACGATTTTATTTTAGTTTGACATACAGTTATCGATTCAATAGGAAGTGCTGGTAAACCTGAGAAGGGGGTAATTACCTAAATTGGAGAGCTGCAGTGACACGATACTGGCTTAACAGCTGCACTTACCGGGACCTTTATTTAATCTGTGCAGAAGATGGCGGGGAAAGAACGTCCATTTACTCCAATCAGTTGGTGTCTGCAAGGCTCGAGTAAATAAGTTATGAGTCTGAAGTTTTGTTTGACCAGCCAAGCCAAGTGGACGTGAGCTGCCAGTCATCAGTTATAAAGTGCAGACTGCCGTGTGATGATGTGCATCTAAGAGACCTGGGGGATGCACACCTCTTTACAAGGCAGCAAGCAGTGAGTTTGGATCTCAGATAAGTCTTTTTTTTTTAAGTTCCTGAGGCTTTTAGGAAGCCCAGAAGCTGGCTTTAAGTTGATATATTTTTTGCTACGTTAAAGGCGATATTTATAAATGCAAGTTGTTGTTGTAGAGCAGTGACCTTCACTAACTTTCAGCCGAGGAATGTAATCCTGAGCAGTTTCTGAGGGCTACTCTCAAGAACAGTGAAGCATGGGTCTCTGCTTGTGACATCCCACACAGTCACCTTACAGCAGCAACTTTTATACTGTGCAAGACTCCATGCTAGCACAGCCATCTCCTGATTCATGGGTCTTGCATCATCAGCTGCAACCCATAGGTAAAAGAAAATTTCATTCATGGGATGTGGGCGTTGCTGGCAAGGCCAGCATTTATTACCCATCCCTAATTGCTCCTTGAGAAGGTGGTGGTAAGCCGCCTTCTTGAACCGCTGCAGTCCGTGTGGTGAAGGTACTCCTACAGTGCTGTTAGGGAGGGAGTTCCAGGATTTTGACCCAGCGACGATGAAGGAACGGCCGATATAGAAACATAGAAGATAGGAGCAGGAGTAGGCCATTCGGCCCCTCAAGCTTGCTCCGCCATTTAACGAGATCATGGCTGATCATCCAAATTCAGTACCCTGTCCCTATAGAAACATAGAAGATAGGAGCAGGAGTAGGCCATTCGGCCCCTCGAGCCGAATATATTTCCAAGTCGGGATGGTGTGTGACTTGGAGGGGAACTTGGAGGTGGCGGTGTTCCCGTGCACCTGCTGCCCTTGTCCTTCTAGGTGGAAGAGGTCGCGGGTTTGGGAGGTGCTGCCGAAGAAGCCTTGGCGAGTTGCTGCAGTGCATCTTGTAGATGGTACACACTGCAGCCACGGAATGCCGGTGGTGGAGGATTCCTTTAAACTGGCAGTTGGGAAGATTGTTTTTATTCTTAACAAGGTCTTCCTTGCAGCCTTATTGGTGTACCTTCAGATTGCAGCTAGCTGTGTGAGGTCCATATATCAGGAGTTGTCAGTGCGACCACAGGTCTTGCATAGTATGGGGGGGGGGGGCAGAAATCCTTACAATAGCTAAGGCTACTGTGAAAACTATGGCCCTGAATTTCTGATCAGAGGCGTCCTGCAGACGGATGCCTTCGATCGGAAAAAAATCTACGAACCTACCTGCTGGTTCCGTAGATCCCGTGGCTTCCGATCCTGGGACTCTCCTGTTGGAAATGCGCAGAGGCCCAGGTATCCCCGGGGCGCAGGCGGTTCGCAAGCGCCCCTGGGATCACGTGGGCCATGGGGAACCAATCAAAGAAGGGAATCGCCATTTATACTTTTGACAGGTCTGTAGGGACAGAACTGTCAAAAGTATGAATGGGGATCACATTTAAAAACACACTAAAACATTAAATACATTTTTTTTTTAAATTACATAATTAAAATTAATTAAAATTCCATTTAATTGAAAAACATTTTTTAATTTAAATATTTTTACGGGGCTAAAAATAAACTTACCTTTTTTGAAGAGTATTTTTAATTTATAAATGAGTTATGAAATTTAATTTTTCTATTTTTCAACACTCTTAGGCTGGTAAAAGCTGGCCTAACGTCTGCTTTTACCAGGCGTAAGAATTCCACGGCCTTTCGGCGGGCGGAAGTTTTGCAAAAAGTGCAGCTCTCCACCCGCAGAGGCACTTTTCTCGGGCAGGCGGATGATCTGCCAAGAGGATTCTTGACAGATCGCAAGTGCCAGGTTTTAGCGCAGGCGCTTTGCATGCCTGAAACCGGCACTTGCGAGGCCCCCTACGGGTGCGAACACACCTCGTACACGCCCGTGGGGGGGTCGGAAAATCCAGCCCAATAGGATCTGTTATCCCCTTAATAGAGGACCTTCAGTTACTTTGTAGAAGTCAGTGCTAATCCTACTTCACCTTGCTGCAGAATATCCGGTCAGTATTTCCAAAGGACAAGATTAAGAGGAGATTTTATTTAGGTGTTCAAAATCATGACGGTTTTGATAGAGTAAATAAGGAGAAACTTTTTTCCGTGGCAGAAGGGTCGGTAATTAGAGGACACAGATTTAAGGTGATTGGCAAAAGAACCAGAGGGGAGATGAAAAGAAATTTTTTAATGCAGCGAGTTCTTGTGATCTGGAACACGCTGCCTGAAAGGGCGGTGGAAGCAGTAACTTTCAAAAGGGAATTGGATAAACACTTGAAGGGATAAAATTACTGGGCTATAGGGAAAGAGCAGGGGGGAGTGGGACTAATTGGAGAGCTCTTTCAAAGAATCCACACAGGCACGATGGGCCGAATGGCCTCCTTCTGAGCTGCATCATTCTATGATCCTATGACTTCATTGCTATAGACCTATAAGATTGCCATGCATGAATGCCACCAGAATTTCCACAGTCTCTGTTTCAAGAGGAGAGCCATTGCTTTCCTGTCGCCACAAAGTTCCGATCCAAAGTCAGATCTAGAAGGTCTTTTGCACCGTGAGGATGCTGACAGAACCCTAAGTTATGGTATCACTCATGGCTCAGTGATAGCACTCTCACTCCAGAGACTTGAGCACAAACATCTAGGCTGCTGACACTCCCAGTGCAGTGCTGAGGGAGCGCTGCACTGTCAGAGGTGCCGTCTTTCAGATGTGACGTTAAACCGAGGCCCCGTCTGCCCTCTCGGGTAGACGAAAAGGATCCCATGGCACTATTTCGAAGAAGAGCAGGGGAGTTATCCGCGGTGTCCTGGGCCAATATTTATCCCTCAATCAACATCATGAAAAACAGATTGTCTTTTTTTATTCGTTCATGGGATGTACCTGGAGGAAAAACATTTGCAGGACTAGGGGGAGTGGGACTAGCTGAAGTGCTCTTGCAGAGAGCCGGCACGGGTTTGACGGGCCGAATGACCTCCTTCTGTGCTGTAATATGATTCTATGTGGGCGTCGCCGGCATTTATTGCCCATCCCTAATTGCCCTTGAGAAGGTGGTGGTGAGCTGCCTTCTCGAACCGCTGGTCATTATCACATTGCTGATGGTGGAAGCTTGCTGTGTGCAAATTGGCTACCACGTTTCCTACATTGCAACACTGACTACACTTCAAAAAGTACTTCATTGGCTGTAAAGCGCTTTGGGATGTCCAGACGTCATGAAAGGCGCTGTAGAAATGCAAGTCTTCTTTCGTTTTAATTTAAGCAGTCTCGACAGTTTAATTCCAATGATGCAAGGATCGGGATACATGTCAGTGATTAAGCAGTGGGCAGCCCCACTAGTTCAGCATATCCTACACTGTTACTGTTTTACAGGGAAGAGGTCCGACACTGATAGGCTTCATTTTATAGATATTTTTGGGCATTCCTCAATCAGGTTCCAATTGGTAACATAGGCAAGACTGCTCTCTGGATCAATCCTCTCACAGTTAAATCTACACGGTATTGTAACACGCAAAGTGCCTGTAACAGTATAGTGCTAACAGTTGGTGTCATAGCTCCTATGAGCCCCACCCCTCCCCTAATTTTGGTATCCTCCTACGACATTAGGAGGATGTAACAACAACAACTTGCATTTATATAGCACCTTTAACGTAGTAAAATGTCCCAAGGCGCTTCACAGGAGCGATTATCAATTTGACTCATAGCCACATAAGGAGATACTAGGACAGGCGACCAAAAACTTGGTCGAAGAGGTAGGTTTTAAGGAGTGTCTTCCACCTAGAAGTCAAGGGCAGCAGGCGCATGGGAACACCACCACCTCCAAGTCACACACCATCCTGACTTGGAAATATATCGCCGATCCTTCATCGTCGCTGGGTCAAAATCCTGGAACTCCCTCCCTAACAGCACTGTGGGAGTACCTTCACCATACGGACTGCAGCGGTTCAAGAAGGCGGCTCACCACCACCTTCTCAAGGACAATTAGGGATGGGCAATAAATGCTGGCCTTGCCAGCGACGCCCACATCCCAGAAACAATTTTTTTTTTTAAAGGAGCAAGGTGAGGAGGAGAGCTTTAGGGAGGGAATTCCAGAGCTTAGGGCCCAGGCAGCTGAAGGCACGGCCGCCAATGGTGGATGCAGAATGAAGAAGAAAAATAGATTACATACTCATTTGAGTCTTCATTCTTTGAAAGATATGCGTCTCCACGCACCACTATCCCACCCATCCAAACCTGCACAGCAATGTTTCCAGGGGTTAAGAACAGAGAAAGACCAAGGTCCATCTAGTTTTCCTTCTACCATCCTGGTAGTCGCAAGATACAATGACGATCGAGTGGTTGACTAATCCTAGTAATCAATCTCTATCAATTAGTTTACAATGGATGCAGGGTTAGTTACAGTTTAGCTTCAGGTCAGTATGACCTGGTACAGTGGTGCCACCTTTATTGGATAGGTTTATCATGCATTCCTACTAGCTAGATAATCTAGCTTTTTGCAACATCCTGTACAAAATGAAAAATTACATTATTATACCATATTGAATAAATATTAATCAAAAACAGTAGAGTCTCTCAACTTAATCGCTGCATGAATTGGCCCAGTTAGAAATAGCAGGCAACAGATAGCAAGCCTTAAATTTTGCCCGCAAGCATTTTGACCTTTGATCTGATCACAGTAAATGTTTTTTTGGCTTGTGGCAGAATGGTTTAATTATACTATGAGCCACTTAATAGAATGCTGCAGGGAATAACCAATCTCAGAATCATGAAACATATCGTTATAACTGAGGGAAATGTCTAACCACTTGCTATCGGAAAGCTATTAATATTTACCACAACTCCGTAAACAAGACTACAGATGGTCGGAGCTGCCTCAGTTTGAGGAAGTCAAAAATTCCAATTTGAATTGAGGATCCAGTTATTGGAGTTTGAGTTCCATGGTTCACATTGAGATTTTACTTTTGGTCAGTCGATTCACCAGGATGTTAGCCTGGATGAAGGATTACAGCTATGATGTGCGATTTGAGAAGTATGGGGGCCTTTTTCACTGGAACTGAGAAGGTTTAAAGGGGTGACCTGATATGGGCCTCAAGATTATGAAGGATTTCGATGAAGTGACTAGAGATCGTTTCCACTGGTTGACGTAGATGGTAGGGAGAGGGCGGACGTTGAAGACAGCAACGAAAAGAATTCAAGGGAAGAGTAGAAAAAAAAATTCTTTACACAGAAGGTGGTGGAAATATGGAGTACTCGACCACAAACCATTGTTCAAGCAGAATCCATAAAATTCTTTCAAAAGGGAGTTAAATAGTTGCTTGAAAAAGCAGAATGTGAGAGGGTATGGGGGACCGAACCCGAAGAGTGGGATTAGACTAGGTGGCTCAGGTGAAGAAAAACACTGGTGCAGACCTGATGGGCTGAATGGCCTGTTTCTATGCTGTTAACGTTCCGTGATCATTGGTAATATCTTAGGCTGTACTTAAATGGGATGGGCAGTTGTGGCAGATAGTGTCAGCCAGTGGCTCAGTTGGTAGCACCCTTGCCTCTGATTCAGAAGGTTGTGGGTTCAAATCCCACGCCACAAAACTTAAGCACAAAAATCTAGGTCCCAAAGCACTTTACAGCCAATGAAATACTTTTGAAGTGCAGTCACTGTTGTAATGTAGGAAACGCGGCTACCAATTTGCGCACAGCAAGCTCCCACAAACAAGCAATGTGATAATGACCAGATAATCTGTTTTAGTGATGTTGATTGAGGGATAACTATTGGCCCAGGACACCGGGGATAACTCCCCTGCTCTTCTTCAAAATAGTGCCTTGAGATCTTTTACGTCCACCTGAGAGAGCAGACGGGGCCTCGGTTTAACGTCTCATCTGAAAGACGGCACCTCCGACAGTGCGGCACTCCCTCAGCACTGCACTGGGAGTGTCAGCCTGGATTTTGGTGCTCCAGTCTCTGGCATAGGCCGTACGGCCCCTCGAGCCTGCTCCGCCATTCAATAAGATCATGGCCGAACTTCTACCTCAACTCCACTTTCCCGCCCTAGCCCCATATCCGGATGCTTTAAGCTTTTGCCCGCTAATACCACCAACAGTAATTCCTCGGCTATACCGAGGTGGGAATTTTAACTCTCCGACGACTGGTGGGAAAGGAGCAGTTAAAATGAAGCGGCTCCATTTCCTGCCGATTCTCCATTTTAACGGCGCTGGCTTTGGGACACGGGACCCCAATGGCATCTTAACCCGCTCCGGAGCTTGGACCCCTGCCTAGGCCCACATGAGGTAAGTTTAAAAAAAACAAAAACACTTTTGTTAATGGGGCCAGGAGCATTGCTCTGGCACTCACAAGTAAATTTTGGTCCACTCGTGCCTTGGGATCCCCTCAGCCGAGAGACCCTTGCAACGCCCTCCCTCCCTCCCTCCCCGGCTTACCGCGCTGCCGGCAGCCTTTTCTTGGTGCAGGTTGGGGGGGCCTCTAGGGTACTCGGTCTTCATTCCCTTCCACCGACTGGCTGCCACACCCCACTCGAAGCAGGAGAGTGGCTGACCCCGGCAGCATTCAAGTACCTGCCGGGCTTCAGCGGAAGGCACGGCCGCCAGTGGTGGAGCCATTAAAATCGGGGATGTGCAAGAGGCCAAATTTGGAGGAGCGCAGGTATCTCAGGGGAGTTGTAGGAGGTTAAAGAGATCGGGAGGAAAGAGAAAGCAGGGGGAAAAGCAGAGAGACGAGAGTGAAGGAAGAAAAACTGGCATTTACATAACGCCTTTCACGACCACCGAACGTCCCAAAGCACTTTACAGCCAATGAAGTACAGTCACTGTTGTAATGTGGGAAACGCAGCAGCCAATTTGCGCACAGCAAGGTCCCACAAACAGCAAGGTGATAATGACCAGATAATCTGTTTTTGTTATGTTAGTTGAGGGATAAATATTGGCCCCAGGACACCTCCCCTGCTCTTCTTTGAAATAATGCCATGGGATCTTTTACGTCCACTGGTTTAACGTCTCATCCGAAAGACGGCACTTCCAACAGTGTAGCACTCCCTCAGCACTGCACTGGGAGTGTCAGCCTAGCGTTTATGTGCTCAAGTCTCTGGAATGGGGACTTGAACTCACAACCTTCTGACTCAGAGGCGAGTGTGCTACCCACTGAGTCACAGCTGACACTGACAAGAGAAGAAGACTGAGGTGAAGGAGGAGATAGACCGACGTAAGGAGAAAAGAGAGAGAGACCAAAGTGAAGGAGGAGAGAAGTGATGTACAGAGCTGAAGGAGGTGTAAACGACATGGTTCAAGGGTACCGAGAATTAAACGTAGCGTCTAATTGTGATTCTGTCTGACTCGAAAGTCATTTAATCAAATATACCACATGGATTTGGTCCAAATGTTTGGACATATGTGTATCACTATTTAATGGGTCTGCTTATTGGCTTTTGTGCAGAATTAATATAATTTAATGCAGAACATAACTGGAATTAATATATGATATGTTAAATAAACTATCCATTTATCACAGGGATGTTTCTCAAACAGGTAGGATAAACAAAATTCAGTATCTGTATGAAACAAGTTACACTCTGGATGACTGTACACCGATAAATTCTTGCTAATATTTCACTGTGAATTCCCAGTGAGTGGGAAGCTGGTGGGTATTAACTCAAAGGAACTGATGAGCAGAGAAAGGATCATCAGCACTCAATCAAAAGATGCAGAGGAGCACCATTGCGATCACTGGGGATGGTCCACCTTTCCTTCGACCATGATACCATACAACAGTTTTATTTATTTTACAGCATTGAGACGTGCTTTGACATTACGCCAATTCATTGAGAGAGTGGCAAATAAATGAAAAAGCAAAGGTTGGCCAAACATTATCGGCCAGAACAGTGCCCCTTTAATTCCCACACATAGATGATGATCCGTTCAGAATTTCTTAATGTACATCCAACAGCTATTACATAGAATTTTACAGCACAGAAACAGGCCGTTCGGCCCAACAGGTCTATGACGGTGTTTATGCTCCTCGTGAGCCTCCTCCCACCCCTCTTCATCTCACCCTACCAGCATAATCTTCTATTCCTTTCTCCCGCACGTACTTAACTAGCTTCCCCTTAAGTGCATCTACGCTATTCGCCTCAACCACTCCCTGTGGCAACGAGTTCCACATTCTCACTACTCTTAGGAGGTAGCTCAATGCATAAGCAAAGGAATTGGCGTCACTATTCGGTCGCAGCGTTACTAAAGATATTGTATTGCGATTGTGATTGCTGTAATACTGCTCTAAAATTCCATGTCATTGGAGCCACAGTGCACGCCCAGCCAGTACAGCTGGCAATTGGGACTGCACACTCCATAGATTCTACACTAATAGTGCTTGACGGCAGCGAGCAACAGAATGAAGTGAGCGTTTTGACCTCTGCCCAGCTCGGCCACCTATTTAGCCCAGCCTCCCCTTTCATTAAACAGCATCTGTGTTGTTGGCCTACAAAGGGCCCATTGTGTAGCCCAGAACGCAATTGATACAACATCCCCCTTTAACACTGCTCCGTCTCCTCACAAGCATTCTTGTAGTCTTTCAGGACGGGATGTCTATAAAAGTGTTGTGGCTTGTGTGCTCCCAAGCCTTATTAATTCCACTAGATTGCTCTTGTAGATAAACTCCTGACTCTAAATGGCCGTGGGTTGAAGGGGGGCTGAAAGAGGGCAAGTGTCAGCCAACAAAGACCTCCGTGCCTTAGCAACATTCAATTTTCTGATTTAGCTGTGACTTTCCCAGTTGCGCAGAGCAAGAGAATGTAACTTGTCTGCTGCAGAAAATCAGGGCTTTTCAAATCGGTGTCACAGTGTCGTCATTTACTCATTTTATGCCCACGGCCCAATAATTTGAGCAGTTTGCTCATCGCATTTTAAATTGCCTTTTGCTGGCTGCTGTATAGAATCATAGAAATTTACGGCACAGAAGGAGGCCATTCGGCCCATCGTGTCTGTGCCGGCCGACAAAGAGCTATCCAGCCTAATCCCACTTTCCAGCTCTTGGTCCGTAGCCCTGTAGGTTGCGGCACTTCAAGTGCATATCCAAGTACTTTTTAAATGCGATGAGGGTTTCTGCCTCTTTAACCTGTACATCATGTGCATTGCAGATATCCATGGTATTTAACTTACGTGAGGTTATGGTTCCATTGTTGGAATAAGAAGGGAGGGATGCAACCGTCAACCAACATCACTGAAAGAGGTTATCCAGTCATTTATCTCATTGCTGTTTGTGGGACCTTGCTGTGCACAAATTTCCCTGCATTATAACATTAACCGCACTTCAAAAGTACTTTGTTGGCTGTGAAGCGCTTTGGGACGTCCTGAGGTCATGAAAGGCGCTGGAGAATGTGAGCAGGGTCTTGAGAGGGCAAGTTTTAATATCCACTGGGATTCATAAACAGCAGTAGCAAGCAGTCAGAAGTTAACCACAACTGTAATGGCAATATCACAGGTTGTTGAATTTTTGTAGACAGTTTTAGTAATTAACATACTGTGCCTCCCCCAGTAAAGGGACACCCCCACCTGAAGAAGAGCATATCCAGAGAACATTAAAGGGTTAAATGATGAGAAACGGTTGCATAAACCTGGCTTGTATCTCTTGGGTTTAGAAGGTTGAAGGGTGATCTAATCGAAGAGTTTAAAATCAAAAGATTGATTCAATAGAGTTGGCGCAGAGGAACTATCTCCTCCTGGTAGGGAAATCCAGAACAAGGCACGCACAGTCCTAAACGTAGAGCGAGGCCATTGAGGAGTGAAAGCAGAAAGCATTCATTGTCACAAAGGGTAGTGGGAATCTGGAACTCTCTTCACCCAAAAGGTGATTAGTCAAGACTGAGAACAATAGACTTTTTTGTGAGGTAAGGGTATCCAGGGATATGGATCAAAGACAGGAAAATGGATGTTGATGTACAGAGCAGCCATGATCTAATTGAATGACGCAACAGGCTCGAGGGGCTGAATGACCTCCTCCAGTTCCTATGTTTTGTAGATAAGGGCATATATCATGACGCTGTTCATCACTGATCACCTGTTCCCTGATAATTATATGGATTGTTTTATTTTTTTTTCTTAACTTCACTATAAATGAAGCAGTTCAGAATAAATACTCTTGCACTGGATCAGGTGCTGTCTGAGGAGGCAGTGGCGGCGTTTTCCACAGAGACCCATTTTTCGCAGAGATAACAGATTCTATGGCCGAATCCGGCGCTCTTTGCTCTGATCCGTGCTCAAGTCTCTGGAGCAGCATCTCTGAAAATTGACCCCAAGAACCGGGTTTGCAAATAGGCCGGAGTTCTCCCTCTATCAGAGATCGAGCCCCCCCTGCCCATCTCTCCCCCCCCCCCTCGCCCCCACCCCCCACGCCCCAAGACATCCTCCAGACAATGAAGAGACTTCCACGTCACTCTGTAACGCAAGGGAAGAACTTGCATCTGTTTTACGAGCATGTGCTCGAGCTTCTTTTTACGCGGCGTGTTGTTTTTACACCTCGGCCACGGTTAGTACTTGAGATCGAGAATCAGTGTTTGCAGATCGGGGCATAAACGCACAACTAAAAGTAAACTTATTAAAACACAAAGGTGCACCCAATGGGTGGGGGCGGCGGGGGGTGGGGGGGGGGGGAGAGAAATCGATGGGTGCAAAGTGCTTTTCTGAAAGGTGGAAATGTGACTTCAACCAAAATAAGTGTTACATAGAATTAGGTAGAATGTACAGCTCAGAAACAGACCATTCGGTCCAACTTGTCCATGTCGGCGCTTATGCTCCACTCGGGCCTAGTGTTGTTGTGGAGTAACAGAAAGTAAAGACCGAGGGGCCGAAATTCTCCAAGGGGTTTATCCTTGGACTCCTCTAGTACCCTCAGTACTGAGGGAGCGCCGCACTGTCGGAGGTGCCGCCTTTCGGATGAGACGTTAAACCGAGGCCCCGTCTGCTCTCTCAAGTGGACAGAAGAGATCCCAGGGCACTATTTTGAAGAAGAGCAGGGGAGTTATGCCTGGTGTCCTGACCAATATTTATCCCTTAACCAAGCACCTCCAAATACTTGAAGGCCATTCAATTCCTCACAGAGAGGGAGGGATAATTGGAGGGATATACACACCCAGACCACGCTAGCTACCAGTTCCAGAGCTTGCCAGCAGCTCGTCAACATGCCCTTGCCAGGTGATGATGCCAAGCACTTAGATACAACAACTTGTATTTATACAGCACCTTTAACATAGTAAAACGTCCCAAGGCGGTTCACAGGAGCGATTATCAGACAAAATTTGACACCGAACCACATAAGGAGAAATTAGGACAGGTGACCAAAAGCTTGGTCAAAGGATCGTCTTAAAGGAGGAGAGAGAGGTAGAGAAGCGGAGAGGTTTAGGGAGGGAATTCCAGAGCTTCGGGCCCAGGCAACAGAAGGCACGGCCACCAATGGTGGAGCGATTAAAATCGGGGATGCGCAACAGGCCAGAATTAAAGGAGTGCAGAGATCTCGGAGGTTTGTGGGGCTGGAGGAGATTACAGAGATAGGGAGGGGCGAGGCCACGGAGGGATTTGGAAACAAGGGTGAGAATTTTGAAATCGAGGCGCTGCTTAACTGGGAGCCAATGTAGGTCAGCGAGCACAGGGGGTGATGGGCGAACGGGACTTAGTGCGAGTTAGGACACGGGGCAGCCAAGTATTGGATGAGCTCAAGTTTCAAGACAGCAGTAACGAGGAGAAGCGATTAAGTTTAATGGGTAGAATGACCGCTTTTTTCTTGGCTCCACATGTTTTTATATTAAGAGGACATCTAAAAATAAGAGCATCTCCTGTCTTTTTTTTCCACGGTGAGATTGCACAACATTGATCAGATTGCTAAATAATTAATAGAAGGTGCGGAATTAAAACCGATTAATGCAGCGTTTTTGAGAATTTAACTGATGATGATGATACGCTAGTCCAAGTGGTTGGCCTGCTCACAGCACAATTGAAAAATCAAATAGTAGGGGTCAGTGAGAACAGAAAGGGCGGACAATTTTAGAGTCGAGAATTGGCAGTGATTTAACTGGTTGGATGAAATCCCAGCATCTGTTGTTTCTGACACTCTTGTCACATTACACTTGTGAAATATTTTGCCAAAGTTATGAGGGCCTCTCTCTCTCTTTTAAAAAAAAAATGAGCTAGAAGAACATAAAGACCATTTGTTACCTAGATTTGAAGTTGATGCTTAATGAATATAGTCTAAGTTGGCCAACAAAAGAGATATTGTCTCTTTCAGCATGCCCAATGGGTGGTTGACGGTGAATCAAGGAGAAAGAGCACACCAGAGAATTTCTTGTCCGCAAGATGGATGGCTTTTCTTCAATAGGCTGTGCTGTCAGCTGGTAAAAGGGGCCGGGGATCTGTGGCACAGGCCTGAATTCTCACGTTCCCCAGGAGGGTCCAATCTGGCCATGCTGCGATAGCAGGCTGCCCACAGTGGGCAGGTGGGGAACCGCTGACATTTCCTTGTGGCGTTCAGATCCGTGTCATTGTTTAAGGGGGCATTATCCGCCAGTCGCCTCGCAGGATCATGCCTGTTCCCAGCCATTCTCGCATCTGCTGTGTGCTGCAGCAGTTGGCGAGTGGCTGCGATGGAACTCGAGAGAGAGAGAGAGAGAGAGAGAGAGAAAGTGAACCGTGGGCATTTGTGATACGCTGCCTTTCTGTGGTGCTACCAGCATTCTTGAAGGTCATTGACAGAGACTAAAGCAGAATACTCTACACTAAATGAAATCTCTTCATTTATCATGGCACAATAGCGTCCCTTTAAAGTAACAGATGGTTGCTTTCTTGGTGTTGAATTTTTTCCGAAGAAAGATACAAGGCGCCAGAAAAATGCTTCTGCTCTGACGTGAACATAAAACAAACTCAATTTTGAAAATGAATGTATCTTTCCTGAGGCGATGGACCACAGCCAGGGCTTTGCTGTCAGGGCCATAGTCCTTAATATTGCAATTCAAATAGTTTTCAAAAGAATCTCCTCCCATCCCCGAATTCAAGAAATTCTAATAAAGAGAATAATCCGGTGTGAGCGCTCAGCAGTTAAAGTTATGAATAGAAAACCGCACTGCTGGCTTTATAGATTTGGCACATTTTGACATGCCGTGGCTCAGTGGGTAGCACTCTCTCGCCTCTGAGTCAGAAGGTTGTGGGTTCATAGTCCCCACTCCGGAGACTTGAGCACAAAAATCTAGGCTGACACTCCAGTGCAGTGCTGAGGGAGTGCTGCCCTGTCGGAGGTGCCGTCTTTCGGATGAGACTTTAAACCGAGGCCCCGTCTGCTCTCTCAGGTGGGCGTAAAAGATCCCATGGGACTATTCGAAGAAGAGCAGGGGAGTTCTCCCCGGTGTCATGAGCAACATTTATCCCTCAAACAACACCTAAACACAGTTTAACAAGTCACTTATTTCGTTACTGTTTGTGGGATCTTGCTGTGCGCAAATTAGCTGCCGCGTTTCCTACATCACGACAGCGACTACACTTCAAAAGTACTTCATTGGCTGTAAAGCGCTTTGGGACATCCTGAGGGTTGTGAAAAGTGCTGAAGAAATGCAAGTCTTTCTTTCTTTATGATGGAAATAAAGCCACAGCCTTTCTCAGAGCTGATGATAAAACTGAAAAGGTAATTATTACTCGTAACTTGGTACAGTGTTGGAGACATTACTGTCCTTTAGTTAGTGCCTATTCATGACCAAACCAGGCAAGGATTTTGGCAAACACACTGGCCCAGGTTTTACAGTGCTTCCGACAGCATACGCACCCTGTCGGCAGCCTTCAGAATGGCCCTGCGAGTTCCGGGGTTTTGCGCGTGCGCTGCGCCTGCACGAAAACCCGGAACTTGCGATCTGTCAAGTGTCGCTTGGACAGATCCACCGCCTCCGCTACAACATCACTTTTGCTGGCGCAGGGTCAGACTACTTGCCCAACTACTGCCCGGCGAATGCCCACGAAACCCTTACGCCTGGTAAAAGCAGGCAAAACAGCCTTCTATCACCAGCGTAAGAGTTAAAATAAATGTTAAAATTACATTTTTTAAAAAATGATTTAAACATACACATACATTTAAAATTAGCTCAGGTAAATTTTGTCCTGTTTTAAAATGTTTAAATTTATTTTTCAAAAATTAAATTTTTATTTTAAATGCTTAATTAATGGGTCTTTTTTAATTAATTTTGAATGCGTGATCATTTATTTTTACTTAAGTGGCGTGAAATTTCACTTATTAGGTGATTTCTATTCTGCTTCTGCATGTTGCTCCATTTACGTACGGAATCCCCAGAAGCATCATAGGAATCCCTCTCTTTGATTGGTTGGCCTCTAATGCGAACCGCCTGCGCCCCTGGGATCTGTGGGCCTTTACGCAGGCGTACGCCCGCAGGCCCAGGACCGCAAGAGTCCGAAGCTCCGGAGACACCAGGTAAGTGCGTATGTTCTTTTCGGTTCGGAGGTTTACGCTGGCAGCAAGCCTCCGACCACATTTCCCAGGCCTTTCTCTGTATCTCTTATACCCGGCAGGGAACTTTTACACTTTACACTGACACAGTTGAACTTTGGTTCTGAATACCCAATTGGCTGATCAGATTTTCTCACAGGTACTCCTGGGGTAAGTTGCCTTAAGGTAATCAGGTAAGCAGTTTAAAGCCAAGATACTTACCAAAATTAGGCAAAGGAAACGTTGGCGGAAAAATGGACAGGACATCGTGGAGGCTGAAAATGTCAGGATGGGAGTATAATAGCGCACACTTTCCAGCAAAGTTCACTGAACAGCGATCGCGAGGAGGAAAGTTGGCCTATTTTGCCACACCTTAAGGCCAAGGTGCTGAGGCTAAGGGGTAAAAATTCGATCGCGCCCCCGCAGCCGATTTTCCCAGGTAGCGCCCCGAGAGGGAGGAGGGGCGCTACTGGAAGCGCCCCGCATCACTCTTGGGGCGCTGCAAGTGAAAACCGCGGGCGCTGCGGCACGTCGCGCCGCGGTACTGCAGGCCTTCCTCCCCTTCTTAAAGGGGAGGGGCCTGGCGCAGCGCGTCCCGGCGCCCAGCTGGGCCACCAGGGATCGGGAGTGCCGGCGAACGAGCCCGGCACTCGAGGAGTAACGGGCCTCACGGAGAGCAGTCGGCACCCCGCGGGGGCGGGGGGGAGGGCTTCACGGGGGCCGGAGGCAGGTGCTGGCAGGCGGCCAGCAACAAAAATGGCCGCCCGGCACCTCCCCTTTAACTAGCGCCGCCCCGGCCGCAGGTAGGCTCCCCTTGACCGCATCGGACATAGCGTCCGGCGGTGAGTCGGGGGGCGCCACCCAATATTACAGCCGGGGCGTGGGCGGGGCGATGACGTCATCGCCAGCGGCGCAGCGCTGCCGCTAACCTCCCACTGAATTTCGTGGGAGACGTTGGCGGCGCTGTGCCTAGGCGCTAGCTGATTTGCGCTGCGTTAGCGCTAGGGTGCTAACGGGAGGCGCAAATCAACCAAATTTAGCCCCCTAAATGTATCGGCAAACCAGCGCCTTGGCTTAGGTCAACAACAACAACTTGTATTTATACAGCGCCTTTAACGTAGTAAAACGTCCCAAGGCGCTTCACAGGAACGTTATCAAACAAAATTTGACACTGAGCCACATAAGGAGATATTAGAACAGGTGACTTGGTCAAAGACGATAGCAAAATACTGCGGATGCTGGAAATCTGAAATAACAACAGAAAACGCTGGAAAAACTCAGCAGGCCAGGCAGCATCCGTGGAGAGAGAAAGAGAGTTAACGTTTCAGGTCGATGACCTTTCGTCAGAACTTGGTCAAAGAGGTAGGTTTTAAGAAGCGTCCTAAAGGAGGAGAGAGAGGTGGAGAGGTTTAGGGAGGGAATTTCATAGCTAAGGGCCTCGGCAGCTGAAGGCACGGCCGCCAATGGTGGAACAATTAAAATCAGAGATGCTCAAGAGGCCACAATTGGAGGAGCGCAGATATCTCGGAGGGTTGTAGGGCTGGAGGAGATTGGGGAGGGGGCGACGCCATGGACGGATTTGAAAACAAGGATGAGAATTTTTAAATCGAGGCGCTGCTAACTTAGGCTCAATCCATGATCACAGGAAACCAAACTGACTCTTAGGGCTGGATTTTGTCAATGGGGGCGGGACTGCTGGTTGTCGGGTTTCAGTCCGGCCCCCAACGACGTCCGGCCAACCCACGCTTGTTTCCCTTGATTGACCTTGTTAAGCCCGCCCTGCAGGCTTAGCAGGCCAATTAAGGGAAAGCCGGTGACAGAGGACGTCAGCGTAAGACGTTTCATCTGTCAAAGTTTTTTTGACAGATGAATTGTCAGCATTTGACAGCTTAGAGAAGCTGTCAAACACTGACAATCTTTGTTCTATGGTGAGCCCTTGCACTGAAGGCTCACCAAAACCTATTTCCTCAGCAGAAATTGGATGGCTGCTGCATCTGAAAATGCAGCAGCCATTCTGTCATCTCTGCCGTTGAGATGAGGAACCTCCGGATTCCCAAGGGTTGAAGCCTGCAGGAAGAAGCAAAGGTAAGTAAACTTTTTCTAACACTTTACTCTCACCTCTCATACTTACCTCCCCACACTTGCACCCATCACTCACCTCCACAGCGGACTTTTCAATCCCTCTCACCCCCGCAGACCCGCTGCTCGCCTCGCTGACCCTGGCGGGGTTTCTCCACGTCGGGAAGCCTGCACTTGCAGGGGTAAAATGGGGATAAGCCTCAAAACTGCCTGTTAACTACCTGTTAACAGGCAGTTAATTGGCTCTAATCCCCTTCCCGCCTCGAGGAGACGGGTCCCTGCGCGAGTCGGGGACCCACCTCCCGGGAAGATGGCACGGAGGCAGGTTGGGTGCGGGTTCAGTACCCGCTCCCAGTTTCTACCATTTTCCCGGCAGTCCCGCCTCCATACCCGCCACCCCAGCGCTGGGAAAATTCCCCCCTTAGTACGGGAACAGAATCAACAATGCCACGGTATCACGGTGTGTATTAAAACTCAATTTTCAACATGTCCTTGGCAGAGCTCAATGTGAAAAGTAGCACTTGTGATATTTTCAGGTTAAGTCCCCCCGACTTTTAATGACAAAAAAAATAGGATATCTTTGATGTTGTAGCTGGCGTGTCGAGTAGTTTATTGGTTTTGATGATGGTGCTTCAGCTCCTGACAAGTCGTCTTTCATCATTTTCCTGCTTGGCAATCTTCTTCATCTCCTCAAAATCCCCATCGCCTCCGAGATGGTCGAAAAAAGACTTCTAATTGAGACAAACAGGTTTCAAGTACCTTAAACCACGGCAATTGAACATCACTCCAGGCAAGTGGACCAATCATAGCGAATAAATCCATGGCCATCGCTTATTTTAGAAAGAGATGAGTCAGTCACGTTGCACACAGGATCAAATGTAGTCTTCTGGTGGAGTGGGGTTAGAGGCCAAAGGATAATTGGAGCAGGGTGCACTTGACGTAATCCAGCCTCCAATTTAAAGCTACACATTCTGTCCTTATTTTTATATTTCCATTACAAATTCCTAAGTTTGAATTTAGAATGGCCTCTTTAAACTTGTCATGTTGTAGTAGCACCTGCTGGCCAGCAGTGCGGAAGATCAGAGAGAGCTTGGAGTGCATGTCCACAGATCCCTGAAGGTAGCAGGACAGGTAGATAAGGTAGTTAAGAAGGCATACAGGATACTTGCCTTTATTAGCCGAGGCATAGAATATAAGAGCAGGGAGGTTATGCTTGAACTAGTTAGGCCGCAGCTAGAGTACTGCGTGCAGTTCTGGTCACCACATTTCAGGAAGGATGTGATTGCACTAGAGGGGGTACAGAGGAGATTTACGAGGATGTTGCCTGGGCTGGGGAATTTTAGCTATGAGGAAAGATTTGGATAGGCTGGGGTTGTTTTCTTTGGAACAGAGGAGGCTGAGGGGAGACTTGATTGAGGTGTATAAAAATATGAGGGGCCTAGATAGAGTGGATAGGAAGGACCTATTTCCCTTAGCAGAGAGGTCAATAACCAGGGGGCATAGATTTAAAGTAATTGGTCGGAGGTTGAGAGGGGATTTGAGGAGAGAATTTTTCACCCAGAGGGTGGTAGGGGTCTGGAACTCACTGCCTGAAAGGGTGGTAGAGGCAGAAACCCTCATCATATTTATAAAGTACTTGGATATGAACTTGAAGTGCCGTAACGCGCAGGGCTAAGGACCAAGAGCTGGAAAGTGGGATTAGGCTGGAAAGCTCTTTGTCGGCACAGGCACGGACACGATGGGCCGAATGGCTTCCTTCTGTGCCGTAAACTCCTATGATTCTATGATTCACAGGTGGGTGGGCGCAATTACAGCACGGCAGGTTTGCAGAGGCAGATCCCGTTCTGAATGTGGACCTTAGAGTTTATAATTGGTGGGGGCGGGGGAAAGTTGAGAGGAAGTGTGCACAGACGTAAGATTTTAAATATATAGATGATTCAGCTAGCAAAGACAGGTCCATGAAATTATAGATGCTAAATTAATTAGATAGCATAACTTTGCTGATGGTCTTGTTTCATTTCAAGGTTTTTACTGCGTGGTCTTACCGATTACAAGACCAGAGAAATTAAACCCCTTTGTTTCTCTCTCTCTGAGCTGGACAAATGTACCAGAAATTATATCTATTAGATTAATTTTTCTCCATTTAAATTTAATGTTGATGACTAGAAAGAACAAATTGTTTTTCGCTGATTTTTTTTTGCTTATTCTTCATATTCAGTAATAGCAGCCCTGTGGTACCAATATCAATTGAATTAATTTGGAGTTATTAACCCTCTTGATTCTCCTAGAGAAATGCTCTTTTAATGCATCACCCAGTGTATTTATCGACCGAGCCATTTAGGGAGCGTGGAGCTCACCGTCTTATCATTTTGTAACATTTGCCTAGTGTCAGCTGTGGCTCAGTGGGCAGCACTCTCGCCTCTGAATCAGGCGGTTGTGTGGGTTCAAAGCTCCCACCCCAGAGACTTGAGCACAAAAATCTAGGCTGACACTCCCAGTGCAGTGCTGAGGGAGTGCTGCACTGTCGGAGGCGCCGTCTTTCGATGAGACGTTAAAACTGAGGCCCCGTCTGCTCTCTCAGGTGGACGTGAAAGATCCCATGGCACTATTTCAAAGAAGAGCAGGGGAGTTCTTCCCCGGTGTCCTGGACCCAATATTTATCCCTCAATCAACACCCATGAAAAAAGAAAAAAAACGGATTATCTGGTCGTTATCGCGTTGCTGTTTGTGGGAGCTTGCTGTGCGCAAATTGGCTTCTGCCTTTCCTACATTACAACAGTGACTGCACATCATTGGCTGTAATGCGCTTTGGGACGTTCGGTGATCGTGAAAGGCGCTATATAAATGCAAGTCTTTCTTTTAAATGGCAGAGAAATTAAATCAAAGCAATGTTTGAGTGAACTCTTTGTAACGGTTTAATTTTAAAAGGGTTAGTCTCTTTTTAAGTCTGTGGTGCACTTAGATATAGTCAGCTCCTATTTGTTGAGAATCAGAATGTTTAGGTACTGTATTCAAGTGCTGGCCATGCTCAGGAAAACCAGGCCTACGTGCGGCCTAAAAGAACCACTGCAGGCTGCAACCAACAAGGTAAGATTTCCAGATAATAATGTAAGTTCAGCGTTCAAAGAAGGCAAGTCGCTGCCAACCCCTACTCTCCTTCTCAATAACCATCCCCCCCCCACCACCACCCTCCCCGCACCTCCCAGCCACGGCAGCCCTCCTGACCAACGCGGTGGCATAGTGGTTAGCACTGTTGCCTCACAGCGCCAGGGACCCGGATTCGAATCCGGCATCGGGTGACTGTCTGTGTGGAGTTTGCACATTCTCCCCGTGTCTGCGTGGGTTTCCTCCGGGTGCTCCGGTTTCCTCCCACAGTCCAAAGATGTGCGGGTTAGGTTGATTTGGCTATGATAAATTGACCCTTAGTGTTAGGGGGATTAAATACGTGGGGATAGGGTGGGATATGTGTCAGTGCAGGCTCGATGGGCCGAAATGGCCTCTATCTGCACTGTGGGGATTCTGTGATTCTGTGACCCAGTCGGGGATTTAGAGGGGATTTGAGGATAAACTTTTTCACCCAGAGGGTGGTTGGAATCGGGAACTCACTGCCTGAAAGGGTGGTAGAGGCAGGAACCCTCACAACATTCAAGAAGCATTTAGATGAGCACTTGAAACGCCATAGCATACAAGGCTACGGACCAAGTGCTGGAAAATGGGATTAGAATAGACAGGGCTTGATGGCCGGCGCTGGGCCGAAGGGCCTCTTTCTGTGCTGTATGACTCTATGACTCTCTGACACTTTCCCAGTCAAACCCCCCCCCTTCAGCAACTTATCTGAGGGCCGCTGCTGACGCCTCAGTGGCCTGATCTTCCATTTCCTCTTCTCCGACGAGCTGCTGGGGGCGTCGATTAGTTGTCCGCAGCTCGCCGACGATGATAGTGAGGCCTGAGGCCCAATATTGGTTGTGCCTCGGGCCTTGTCATTCAGGGGCAGGGGAACAAACCCTGCACCCTACTCCCCGCCGTACGCCCAAAAATAAGCAGGCTCGAATTTCTAGGCCAGTGTCTTCAGCAGAGGAGGAGAGGGAGGGTGGAATAATTGGCTGGGAAAATTTGCAACAAAATAATTGGAATATATTGTATGAATTTCCTCATAATTCATACACCTTGCTAAATTAGATTGCAACTTCACCAGTATCTTCCTTACAAACTGTGCTATCGCAGCATACCCTGGTGTGGGTACAGGTCCCTTTATAACGTTTAGGAATTATGAAATGCAGTTCAATGAAATACACTTCCCTTTTCAATAAAGTGTGATAGCAATCATCGCCTTTTGTAGTCAGAGGTGCATGCCAGTCACAAACTACTCCTGAACTCTACTACAGAGCTTGGCATTGGGGCCGGTGCTCTTGAGCCTGGAATGGGCGGGTTGTCTTCTGAGGAAAGTTTTGGACAGGC
This sequence comes from Squalus acanthias, assembly GCA_030390025.1. Classification (NCBI taxonomy): domain Eukaryota; kingdom Metazoa; phylum Chordata; class Chondrichthyes; order Squaliformes; family Squalidae; genus Squalus; species Squalus acanthias. The sequence goes on along the minus strand of CM059426.1, from coordinate 209,438,857 downwards.
TAGGCTTGTATCCGCTGGAGTTTAGAAGGATAAGAGGTGACTTGATTGAAACATATAAGATCCTGAGGGGTCTGGACAGGGTGGATGTGGAGAGGATGTTTCCTCTCGTGGGAGAATCTAGAACTAGGGGTCACTGTTTAAAAATAAGGGCTCGCCCATTTAAGACAGAGATGAGGAGACATTTTTTCTCACAGAGGGTCATGAGTCTTTGGAACTCTCTTCCTCAGAGGGCAGTGGAAGCAGAATCTTTGAATATTTTTAAGGCAGAGGTAGATAGATTCTTGATAAGCAAGGGGGTAGGCGGGAATGTGGAGTAACCAGATCAGCCATAATCTTATTGAATGGCGAAGCAGGCTCGAGGGGCCTACTCCTGCTCCTAATTCATATGTTCATATGAGCCATCAAAGGCGGTAAAATTTATGGGTGAATACCTTTCCACATTGGTGCTGCAGGACATATTCAGTGAGCCTGTACTCACAGGCAACAAATGCGGATCAAAGAATCGGGCTAGAGGATTACAGTCTTATCTCCACTATGGTCCTTCTGTGTTGTGTGGATGGCAGCTAATTTGTGCACAGCAAGCTCCCACAAACAGCAATAGAATAAATGGCCAGATGATCTGGTTTTTGATGGTGTTGGGTGAGGGATAAAACATTAGCCAGGACACCGGGCATACTCACCCGCTATTTGAATAGTGCTGCGGGATCCTTCCCGTCCACCTGAGGGGACAGTCGGGGCTCTCTCGGTGCTGCACTGAAGTGCTGGCCTAGATTATGTGCTCAAGTCTCTGGAGTAGGGTTTGAGCCCGTGACCCTCAGAGACATATCTACATTGGTTGCCCCAGTTATAGATGTCCTACCGCATACCTACAGGTGTCAGCAATGGCTCAGTGGGTAGCACTCTTGCCCTCTGAGTCAGAAGTCCCACTCCAGAGACTTGAGCACAAAAAATCTAGGCTGACGCTCCCAGTACTGAGGGAGCGCTGCACTGTCGGAGGTGCCGTCTTTCGGATGAGACGTCTGCCCTCTCAAGTGGACATAAGTGGTCCCACGGCACTATTTTGAAGAGGAGCAGATGAGTTCTCCCCGGTGTCCTGGCCAATATGTAACCCTCAACCAACATCACTAAAGGAGGTGGTCATTATCACATTGCTGTTTGTGGGACCTTGCTGTGCACAAATTGTCTGCTGCGTTTCTGCGTGCCTACACTTTAAAAGTCTTCTTCTTCTTAGGCAGTCCCTCAGAACCGAGGATGACTTGCTTCCACGTTAAAAATGAGTTCTCAGGTGACTGAGGAGTTCAATGCGGGACCTACCGTCTCTGTCACAGGTGGGGCAGACGGTGGTTGAAGGGGCGGGTGAGTGGGGTGCTTGGGTTAACGTGCGCTCCTTGCGCTGCTTGTGCTTGGCTTCCGCTTGCTCCCGGCGAAGAGACTCGAGGTGTTCAGCGCCTTCCCGGATGCTTCTCCTCCACTTTGTGCAGTCTTGGGCCAGGGATTCCCAGGTGTCGGTGGGGTTGTTGCATTTTTTCAAGGAGGCTTTGAGGGTGTCCTTGAAGCGTTTCCTCTGCCCACCTGGGGCTCTCTTGCCGTGCCGGAGCTCCGAGTAGAGCGCTTGTTTTGGGAGTCTCGTATCGGGCGTGCGGACGATGTGGCCCGTCCATCGGCGCTGATCGAGCGTGGTCAGAGCTTCGATGCTGGGGATGTTGGCCTGAGCGAGAACACTGACATTGGTGCGCCTATCCTGCCAATGGATTTGCAGGATCCTGTGGAGGCAGCATTGGTGGTACCTCTCCAGTGCAGGCACCTCAACGTACTTCAAAAGTACTTCATTGGCTGTAAGGTGCTTTTTTGGGACGTCCTGAGTCCGTGAAAGACGCTTTCTTTCTTTAAAACAAACACTTCCGCACGGATCGCACGGATGAACCGCCGGTGACTTCACAGTGTGCTCAAATAAGGAAAATAAAGAGCTAGTATCAAACGCATCACAGAGAGGGGTTAGCGTGGATTGGAAATGGTTCTGAGTGAAGTGTCTGATTTTCACGGTGCTACAGAAGCGCTAAGACATTAACGAGGTTTGAAGCGGCGATTCCCCAGAGCGCCTTTTTAACAGCTCTGCCTCCGGGTGTGTGTGGTGCTCCTTACTGGTGAGTGCTTTTAAGGTTCCGTGCTCCCTTGCATTTTAATTTTTTATCATGATGTTCTGTTAGTGTAACCTACAGTTGACCCGTACCAATGTAATTTACAGTGCTGCTACACTTGGGCTCGACTCTTTTACACCTTACTGAAATTAGACCGCAAATTCAGCAGTGTATCCAGGGAGCTCTTTGGGAGTCGAGTTGTCAGGCTGATTCAAATCAAGTCAAGTGGACTGATATTACACCCAAACTCCCAACCGCTGACTTTTCTTTTTCTCCAAGTTTGATCAGGAACAAGTTTTTTTTTAATCCTATATGCCAGCGGATATCTCATGGCGTCGTTGAGAGTGAGTCTCATGGCCGAAGTAGAAAGAAAAATAAAAGAAAGACTTGCATTTCCCCAGCGTCTTTCACGACCACCGGACGTCGCAAAGCGCTTTATAGCCAATGAAGTACTTTTTGAAGTGGAGTCACTGTTGTAATGTAGGAAACCTGGCAGCTGATTTGCGCACAGCAAGCTCCCACAAACAGCAATGTGATAATGACCAGATAATCTGTTTCAGTGATGTTGGTTGAGGGATAAATATTGGCCCCAGGACACCAGGGATAACCCCCCCTGCTCTTCTTCAAAATAGCACCGTTGGATATTTTACATCCACCTGAGAGGGCGGACAGGGTCTTGGTTTAATGTCTCATCTGAAAGACGGCACCTCCGACAGTGCGGCACTCCCTCAGCACTGCACTAGAGTGTCAGCCTGGATTTTTGTGCTCAAGTCTCTGAAGTGGGACTGTGAACCCACAACCTTCTGGCCGCGAGCAAAACCCGGCAGAAAAATCATAGGGGCCATCGAAAACATTGTGATTTCTTTGTTTACTACATATCAAACATGGGGGGAAAAAAGGCTGTTTGACTGACAGCCAAGAATCATCCAATCAGGTAACGAAGAGTCTGTTCCTATTCCGATTGGCCGTGGGAAGGCGGGAGCGCCGTGGGTATGGACGTGTCGGGCGACCAATGGCGAGAGTGTAGGGGGTGGGGCAGATGCCGGCAGGAGATCATGTGGTGACATCTCCAGCAGTAAGTCCAACCAGAGTTGGCAAACTCCTAGATCTGTGGAAGAAAGAGGACAACTGGCTGAGAAGTGAAATCCTACAACGATTTGGGATGACACGTTTTGTCGGAAGATGCAGGGCCTCTTTAGGGAAAATATGCCATTTTTACTTTTAGGAATCTAAATCACCAGGGATCGGTTCTGTCACCAAATGAAACAAGATTACGGCAGTTTATACTTGCGTTATTACTCCACTTCGTTTAATATTTGTGGACTTCTACATAAGAAAGTAAGAAATAGGAGCAGGAGTCGGCCATTCGGCCCCTCAAGCCTGCTCCTCCATTCAATAAGATCATGGCTGATCTTCTACCTCAACTCCACTTCCCCGCCCGATCCCCATATCCCTTGATCCCCTTAGTGCCCAAAAATCTATCGATCTCTGTCTTCACCACCCTCTGAGTGAAGAAATTTCTCCTCATCTCAGTCCTAAATGGCCGACCCCTTATTCTGAGACTGAGACCCCTAGTTCTAGACATTCCAGCCAGGGGAAACGTCCTCCCTGCATCTACCCTGTCAAGCACTTTTATATGTTTCAATGAGATCATCTCTCGTTCTTCCAAACTCTAGGGAATATAGGCCTAGTCCAATGTACCCTTTAATTTTTTTGGGTGCGCGGCCCCTTTAAGGGCGTTCTTTCCTATTTAAAAGCCAGTGAGCTGGCTCCGGGGGAGCTTAAAGAGAATGTTGGCCTAATCTATTCAATCTCTCCTCGTAGGACAATCCCCTCATCCCACGATTCATTCTAATGAACCTTCGTTGCACTCCCTCTCAGGCAAATATATCCTTAGGTAAGGAGACCAAAACTTCTAAATGGTTCAACTTGAACTCTGACCTGCAATCAGGCCATTGTGGGAGAGCACTGAGGGACGGTATACAGCCAGGGCTATTGCTTTACCTTGGAGAGCCACCGAAACCTTTCCCCGACTGCGCCTTCCAGTTCCTCCCTCGTGTGGCACAATGTGCTCTGAGGCAATGTTTCTGAGTGACAGGCCTGTGCTTTAAGGAGGCTGGGGCCCAATTAGTAACCATCCAGACATTTTGTCAGCACTTGACACCAGGAGAAGCAAAATGCTGTGAAGGGGCTTAACCGCTCAAGAAATGATAGGTCGCCACCAGAAATGCTGAGTTTGTTGTCCGACAGAATACAAAGCAATTCAAGCTGATTGTTTAAGATAGTCAAATCCTGACGTAAAGGGTTTGATAGGGTAGATGCAGAGAAACTATTTCCTCTGGTGGGAGAGTCCAGAACAAGGGGGCGTAACCTTAAAATTAGAGCCAGGCCGTTCAGGGGTGATGTCAGGAAGCACTTCTTCACACAAATGGTTGTGGAAATCTGCAACTCTCTCCCCCAAAAAGCTGTTGAGGCTGGGGGTCAATTGAAAATTTTAAAACTGAGATTGATGGGTTTTTGTTAGGCAAGAGTATTAAGGGTTACGGAACCAAGGCGGGTAGATGGAGTTAAGATGCAGATCAGCCATGATCTAATTGAATGGCGGAACAGGCGCGAGGGGCTGAGCGGCCTCCTCCTGATCCGATGTTCCTAAGTTAGCTTATTAACCTTACTTAGAGTCATAATAAAGCCATAACGGCACAGAAGGCGGCCATTCGGCCCATCGAGTCCGTGCCGGCTCTCTGTAGAGCAATCCAGTCAGTCCCATTCCCCCGCTCTATCCCCGTAGCCCTGCAAGTTTATTTCCCTCAAATTCCTATCCAGTCTCCCCTTGAAAACATTGAGTGTCTCCGCTTCCAGCACTTCCGTCGGCAGCGAGTTCCAGGTCTTCACCACTCGCTGCATAAAAAAGTTTTTCCTCACGTCCCCCCTGCATTCTTGCCCAAAATCTTAAATTTGTGTCCCCTAGTCCTTGTACCATCAACTAGTGGGAACAGCCTTTCCCCGTCTAGCCTATCCAAAACCGATATAATCTTGTACACCTCTATCAAATCACCCCTCAACCTCCTTTGCTCTAATGAAAACAAATCCAGCTTCTCCAGCCTGTCCTTGTAGCTAAGATCCCCCATCCCTGGAACCATTCTGATAAATCTCCTCTGCACCCTCTCAAGGGCCTTCACATCCTTCCTAAAGTGTGGTGACCAGAACTGGACGCAATACTCCAGTTGTGGCCTAACCAGCGCTTTACAAAGTTTCAGCATAACTTCTCTACTTTTGTACTCAATACCTCTATATTTCTTCATATATATCAGAATATTACAAAGCACGTGCATTTATATGGGACCTTATCATATCCCAAAGTGCTTTACAACTGATGAATTACTTTTGAAGTGTAGTCAATATTATGTGTAAAAATGCCGAGATTATATGGCCCAAGACTTGGAGTGGGATTAAAACCACAGCACCTTCCAGCTCCTTGTCGAATACGAGTGTTTTTTTATAAAGACAATGGCAGTGAAGTTGGGAGAAAGACTTCAGAAACTCACTCTGCAGAGCCAGCTAGTGGTCAGAGCCTGTAACATCGTGACATTTGATATAGAAAAATTGAATGGGAAATGTGGAATAAAAAGCTAGTATCAGCAATGGCGACCATGAAACGACCGGATTGTCATAGAAATCCCATCTGGTTCACTGATGTCCTTTGGGGAAGGAAATCTGCCGTCCTTACCCGGTCTGGCCGATATGTGACTCCAGACCCACAGCAATGTGGTTGACTCTTAACTGCCCTCTGAAATGGCCGAGCGAGCCACTCGGTTGTAGCAAACCGCTGCGGAAAACTACCTAACAGCACTGTGGGAGTACCTTCACCTCACGGACTGCAGCGGTTCAAGAAGGCGGCTCACCACCACCTTCTCAAGGGCAATTAGGGATGGGCAATAAATGCCGGCCTCGCCAGCGACGCCCACATCCCATAAACGAATAAAAAAATGTTGACATAGCAAGTTACAGTGGTTACATGGTGACACAAAAATGTGACCAGATATCATGACGACAGGAAGTAAGGTTTACAAACAGGAAGTGCACACACCCTATGCAAGATTATATTTTGCTCGAAACTTCTACGAACACGTGCCACTGCAGTGGTTTCCTTCTCTAGCTGGGTGTATCTGTGTTCGGTGTCTTGTCATTGAGTGAGAGGCAGAGGCTGCTGCTCAATCCTGAACAAACACTGAACAAGGGATACTGCAAGAATTGGACCATCTCACATAGATTTGTACATGAGCTTCTTTCTGATTTTGCTATCATACAGCATAGAAGGAGGCCATTCGGCCCACTGTGCCGGCTCTTTGAAAGAGCTATCCGAATTGTCCCACTCCTCCTGCTCTTTTCCCATAGCCCTGCAATTTTTTTTCTTTTTAAGATTCAACAGAAGTTGTGGAAAATATACCAACATCATCAAGCAGAAATCTGCAACAATCTCTTTTCATTTGTTTGTAAATGCATTCAATATATGCATGTCCAAACAGTATGCACCTGTGTGTACTTTTCTACCCATGTCCTGATCCCAAACAGTGTGTGGCATAGGAACAGATGTTTTTTTAATTAATTCATGGGTTCATGGGATGTGGGCGTCACTGGCAAGGCCAGCATTTATTGCCCATCCCTAATTGCCCTTGAGAAGGTGGTGGTGAGCCGCCTTCTGAACCGCTGCAGTCCGTGTGGTGATGATACTCCCACAGTGCTGGTAGGGAGGGAGTTCCAGGATTTTGACCCAGCGACGATGAAGGAACGGCTGAGATATTTCCAAGTCAGGATGGTGTGTGACTTGGAGGGGAACTTGGAGGTGGTGGTGTTCCCATGCGCCTGCTGCCCTTGTCCTTCTAGGTGGAAGAGGCCGCGGGTTTGGGAGGTGCTGCCGAAGAAGCCTTGGCGAGTTGCTGCAGTGCATCTTGTAGATGTTACACACTGCAGCTACGGTACGCCGGTGGTGGAGGGAGTGAATGTTTAAGGTGGTGGACGGGGTGCCGAGCAAGCTGTTATTGTCCCTCTATCCAAGCCCACCCAGAGACCGAGTGGATCACTTGGGTTAGGGATTTAAGACACAGAATTACAAGAATAAAACACAAACATTTTGGGACAGAAAACAGTACCTTGTAGAGGGATAAAGTAACACTACCATCTCACTGTTTTAAAAAATCTATTTTCAAACATAAGGCACACGTAAGGCTAAAAGTCACCCGGTTTTGGAGTAAGATGTTCCCAGTGCCAGTGAGATTCTACAATTAAATTCTATCCAAACGTATTCTTTTAGGGCAATCATTGATTATTTATCAATTAATAAAATAATTATCGTGCTCGCATACCCTAGGCGTGGGACACTGCCACTTCAGAGAGTCAGAAGTACAACAGCCAGAAGCTGACCTTTCACTGACCCCGGTTTTTTTTCATCGGTGTGAAAGATTGCGACACTTGAGTGCAAGTGTTACTGGCAATTCTCAAGGTGTCGGCCGCAAAGTCGTCCTTAACCCCGGTGCTACAGCTGCGGGAAATATTGAAGAGATTAAACGCAGGAGATTGGGAAATCTCTTTGGAGGGTGAGAGATCCCCCCAGAGAGCCCTCCAGGCAGTTTCTCGCTCGAGTCGGTGACGACAGGGTGGAACCTTTTCTGTTTCACGCACCTCAGATGGGCAGCGACAGCAGGAAAGGGGAATTACAGCAATCGAAACAGCGTTTCTTTGATAACGATGGCTTGCCTGTCTTTGAAGATTTACTGTTCAATATAGCTTTTAACAGGGCATGCAAAGCCAGCTCGTAAATGCAGTAAACCCCAGGGATCTTCCACTCTGCTCCACTGGACTGGCTTTTGCTGCTAAAATCTCTGTGCCCACTGTTCAATATCCAATTAATCTGCGTTAGTTGAAAGATTTCCTCATATCTCATTCGACCCTGATTCATGTCAGATTTGATACCTTTGGATTTCTGGCTCACAAGTTTTGAGGGTTTTTTTTCTATCCAGACTAGCTCTTGTAACATCACAACAACAACAACTTGTATTTATACAGCGCCTTTAATGTAGTAAAACGTCCCAAGGCGATTCACAGGTTCGTTAATCAGACATAAATTTGACACCGAGCCACATAAGGAGACTTAGGGCAGGTGGGCAAAAGCACGGTCAAAGAGGTAGGTTTGAAGGAGCATCTTAAAGGAGGAGAGAGAGGTAGAGAGGCGGAGAGGTTTAGGGAGGGAATTCCAGAGCTTAGGGCCCAGGCAGCTGAAGGCACGGCCACCAATGGTGGAGAGATAAAATCGGGGATGCGCAAGAGGCCAGAATCGGAGGAGCGCAGAGATCACAGAGGGTTGTAGGCAATCTTCCCAGTCAGCTGCGCTTTGTTCTGCACAGCCTGTTCTCTTTAATGCGCGGTCCCTTTAAATTTCTGCGCACGCGCGGTGTCTACAATGTAAAAGACGGTGAGCGGCCTGCGCCAGACCTTGCAGATTACTATGCGACCACGCACACGTGCAGCTTAGCGGGAACGTTGGTTGTAGGGCCGGAGGAGGTTACGGAGATCGGGAAGGGTGAGGCCATTGATTACCACAATAACAAAGGTGGGTATAGAAACGATGATTATTTAACTGTTTGAGTCCTAGATCTGTACTGAGCTATCAATATATCGAAGATCATGTAGCGGGTGATGCAGTCATAAACAGATACAATAAAAAAACCTCAAGCATTGAAGTAACGCACAGCTCAGCCTCATTTCTTCGTCTGTACGCTCTATTCCAAAACCCTGTCCGTCTAATTTCTGTTTCCTGGTACCACTTCCCACCAGTGTCTCTGTTTCACTTTTCCAGCTCTGTTCCAATATGTCCCTTTCACACCCGTTGTTTTGAGCGAGGGATGCGTTCCGCCTGAATGGCGTAATGAGCGTTTTTGTCACAGCCTGGTAGATAGTAGCTTCCAGCCAAAGGGGCTGCCTCTTGAGTCACAGGTTCAAGCCTGAGGACCTCCCTTGCCCCACAGCGATGCAAAAAGCTTGGCTTGGTTTAACATTCCATTTTAACCAATTAAAGGAAGAGTCTAAGTAATTTCAAAGCGAGCCATCACTTGAGTTTTGACGAACCAACAAACCTGTTGGCTTGATACTTTGTCTCGCTATATAGAAGTTGTATCCAGCCAGTGATTTAACATGGCAAATATCCCCACTTATGAGGCTGATGAGACCACTCACAAGTGAGGAATTGCTGAGTGGGTTACAGTCAGCCTCACAAGTGGACATATTAAATCATGCTGCATGATTGTCCGTGACATGCTATTCATAAAACTTGGTGAGGGCAATTAGGGATGGGCAATAAATGCCGGCCTTGCCAGCAACGCCCACATCCCGTGAATGAATAAATTAAAAAAAATAGACTTTCAATCGCAAATGAAAGTGAGATTTATTAAGTATGTGTCTTGTTTTTATAACCTTCTAAAAAAAAAAATCAGTTGAAAATGCTGTGACGTCTCTCATATGTTGTACCTGTGGGAATCTGATTTTAATTCCTCTGGCATTCTGCTCACCCTGATTATAAAATATGTGTGGCAAATTGACAATTTCGCTCACTGAAGATTCGCAAGTGGAGATGAGATTGAGTTATTGACTGCAGTCTTGATTCAGACTGAAATCTCCCACCTATGGCCAGCAGATTTGTATCTTGCTGTTTGGCCTCAGGCTGAATAACTAATGTTACATAGAATTACACAGAATTTACAGCACAGAAACAGGCCATTCGGCTCAACTGGTCTGTGCCGGCGTTTATGTTCCACACGAGCCTCCTCCCACCCTATTGCATCTCACCCTGTATGCCTATCCTTCTATTCCTTTCTCCCTCATGCGCTTATCTAGTTTATACTAGAAGTGCAACATTCTTAGAGGGCTTGACAGGGTAGATGCTGCGAGGTTGGTTCCCCTGGCTGGAGAGTCTAGAACTAGGGGGCACAGTCTCAGAATAAGGGGTCGGCCATTTAGGACTGAGATGAGGAGAAATTGCTTCACTCAGAAATTTGTGAATCTTTGGAATTCTCTAGCCCAGAGGGCTGTGGATGTTGAGTCGTTGAGTATATTCAAGACCGAGATCGATAGATTTTTGGGCACTAAGGGAATCAAAGGATATGGGGATCGGGCGGGGAAGTGGAGTTGAGGTAGAAGATCAGCCATGATCTTATTGAATGGCGGAGCAGGATTGAGGGGCCGAATGGCCGACTCCTGCTCCTGTTTCTTCTGTTGTTATTGTATTCTTATGTTTCCCTTAAAGGCATCTATGCTATTCGCCTCAACTATATCATGTGGTAGGAAGTTCTTCATTCTAACCACTCTCCTGAATTCCTTATTGGATTTATTCATGACTACTTTATATTTATGACTCCTAGTTTGGATTCGCCCACAAGCGGAAACATTTTCTCCACATCTACCCTATCGAACCCTTTCATAATTTTAAAGACCTCGATCAGGTCACCCCCTCAGCCTTCTCTTTTCTAGAGAAAAGCGCCCCAGCCTGTTCAGTCTTTCCTGATAGTTATAACCTCTCAGTTCTGGTATCATCCTTGTAAATCTTTTCGGTACCTTCTCCAGTGCCTCCAAATCCTTTTTGTAATATGGCAACCAAAACTGTGCACAGTGCTCCAAGTGTGGTTTAACCAAGCTTTTATACAAGTTTAACACATAACTTCTCAGCTTTTCAATTCCATTCCTCTAGCAATGAACCCCAGTGCTTTGCCTGCATTTTAATGTGAAATGCCTGGCCCTTTTTGGTTTGGTCTTGAAGAGAGTCGGCACCACCCCAATAGTTCAAAGTTATGGCGGTGGATTGGGAGAACCCTCCGAAGGAAATTCCCGCTGTGTGAGTTAGATTTCCTGTCACGGGCTTCTCCCAAGGGAGCACGGTGTGGTTCTCCCGGCACAGGCACGATGGGCCGAATGGCCTCCTTCTGTGCTGTATGATTCCCGATCGACCGCCGTATCCTTGGCAGAAGATTGGCAAAATATCTGTTTACTTCCGTATCTGGGATCCTGCCAATCTTCCACCAAAGTTATGGCGCCTGATTGGGAGAACCGCCCCCGAAAGAAATTCCCGCTGTGTGAGTCAGATCTCCTGGCACGGGACTTCTCCAAGGGAGCATGTTAGTGGGCTGGCACGATTTTGAAAAGTGTAGCTGAGCAGAGAGACCTCGGTATCCATATACACAAATCCTTAAAGGTGACCGTGGAAAAAAAAAAGCTTGTGGCATGAAATATTTATTAAATATGTAAAAGTTTGCAGGAAGGTTGGAAATCATAGATGGCCCATCACCACCTCAACTAACTCAGGGCGGTAGTACGTATAAACATCAAGTGGTTGAATTCCACTCCGATCGGCCTGAATTCGAACTTGTAGTCGAGCTCCCATTGGGGAGATTGTCTAGCAAATGAAATTTTTCCAGAGGCTTGAGTTTGGCCTTTCTTCACCTCCTTTGTAACACTATCTTCAGTGTTTGTGCAACTATTTAAGGCGTCTTGAGCTTTCTGTCAGGGCTTCGGAGGAACTGTTAATAAATTTCACGTCTGAACGCAAAAAAAGTCATTTTAACTCCCAGTGACCGTGGAAAAAAAAAACAGCTCATGGCATGAAATATTTATTAAATATGTAAGAGTTTGCAGGAAGGTTGGAGTTCATAGAAAGGGTGGTTACATTGAATCTTTAGTTCAAGGAAACATACTGCTGTCGCCAGAAGAGATTTTGATTGATTTTTGTGTTTGGCACACTGAGAATATCTCCGGCCCAGTTAGAATATGTATGATAAATATATCTTCATGAATGAGGCTGAGGAGATCGCTCACGAGGGACAAAGGCATGTATGAGTTGCTTTCACACAGAATTATAGAAAGTTGCCGCCCAGAAGCAGGCCATTTGGGTGCAGTAAGTCTGTTTTGTTCCGCACAAGTCATCGAGTCCAATCTCACTCTCCTGCCTGCTCCCGATACCCTTCAGCATTCCTCCTTTTCACGCAACTACCTAATTCTTCTATTAGAAGGAGTTGCAAGTTGAAGTATTTATAGCATGTCATGGTTGGCTCTGACATAATCCATTTCGAACACTTGTGGTAGGATTCTAACTGTAGGAGACACCATTTAAATGAGTATCTCTGTAGTTTTTATAACTGAAGATGATGTTTTTTATCATGTCACACATGTGGCAATATGGGTGTAAATATTAAAACCAGGAATTTCCTTGGAGGGAGGGGGTTCTCCCAGCACAGGCATGATGGGCCGAATGACCTCCTTCTGTGCTGTATCATTCTATGATTCTACAATTCCCAATCGAGCGCCATATTCTTGGCAGAAGATTGGCAAACTATCCGTTTACTTCTGGGATCCCGCCAATCTTCCGCCGAAGTTATGGCGGCTGATTGGGAGAACCGCCCCCCCCCCCCCCCGAAGGAAATTCCCTCCGTGCGAGGTAGATCTCCTGGCACGGGGCTTCTCCAAGGGAGCACCTTAGAGGACTGATACTGTACGGGCTACGACTGACACGCTCTGACCTCTGCCCCCAAGTTCCCGACATGCCTTCCTGTCGTACAAAGAGGGCGAGCTCAGAAAATGTATTCCGCGGTTTGGGTGTACAGGGAACAATTTCAAAATTTGCAGATGATACAAAACTTGGAAGTATAGTGAACAGTGAGGAGGAGAGTGATAGACTTCAAGAGGATATAGACAGGCTGATGAAATGAGCGGACACGTGGCAGATGAAATTTAACGTAGAAAGTGCGAAGTGATACATTTTGGTAGGAAGAATGAGGAGAGGCAATATAAACTAAAGGGTACAATTCTAAAAGGGGTGCATGAACAGAGAGACCTGGGGGTATATGTGCACAATCGTTGGAGGTGGCAGGGCAGGTTGAGAAAGCGGTTAAAAAAGCATACGGGATCCTGGGCTTCATAAATAGAGGCACAGAGTACAAAAGCAAGGAAGTTATGATGAACCTTTATAAAATGCTGGTTCGGCCTCAACTGGAGTATTGTGTCCAATTCTAGGCACCACACTCTAGAAAGGATGTGAAGGCCTTAGAGAGGGTGCAGAAAAGATTTACAAGAATGATTCCAGGGATGAGGGACTTCAGTTACGTGGATAGACTGGAGAGGCTGGGGTTGTTCTCCTTAGAGCAGAGAAGATTGAGAGGAGATTTGATGGAGGTGCTCAAAATCAGGAGGGGTCTAGACAGAGTAGATAGAGAGAAACTGTTCCCATTGGCGGAAGAGTCGTGAACCAGAGGACACAGATTTAAGGTGATTGGCAGAAGAACCAAAGGCGACATGAGGAAAAACTTTTTTACGCAGTGAGTGGTTAGGATCTGGAATGCACTGCCTGAAAGGGTGGTGGAGGCAGATTCAATCATGGCTTTCAAAAGGGAGTTGGATAAGTATCTGAAGGAAAAAAATTTGCAGGGCTACGGGGAAAGAGACGGGGTGGGGGTGGCGTGTGGGGGGGGGGGTGCGGGGGGGGGGGACTGGCTGAAGTGCTCTTGCAGAGAGCCGGCCCGGGCTCGACGGGCCAAATGGCCTCCTTCTGTGCTGTAACCATTCTATGATTCCATTTTCATTTTCTCTGATATGTCCCAACATCACCTTCCTACATTACAACAGTGACTACACTTCAAACATACTTCATTGGCTGTAAAGCGCTTTGGGACGTCCTGAGGTTGTAAAAGGCGCTATAGAAATGCGAGTTCTTTCTATCCATCAGTGTGTTGCTACTGTGCGACTGAATGACATTTTCTCGGCATATGTCGATTATCACAGTTTATAAATCAGGACCAACGATTGCCATTACCAGGCACAGGGAGAGGTTTTGATAGAGTAACTGAGGAGAAACTGTTCCCACCGGCAGGAGGGTCAGTAACCAGAGGTTTTAGGTAATTGGCAAAAGAACCAGAGGGGAGATGAGGAGAATTCTTTCTACGCAACGAGTCGTTGTGATCTGGAACGCGCTGCCTGAAAGGGCGGTGGGAGCAGATTCAATAGTAACTTTCAAAAGGGAATTGGATAAAATACTTGAAGGGGAAAAAAATTGTGCAGGGCTATGGGGAAAGAGCAGGGGGGAGTGGGACTAATTGGAGAGCTCTTTCAAAGAGCCGGCACAGACACGATGGGCCAAATGGCCTCCTTCTGTGCTCTACGATATCACGAAACCTGAATCGGAACTAACGGCAGGAGCCACTGGCTGCGTGCTCTGTTGCTTCTGTCTCTCTGTGCGCCTGTCTAAGAAGCAGCACTTACGTAGCATCTGGGGCTGTCACAAGCCCACGCTCCGATTGGAGTGTGATCGGACAGAATGCTTAGCTGAAAAATCATGCTTAACCCTGTAAGCAGGAGTGCAACCTTTCCCCTGAGATAGACTAATGGATTTAAATCACAGAGGGATCGGGGCCTTCGCAATATGTCAGTGATAGGTTATAATATTTTCAGGAGGTTCCTTGTCGTACTCTAATTCCTTTTTACTCGGGTTGTTTGGCAAAACGCGCAGTGCGAATTGCAAAAGGAAAATTGGAGGTACATTTAAGACCAAGACTATTTTTTCGGGAGGCCGAACGTTGATGGCTTGATGGTTTTTAACAGCTCTTCTGGCCCACCGGTTCATAACAAGTCTCCCCGGCAGTTTCACATTCATCTTGCAGACAAAGATCTGCCCCTCCAGGGACTGGTGCAGGTCTCGGGTAATGTAAAAGCAGTCCGAGATTATACATAAATAAAAACAGAAAATGCTGGAAACACTCAGCGGGTCAGGCAGCATCTGTGGAGAGAGAAACAGAGTCAACGTTTCAGGCAAGATTATACATGTCGGAGACCGTTTTATTCCGCTGTTGGCAACTTGTGGTTTATTTTCTTGGCAAAGGTGGGGGTTCCATTTCGTTTCGCCATTGGCGCTGGCCCACAAGCTGATTACAGATGAGGAAGGCCATTCAGCCCATCGAAATCCATCCCTCCAAAAAAAGACCCTGCAGTCCCTCCCGTTGCAGAATTCAGTCGTGTCTGAAATGATTCCAGGGCTTTTCTCCTCTACTATTCCATTTAGACATTCATTCCACGGGTTGGTCACTCTGTGTGATGATGAAGAACTTCCTGATATTTGTCCTAAATTTTACTAGATGTGTCAGCTGTGGCTCAGTGGGTAGCACTCTCACCTCTGAGTCAGGATGGTGTGTGTGACTTGGAGGGGAACTTGGAGGTGGTGGTGTTCCCATGCGCCTGCTGCCCTTGTCCTTCTGGGTGGAAGAGGTCGCGGGTTTGGGAGGTGCTGCCGAAGAAGCCTTGGCGAGTTGCTGTAGTGCATCTTGTAGATGGTACACACTGCAGCCACGGTACGCCGGTGGTGGGTTCAAGCACCCGCTCCAGAGACTTGAACGCGCAATCCAGCCCGACACTCCCAGTGCAGTGCTGAGGGAGCACTGCACTGTCGGAGGTGCTGTCTTTCGGGTGAGACGTTAAGCCGAAGCGCTCACAGGTGAACGTAAAAGATCCTGTGGCACTATTCAAAGACCATCACTAAAAACAGATTATCTGGTCATTATCACATTGCTGTTTGTGGGAGCTTGCTGTGCGCAGATTGGCTGCTGTGTTTCCTGGATTACAGCAGTGACTACGCTTAAGTAAAAGTACTTCATTGACTGTAAAGCATTTTGGAATGTCCTGAGGTCATGAAAGGCGCTATAGAAATGCAAGTTTCTTCCGTCCTTCCAGTTTGAACATGTCTCCATGGAAACCCATCACCTTTTTTCACAGTCTCTGAACCAACCTATTGAGAAGTGCTCACAGGCTGCATTCTTGTTTGTCTTGCAGAGAGTTCACACACTGGGGCCGATCTCAACTGGGCGCGACAGAGTAAAACGGGCACTAGCGAGTCGGCCTCCCATTTTACATCACTCCCCAATTTTATTTCCATTGAATTCCCGCTCCCGCTCCCGACTCCCGGCTCCCAGGTAGTGGATCCGGCCGGGAGTCCGACGAAATTTCCAGCTTCTGCGTGAGGCAGTGGTAGCGCGAAAGGAAGGCCTTGTGAAAATCGACGCGAGCAGGGCAAGCGGGTCTCCCCCCCCCCCATCCCCCCCGCACCCCCCCCGCATCCCGAAGCCGATAATGCTCTGCGACCTTGCAGATTCCGCACAGGGAGCAGAATCCAGCCTCCTGAACCCCGTGGGCCTCCCGAGCATCCCGTACACGTGCCACGCCAACCCAAAGAACCGTCGCCACAGCCAACGGTTTCAGGGTAGCTGACAGATATTTGGCAGGGCCCTCCAACTCAATCAGGTGGCGTAGACGAGAGCGCTTTTCCTAATGGCTGCAAGTGAGGTAGACGGAAGAGTAGCTGGGAAAGCTAAGATTAAAAAGAAAACTGAGAATGCCAGAAATGAGCAGACATCTTTTTTTTTTTGTTAGGTGCTGACTGATCGGCTACACGTTTCTGGCACGCTCACTCTTTGTGGCAGTGAGGCTGGTTTCACTGCATGTTACAAGGGAATAGCACAACTCGTGCACTTGTGTTTTGGATGTGTGTGTGTGCACGTCAGTGTGCGCGTCAGTGTAGGCACAAGGCAGGAGTGTGATGGAATACTCTCCGCTTGCCTGGATGAGTGCAGCTCCAACAACACTCAACAAGCTCCACACCATCCAGGACAAAGCAGCCCGCTTGATTGGCATCCCATCCACCACCTTAAACATTCACTCCCTCCACCACCGGCACACCATGGCTGCAGTGTGTACCATCTACAAGATGCACTGCAGCAACTCGCCAAGGCTTCTTCGGCAGCACCTCCCAAACCCGCGACCTCCGCCACCTAGAAGGACAAGGGCAGCAGGCGCATGGGAACACCACCACCTGCAAGTTCCCCGCCAAGTCACACACCATCCTGACTTGGAAGTATATCGCCGATCCTTCATCGTCGCTGGGTCAAAATCCTGGAACTCCCTCCCTAACAGCACTGTGGGAGTACCTTCACCACACGGACTACAGCGGTTCAAGAAGGCAGCTCACCACCACCTTCTCAAGGGGCAATTAGGGATGGGCAATAAATGCTGGCCTTGCCAGCGACGCCCACATCCCATAAACGAATAAAAAAAAGTGTGAGTGCATGTGTGTATATGTGCGCGCGTGTGTGCACGCTTGTGTGCGTGCGTGTGTTTGTGCATACGCGTGTGTGTGTGCGTTCACGAATATGTGTCTGTGCATGTGTGTGTGACAGACACATTATAATAAAGTAGAATGTCTTTGAAAGATTGCTGACATGGCTGTTCATTAAAAATGAAAAATTCAATGAATCTTTCCTCTTTTAGCAGTTGTCGGGCAATCTGAGAGATCACAAAGGAATAAAGATCCAACATTCTTCATTAATCTTGGACATGAAAATGCTGTTGTCTGCAGATTATATACAGGGCGATGTTTCACCGTTGTCTTTGCGTGTAGAAAGTCTCATAGCGCTCACAGCACACTCGGGTGATTCAGGTGATTCACCTCTTCCCAGCGTATTAACTGTTGCTGCTGGCAAAAGCAACAAAATAAAGGGAAGGTCTCCATCTGGGGCCACCCTTGCAGATCGCGGTCCCTGATGTGAGGAAGAAGCCTCCAGTGGGCAGTCACAGAGTGGGCCTGCAATATGCCGAGTCCATTATCACCTCCGGATGTGTGGGATGATAATGGAAGTGATAGAGGTGCAGCTGAAAATTGGCTCTTAATATTTTATGTGCTACAGCGGAGAGAGAGAGAGAGAGCTGGAAATCGTTCCGTGCTCTCTTTAGGGAGTTGTTTTGTTCAAACGCTGTCTCTGGGATCAGAGTTGACTTACACATTTGACCTCATTTATTTACATTAAGCCAGACGTAATTTTTTTATTATTTGATTGCAGTTTTTAAATTAGCCTTGAAAAGGATACCTTTTTATTTAAAAAAAAACGAAATTCTGTCACGGGTTTAAAAAGGCAAAGATACAGAGGAATTGCACTGGCGTACAACACCATACTGGTGTTTGTGTGTGTGTGTGTGTGTGTGTGTGTGCTAGGCCGATGTAGCAGAACCTGGTCTCCAATCGTCTTGGATCCCCTTGCCATTGGACCAAGACCTTGCTCTGTCAAGCCCGTGTGGTAGCTGGTATGCAACAGCCACCCCGCGTTAAAAGAATTCACGCACAGGCATCTTCCACCCTTTAAAATGAAGTTCGGGACCTGGAACGTCAGGACCCTCATGGACAACCCCAACAGCGACAGACCGGAACGCCGTACTGCTCACCGTCTGCCCCACCTGTGACAGAGACTGTAGGTCCCGCATTGGACTCATCAGTCACCTGAGAACTCATTTTTAGCGTGGAAGCAAGTCATCCTCGGTTCCGAGGGACTGCCTAAGAAGAAAAGAAGACTGGTACTGATTCACAACACAGTTCTGAAATGTTCCGTGAGCCTTTACGATGTGCACTTTTCTACAATTCATCAGCTGCCTTAGTGTAGACCCTGTTTCATAGAATCATAGAGTGATACAGCAGAGAAGGAGGCCATTCGGCCCTTTGTGCCTGTGCTGGCTCTTTGAAAGAGCTCTCCAATTAGTCCCACTCTCCCCCTGCTCTTTCCCCATAGCCTTGCAAATTTTTCCTTTTCAAGTATTTAACCAATTCCTTTTCCCCCTGTTTGCCTGAAAGTGGCGGCTTGTTCACAATGCGGGCAATTGCAGAAACAGTACCCAGTGAAGGGCTTTTGCCGAATGCAAGTATTAAACGTAGATATTCCCCCCACACCCAACCCCCAAACCTCACCACTCGCATTCCAGTTCTGTTTACTGTGCTGATTTGTTACGTGTGTTATATTAAGAATTCACGTCCCAACAGTGTAAATGCTGCGCTATATTCAGGGTATGAAGCACCTCCTTGGCTCAGTGGGTAGCACTCTTGTCTCTGAGTCAGAAAGTTGTGGTTCAAGTCGCACTCCAGAGACTTCAGCACAAAATCTCCCAGTGCCGCACTGAGGGAGTGCCGCACTGTCAGAGGAGCAGTACTGAGGGAGTGCCGCACTGTCAGAGGAGCAGTACTGAGGGAGTGCCGCACTGAGGGAGTGCCGCACTGAGGGAGTGCCGCACTGTCAGAGGAGCAGTACTGAGGGAGTGCCGCACTGAGGGAGTGCCGCACTGTCAGAGGAGCAGTACTGAGGGAGTGCCGCACTGAGGGAGTGCCGCACTGAGGGAGTGCCGCACTGTCAGAGGAGCAGTACTGAGGGAGTGCCGCACTGAGGGAGTGCCGCACTGTCAGAGGAGCAGTACTGAGGGAGTGCCGCACTGTCAGAGGAGCAGTACTGAGGGAGTGCCGCACTGAGGGAGTGCCGCACTGTCAGAGGAGCAGTACTGAGGGAGTGCCGCACTGAGGGAGTGCCGCACTGTCGGAGGAGCAGTACTGAGGGAGTGCCGCACTGTCAGAGGAGCAGTACTGAGGGAGTGCCGCACTGAGGGAGTGCCGCACTGAGGGAGTGCCGCACTGAGGGAGTGCCGCACTGTCAGAGGAGCAGTACTGAGGGAGTGCCGCACTGTCAGAGGAGCAGTACTGAGGGAGTGCCGCACTGAGGGAGTGCCGCACTGAGGGAGTGCCGCACTGAGGGAGTGCCGCACTGTCAGAGGAGCAGTACTGAGGGAGTGCCGCACTGTCAGAGGAGCAGTACTGAGGGAGTGCCAAACTGAGGGAGTGCCGCACTGAGGGAGTGCCGCACTGAGGGAGTGCCGCACTGTCAGAGGAGCAGTACTGAGGGAGTGCCGCACTGTCAGAGGAGCAGTACTGAGGGAGTGCCGCACTGAGGGAGTGCCGCACTGAGGGAGTGCCGCACTGAGGGAGTGCCGCACTGTCAGAGGAGCAGTACTGAGGGAGTGCCGCACTGAGGGAGTGCCGCACTGAGGGAGTGCCGCACTATCAGAGGAGCAGTACTGAGGGAGTGCCGCACTGAGGGAGTGCCGCACTGTCAGAGGAGCAGTACTGAGGGAGTGCCGCACTGAGGGAGTGCCGCACTGTCAGAGGAGCAGTACTGAGGGAGTGCCGCACTGTCAGAGGAGCAGTACTGAGGGAGTGCTGCACTGAGGGAGTGTCGCACTGTCGGAGGAGCAGTACTGAGGGAGTGCCGCACTGAGGGAGTGCCGCACTGTCGGAGGAGCAGTACTGAGGGAGTGCCGCACTGAGGGAGTGCCGCACTGTCGGAGGAGCAGTACTGAGGGAGTGCCGCACTGAGGGAGTGCCGCACTGTCGGAGGAGCAGTACTGAGGGAGTGCCGCACTGAGGAAGTGCTGCACTGTCGGAGGAGCAGTACTGAGGGAGTGCCGCACTGAGGGAGTGCCGCACTGTCGGAGGAGCAGTACTGAGGGAGTGCCGCACTGAGGGAGTGCCGCACTGTCGGAGGAGCAGTACTGAGGGAGTGCCGCACTGAGGGAGTGCCGCACTGTCGGAGGAGCAGTACTGAGGGAGTGCCGCACTGAGGAAGTGCTGCACTGTCGGAGGAGTAGTACTGAGGGAGTGCCGCACTGTCGGAGGTGCCGTCTTTCGGATGAGACGTTAAACTGAGGCCCCGTCTGCTCTCTCAGGTGGACACAAAAGATCCCACGGCACTATTTCAATGAAGAGCAGGGGGAGTTCTCTCCAGCATCCTGGCCAATATTTATCTCTCAACCAACATCACTAAAAAAAGCAAATGATCTGGTCCTATGTTCCTATAGCTGTTTGTGGGGAGCTTTCTGTGTGCAAATTGGCTGCCATGTTTTCTACACTACAACAGTGACAACATTTCAAAGGATGTGAAGCGCTTTGGAAAGTCCTGAGAGGCGCTACATAAATGCAACTTTTTCTTTTTCTTCACTGAGATCCACTAGCTTACTCCGCTGATCGCTCCACACCTACAGCTGCAGTGGCACAGAGCTCCAGATGATATTATATTCCATGGCATCAAGTATTCCAGGGACAGACCTACTCTCCCCCAACCTCCTCACGTGAGCCGGTAGACTCGTCCCATAAGCAGGTTTTCCACTCACATTCTGCCCAGTTTTGGGTGGGGGCGGGAGGCGGGCAGGCCTGCTGGAAAATTGGCCGGGGAGCCGTTCTGCCAGCTCCCCTACTGATGGCCTTGACCACTGGGGCTTTCTGCTGGAAGTAACAAACATCCAGCCACCTGGGCAGGCAGATTCAAAGTGGGCGCCAGTGATACTTTGCACTTTCTGCCATTATCACGGTAGCACCGCTGGGTACACCAGCATATTCCTAGCGCCCAGTTTTGCTACAGCATATTAGGAGAAGATTTAAAAATCAAATGGCGCCCCCATTCCCCCCTGCCCCCCCCCCAGTTAAGTACTGCAGTCGAGCACAGGGGAGCTAGACCTAGGCCTACAGCAGGCTTTTCCCTCCCTCTCTCCCCACTCCGAGGCGGGAATCCCACACCCTAAACAAATGGATCAGTCTGGCCATTTGTTATCATAGACATTTTTATAGCACCTTTCACGACCACCGGATGTCCCAAAGCGCTTTACAGTCAATGAAGTACTTTTTTATTTTGAAGTGTAGTCACTGTTGTAATGTAGGAAACGCAGCAGCCATTTTTGTGCACAGCAAGCTCCCACAAACAGCAATGTGATAACGACCAGATAATCTGTTTTTAGTGATGTTGGTTGAGGGATAAATATTGGTCAAGACACCGGGGAGAACTCCCCCCTGCTCTTCTTTGAAATAGTGCCATGGGATCTTTTACGTCCACCTGAGAGAGCAGACGGGGCCTCGGTTTAACGTCTCATCGAAAGACGGCATCACCGACAGTGCAGCGCTCCCTCAGCACTGCACTGGGAGTGTCAGCCTAGATTTTTTTGTGTTCTAGGCTCTGGTGTGGGGCTTGACCCCACGCCCTTCTGATTCAGAGGTGAGAGTGGTGGCATTGAGCCACAGCTGGAGCCTGGCAATGTAGCCTGCCTGACTGAAACCTGAACTGCAACTACCATCTCAGTCCAGCAGTTACAGTGTAAATGTACTCTTGGCAGTT
This sequence comes from Squalus acanthias, assembly GCA_030390025.1. Taxonomy (NCBI): domain Eukaryota; kingdom Metazoa; phylum Chordata; class Chondrichthyes; order Squaliformes; family Squalidae; genus Squalus; species Squalus acanthias. The sequence goes on along the minus strand of CM059426.1, from coordinate 209,416,671 downwards.
GTTCATTGAGAGACCAGGTAAACTAGCCTTATATTCTCTGCATTATATTCCTTGCACACAAGGTTAACAGGTGATCTGATTGAGTTGTTTCACACAATGAAGGGAATTGGCAGAGTACATGAGGAATAACTCGTCCATCTCACCAGAGAATCCAGAACAAGAGGACGTAAAGTTAGAATTTGAGCAAAGTCAATTGAAACCAAATCTGAAAAAAAATCTTTACACAAAGGATTGACAGAATGTGGAAAATGCACTGCGCTAAAAAGCCCTCAATGCAGAATCAACTGAGGTGTTTGATAGATCAGAATGATACCGGGGCTAAAAGGGTTAAATTATGAGGACAGGTTGCACAGACTAGGCCTGTATTCCCTCGAGTATAGAAGATTAAGGGGTGATCTAATTGAGGTGTTTAAGATGATTAAAGGGTTTGATAGGGTAGATAGAGAGAAACTATTCCCTCTGGTAGGAGAGTCCAGAACAAAGGGGCGTAACCTTAAAATTAGAGCCAGGCCGTTCAGGGGTGATGTCAGGAAGCACTTCTTCACACAAAGGGTGGTGGAAATCTGGAACTCTCTCCCCCAGAAAGCTGTTGAGGCTGGGGGTCAATTGAAAATTTCAAAACTGAGATTGATAGTTTTTTGTTAGGCAAGGGTTTTATGGGTCACGGAACCAAGGCGGGTAGATACAGCTTAGCCATGATCTAATTCAATGGAGGAACAGGCTCAAGGGGCTGAATGACCTACTCCTGTTCCTATGTTTAAAAAGATCAATAATTAGGCAGGATATTAAAGAGATATGGAGAAATGGCGGAGCGTTGAGATTTTTAAAAAATGAAGAACTGCCATGGCTGACAAAGTGGTACCAGAAGGTCCAAAGGGTCAAATGCTTTTATTCCTATTCTTCTTTTCCTATATACACAGATGCCTGGCGAAAGAGAGTGTCTGTCACTTCAGCGTCACTGAGCTGCGTGTGGGCTGACTCCTCTGATGCCTTCTGTTGCTGCCTGAAAGGGGCGCAGTGGTGTTGCAGTTACTTCCACTTCTGCTGTGAGTGCCTTTGCTGCAAGCCTGGTCTCGGGAGGTGACACAGATCAGAGGTCATGTCCCCCCCGTCAAAGTGGAGCCTCCTGACGCACTGAATTATTTAACGTTCACTCGCATACATTATCTGAACGGAAACTAGGGCTAGAGTTTCCTGGTTGTCAAACGCAGATTTGTTCTCCGTGCCGCGCTTTCCTGAGGAGCACGGCAACTTCTCAGTAAGGATGTTGTAACCGATAGTCCTCTTGTGTGGTCAGTATTAGATTTTAAGGGTCGGAAGCGAGCAAGTGCCTGTTATTACAGCCACTGCTCAGATTAATGAGAGAAACCCCCAAGTATAATTCAAACTGTGTATATTATTGAAGAACAACAGACACCAAACCTTAACCCCGGTTTTCAGATGACAGGTTAGAAATTGCTTGCGTTGCAATTCATGGTGTTATCTGAAGCTCTTGATTAATAGGTGCCTGGAAGAAATCTTCTCTACCTTTATGTCATTTCCTACTATAACAGTATTAAGGGTCTACCTGCATCGCATTCTAGCGTCTAGCTGAGGGTTTAATCCATGTCCTCTGCTGCGTATCCTCGTCTGCGCACATGAAGTAATCACACACAGTAGGGGGTAAGTTTGACTTTGAGTGGTAGTGTGCAAAGGGCGATATCGATTCAGCCGTCCGTTATACACATCTCTCCCGATTTTAATTTCTATTGAAGGCAATAGTACTGGCGGCTGAATGGCTATCGCTTGTTTTACAGTGTCGCCCAAAGTCAAAATCACCTCCGCATTGTGTTTGGAAGGCCAGCAGTGATTGGGAAGGCCCATCTGCCTCCCCTCTGACTTGGGACAGTTGTGGAGCCCTGGAGGTCAGTGAGGTAGAAGTGTCTTACAAACTAAAACAACCTCACCACTGTATAAAATAACAGCAAGGTCTCCCAAACAGCAACGTGATAATGACCAGATGATCTGTTTTTTTAGGTTGAGGGATAAACATTGGTCAGGACCCCAGCAATAACTCCCCTACTCTTCTCCGGATAGTGCCATGGCACCTTTTACAGCCACCTGAGAGGGCAGACGGGGCCTCGGTTTAACGTCTCATCCGAAAGACGGCACCTCCGACAGTGCAGCACTCCCTCGGCACTGCACTGGGAGCGTCAGCCTGGATTATGTGCTCAAGTCTACTGGAGCGGGACTTGAATCCACCACCTTCTGACTCAGAAGCGTAGTCTGCAGCTGAAGGAACTGAGCTGAAGATATTGTAGAGGTGTAAGACCAAACTAGTACACAAAACCTAACAGGCTTGTTGTTGGCTTCCATTATTCAATTTAACTGGAGGACATTTTCCGATCTGGCAACACTTCTTCCAGAAGCAGACAGCAGTACCTAAACTTCATATAACGAAAATGAGAAGTCGCACAACACCAGGTTATAGTCCAACAGATTTATTTAAAATTACAAGCTTTCGGAGCTGTCGCCCCTTCCTCAGGTAGAGTAGCTGTGAGAGAATCTCCAAGAATTCACAATATAAACACAGAAAAAATGTATTCAAATCTTTCCCTACATCAAAGACACACTAAGAGCACAACCAAGACAATGAGATGTGTCCCAGGGGGTCCAACGTGTCAAAACACCTGCTGGCTGCATATCCTCTGCAGTTGAGTTTGGTTCTTGTGTTAGTTTTTTTTTTTAAAAAGCTGGAAAGACCGGCCATGATGTCAAGTCACGTTCTGTATCGTGACATGAACCCGATATCGCGATTGAGGCCATCCTCATGAGTGCGGAACTTGGCTATCAGTTTCTGCTCTATGATTTTGCGCTGTCGTGTATCCCGAAGGCCGCCTTGGAGAACGCTTACCCGCAGATCCGAGGCTGAATGCCCCTGACTGCTGAAATGTTCCCCGACTGGGAGGCAACCCTCCTGCCTGGCGATTGTTGCACGGTGTCCGTTCATACGTTCATATAACGAGGCACAGCATCAAATTTATGGATTGAAATCTTGCTGTGCGATATTAGTTTACAACAAATTTCACGGTCTACTATTTAGGCAAAGGCATGAACCAATTTATTATAAATGGATAGAGGACAAAGAGGTGTAGGAATTCCACACTGATGTATTAACACATTCATTACTGGTCTCGCCCCACCGATCAAGCTCCTTGGTGTTGCTGTTTTAAAGGCCTCAGTTTTGCTCTCGCCAATATAGTGTATCCTTTTCTGCAGGCAAGTCAGTAATGACTTTCTGGCTCATAAAAATATGGGGCACTTTGAATATAAATTAATAAAATGTTTCTGTGTATTTTGTTGGTGCTATTTAATCACCCTCATTCAATTACACCGGATTGAGACCTTTGGGACACTGTTCTCGTTAGCTTGTTATAATAACACCCTAAAACATAACAGCGTTGCAACTATTATAATTAGTTACTGCATTTAGAAATAGGGGGAGGGACCAAAGCTTGAATGAGAAAAGTAATGATCTGAGCACGTTCAAATTAAAACTAATTTCCCATTGACACAATCGAATGAGAAATTGAATTTTTCCCTTGTTTTGTTACCATTCCCCTTGCCATCTTTACCAAGCGAAGTGCAGTGACGGTACACAGCAGCTTCTAGAGCAATCAGCGCTAATGAGGAACCTTCTTTACTTGCAATTTGTTGTCAACTTTTCAGATTCAGTCTTTCCCAGCATTCATCAACTCTGTGTTAGAGCTGATTTCAGCCAATCAGCAGTAATTGAGATGCAGGGTGTTGTGATTCATGGAACCATTAGAAGCCGTCACTCCTCATTGCAAACATTAAGCAAAGCAGTACTGCCGCCCAAGGCTGGCTGGGAGATAGAAGGAAAACGCAGCTCTGGTGGAGTAATGTGGTAAAGAGTGGACACTACTGGCTGAGCCTCTTCGTCTATTGGAAGACAAGGGGCTAGATGTTATGCTGCAGCTGTACAAAGCCCTGGTTAGACCACACATGGAGTACTGTGAGCAGTTCTGGGCACCACACCTTAGGAAGGACACCTCCATCTCTGGGGATAGGTTATTGACTAACATTCACTACAAGCCCACCGACTCCCACAGCTACCTGGACTACACTTCCTCCCACCCCGCCTCCTGTAAGGACTCTATTCCATTCTCCCAGTTTCTCCGTCTCCGCCGCATCTGCTCTGATGATGCCACCTTCCATACCAGTGCTTCCGACATGTCTTCCTTTTTCCTCAACCGAGGATTCCCCTCTACCGTGGTCGACACGGCCCTCGACCGTGTCCGTTCTATCTCCCGCACATCTGCCCTCACCCCTGCCCCTCCCTCCCGGAACCACGATAGGGTTCCCCTTGTCCTCACCTTTCACCCCACCAGCCTCCACATTCAACGGATCATCCTCCGCCATTTCCGCCACCTCCAGCGTGATCCCACCACCAAACACATCTTCCCCTCACCTCCCCTTTCAGCATTCCGCAGGGACCGCTCCCTCCGCGACACCCTAGTCCACTCCTCTACCACCCCCAGCACCCCTTCCCCTTCGCCCGGCACCTTCCCGTGCACGCGCAGGAGATGCAACACATGCCCTTATACCTCCCCTCTTCCCACTGTCCAGGGCCCCAAACACCCCTTCCAGGTGAAACAGCGATTTACTTGTACTTCCTGCAATTTAGTATACTGTATTCGCTGCTCACGATGTGGACTCCTCTACATTGGGGAGACCAAACGCAGATTGGGTGACCGCTTTGCGGAACACCTCCGTTCAGTCCGTAAGGGGGACCCCGAGCTCCCGGTGGCCTGTCACTTTAATTCACCGCTTCACTCCCACTCTGACCTCACCGTCCTCGGCCTAATACACTGTTCCACGTAAGCTCAGCGTAAGCTCGAGGAACAGCACCTCATCTTTCGTTTAGGCACGCTACAGCCCTCTGGACTCAATATCGAGTTCAACAATTTTAGATCATAACCTCAGCTCCAATCACATTTATATTTTATTTTATCCACCCTTTTATTTGTCCCCCCCACCTTTTTTTTCCTCCTAGAAGCTGGCAGCTGTCCTTCATTCTGCCAGTAGATTTCACACTTCATTCAGCCTTAATCTGTCACATTAACACCACCTCTAGCCTTGCATATCTCTTAATGTCTCTTAATGTCTCTTCATCTCCTCCTTTGTTCCTTTATCCCCTCCCCCTTTTCCCAGCTTTACCCTGGCCTTAAATCTATTTGATTTCCAGCTCTTCCCAGTTCTGATGAAAGGTCATCGACCTGAAACGTCAACTCTCTTTCTCTCTCCACGGATGCTGCCTGGCCTGCTGAGTTTTTCCAGCGTTTTCTGTTGTTATTTAGGAAGGATATATTGGCCTTGGAGGGAGTGCAGCGTAGGTTTACCAGAATGATACCCGGACTTCAAGGGTTAAATTACGAGGAGAGATTACACAAATTAGGGTTGTATTCCTTGGAATTTAGAAGATTAAGGGGTGATTTAGAAGGTCTTTATCACTATGAAAGGTTTTGACAGAGTAGGCACAGAGAGAGCTTGTGGGGAAGAGCAAAACTAGAGACCATCAATATAAGATAGTCACCAAGAAATCAAATAATTCAGAAGAAACTTCTTTACCCAGAGAGTGGTGAGAATGCGGAACTCGCTGCCACAGGGAGTGGTTGAGGCGAATAGTATGGATGCATTTAAGGGGAGGCTGGATAAGTATATGAGGAGAAGGGAATAGAGGGTTATGCTGATAGAGTTAGATGAGGAAAGACGGGAGGAGGCTTGAATGGAGCATAAACGGCGGTATGGACTGGTTGGGCCGAATGGCCTGTTTCTGTGCTGTAAATTCTATGTAATTCAGTTGCCCAAGCAGCTGGCACCACAGTGGTGTATCCGAGGGGCATGAATCTACTACTGTAAAGTGAGTAGCTATAAGGTCCTACATATTCTTGCTGTGGCTTTTGAATCTGTTGTTTAATTGGCTGTTAAGCACTTTGGGATGTCCTGAGATCGTGAAAGGTGCTGTAGAAATATCAGTCTTCCTTTTCACTGAAAAGATTACAAGATTCACTTGGCAGGAATTGCCTGTGATTTTACTGGGCAATGTAACCCCGGCAATGTAACCTGCATTGTTTTACCGAGTGGATCATGGAGGCAGAGCATTGTTATGCTGTTGCTTCCCTCCCCCCCCACCGCCCCTCCAGCCCCTCCACAAACCCCCAACCCCCCACGTCACTAGTCCATTAGTGTCACGGGTCTTTCAAGCTGTTACTCATCTATATCAAATATATTGCTAAATAGAAGAGACTCTGAAGCTAATTATAACTCCTAGTGTAAAGTGTAGCTTATGTTAGGCCCCTGTGTATTGCAAGGAGCGCTTGTTCATAGACTCTCACTCTTTCTGAAGAAATGCTGTTAACGTAGCCATTCAGTGCTTCAGGTATCCATGGTGATTTGATTTTCTTTTAATAAGGAAATTTTTATTCAATAGGAAGGAAAGAACACAATACAAGATCGGGATTTGTAGATGGCATTTATTTCGGGTAGTTTGTCAGGGGTGTTTTCTTTTCTCTGAAGATAAGGTTTTCATGATTATTCCATTGTAGTAAAGCCTTGGTGTAAGAATACGAAAAGGATCTCACTGTTTGGCGTGTGGAAGGAATTGCAACCGGCTAGGATATGATTCTCATGGCTGAACTCCACTGGTCCAAGTTGCAATATTGCATTTAACAATAGAATTGCTTTCACTAGGTTTCCCTAATGCCTCGTTGAGATTATCCATTCAGTAGCCAAGCCATTTCCATCAGGAAGATCCCAGGTTTGATTCCTGGTCTACGCCTCGTTGGCTGATCCCAGGCAATATGGGTCATATAATTGGCCTTTGTGATCCTGGGTTAGGATGGGGAATGTCATACGACAATACCTAAGTGTACTAGAGTGAATATGGAACAGTTGCTCGAGGTAGCTGTAGACAAGGAATTGGTTCTGAAAGAATTGGCAGAACTCAAGGTGGATTCAGTACTGGACCTTGATAGCGGGCACCTAGGCTTCCGAAAGAAGTCCGAGAGGAAATAGCAGAGGCTCTGACCCCAATTTTTCATTCTTACAATAACAACAACTTGCATTTATATAGCGACGTTAACATAGTACAGGAAACTCTTTGGTATCCAGCACCGACGGGACCGGCGTGGTGCCGGTTGATCGAAAGTTCCGGATAATGGAGAGTTATATCTACTGAGGCTATTTTTAACATAAAAAAATCAAGAAATGTGCAGTATACAGTATTTGGTTACTCACCTACAGAATGTTGTGTTAAATGGATGGTGGAAGATGCTTGATTAAGTACAGTACTGCCAGTTGAGGGTAATCCATAACTCCTTAATTACTTAACAGTAAGTGAGACTCCCGGCAGCGCGGGAGAATCAGACTCCTGTTATTGCAGTGTTCGGACTTCCGACAGCGCCAGGAGGCCGAGTAGTGGCACTTTGGAGAACTACCCCCACTGACTAACTCGGCGTTCGCGGGAGACTCGGACTCGGACTCGGCAACATTGCCGGTTATTTGAGAGGAGTTTTCGGAGTATGATTTTTGCCGGTTAAGAGAGAATTCCGGATATTTAGGTGCCGGTTAAACAAGAGTTTCCTGTAAAACATCCCAAGGTGCTTCACAGGAGCGCAATCAGACAAAAATTGACACCGAGCCAAAGAAGGAGACAATAGGACAGGTGACCAATAGCTTGGTCAAAGAGGTAGGTTTTAAGGAGGAGAGAGAGGTGGAGAAATCTAGGGAGGGAATTCCAGAGCTTAAAACCTAGGCCGCTGAAGGCACAGCTGCCAATGGTGGGGCGAAGGAAGTGGGGCATGGACAAGAGGCCAGAGTTGGAGGAACGCAGAGTTTTCGGAGGGTTGTAATCTTACTTAGATACGCATATTGTGCGAGGAGACTAGCGGGTAGCTGGTGTAATCTTCTGCTCAAAAAGGAAGCGAAGGATAAAACAGTCTAATGTCAGTTGTAGGCAAATTTATAATTCAAGTTTCAATTAGTGGGCACTTAGAAACAAATGAATAATCAAAGACAGCCAATACAGATTTATTAAAAGTAAATCCCGTTTGACAAATTTATGTCTTTTGGAGAAGTCACCGATGGAACAGCTAAAAGGGCATGCAGTGGATGTGGTGTCTGTAGGTCTTCGTAAGACATTCAGTAAGGTGTCTCACAGGAGGCTTATTACAAAAATATAGGCGTATGGGGAAATATAGCAACATGGATAGAAAAATGGTTGGTTGATGGACAGGAAATGAAGAGTTAGGGTAAATGAGTGTTGCTCAGATTGGAGAAGGGTTGGAAGTGGTGCACCCCAGAGATCAGTGCTGGGTCTACTTTTGTTCTTGATACATGCAGGTGATTTGGATTACTACAATAACAACAACTTGCATTTATATAGCGCCTTCAACGTAGTAAAATGTCCCAAGGCGTTTCACAGGAGTGTTATAAAACACCATTTGACACCGAGCCACATAAGGAGATATTAGGGCAGGTGACCAAAATGCTTGGTCAAAGAGATAACTTTTAAGGAGCGTCCTAAAGGAAGAGAGAGAGGTAGAGAGGTTTAGGGAGGGAATTCCAGAGCTTGGGGCCTCGGCAGCTGAAGGCACGGCCGCCAATGGTGGAGCGATTAAAATCGGGGATGTGCAAGAGGCCAGAATTGGAGGAGCGCAGAGATCTCGGAGGGTTATGAGACTCGGGCAGGAAACTGAAATCTACTGACGACACAAAAGTAGGGGGCTGGATTTTGAATCTGGGGTCGGGTTGGGGTCGGGAATCACACATTCTGGCTTGTGAACCCGCCTCCATCGACTTGTGGCCAACCCACTGTATTTTCCCTTGATTGACCTTGTTGAGCCCGCCCAGTGGGCTCAGCAGGCCAATTAAGGGCCACCCGGCAACAGGTGACGTCACAGATTGACACTTCATCTGTCAAGAGCTTTTGACAGATGAAATATCAGCGTTTGACAGCTCTGTGAAGCTGTCAAACACTCACAATATGATTTCTAACTTCAGTCCTTCCTCTCAGGCTGAGTTAGAAATCATTCCACCACAGAAAACAGAAGGCTGCAGTTTTTGACAGGACCACGGCTTTCCTGCTTTCTGTGCTGGTGAGATTTCTGACTCCCGAGAACTGAAGGGCTGACACCTGCAGGAGGAAGTTAAGGTAAGTAAAACTTTTTCCCACACTTAGCACTTACCTTACACACTTACCTCTGCACACATGCACCCATCACTCACCTGCCCACCGGACATATCGGCCCCTCCAACCCCTGCAGACCCACGGTCCGCCCCGATTACTTGGCGTGGTTGCCACCTGTCGGGAAGCCCACATTTCTCCTTTTAAAATAGGGATTATGCAAAAAACTGCCTGTTAACTACCTGTTAACAGGCAGTTAATTGTCACTAATCCCTTCCCGCCTCGGGGAGTCGGGTCTCAGCACAGGTCGGGTACCCGCCGCCAGAGAAACTGGCATGGAGGCGGGTTGGAGGCGGGATGGGGTCGGGACTCCCGAATCTGCAACTTTAACCCCCACCGCCTCCAAACCCGACTCCACGGGTCAGTGAAAATCCAGCCCAGGGAGTTTGGCAAAGAGTGAGGCAGACTATAAGTGAATATGAAGAGGATGCTGACAGGTGGCAGAAGCAACTTAATGTGGAGAAGTGTGAGGTAGCGCATGTTAGGAGGAAAACCAACAACTGGGGAGATACACTTAATGGAAAGATGCTGAAGAGTGTGGATGAATAAAGAGACCTGTTAGTACAAGTGCAAGGTAATTCCTTGAAAGTGTAAGTGCAGATAGGTTTTATTAATAAGAGCACAGAGCACAAGATGAAACAAGTAAGGATAATTTTGTACAAGGCAATGGGTAGACCATAGTCAGATTATCGTCTGCAGTTTTGGCTGCCCCATTATCGAAAGGACATTAAAGCCATAGAGAACATTCAGCATCGATTCAGGAGTAAGAAAGCAGGAATAATTCACTGTGGTTCTGAGGAGAGACTTATGATTCTGGGATAATTTCCACTGTAACACAGAAAGTTAAGAAGATATCTAATAGAAGTGTCAGCTGTGGCTCAGTTGGGAGTACCCTCGCCTCTGAGGTCAGAAGGTTGTGGGTTCAAGTCCCGCTCCAGAGACTTGAGCACAAAAATCTAGGCTGACACTCCAGTGTAGTATGAGGGAGTGCTGCACTGTCGGAGGTGCCGTCTTTCGGATGAGACGTTAAACCGAGGCCCCGTCTGCCTCTAAGGTGGACGTAAGAGATCCGATGGCACCAGTTCGAAGAAGAGCAGGGGAGTTGTTCCCTGGTCATTATTACATTGCTGTTTGTGGGATCTTGCTGTGTGCAAATTGGCTGCCATGTTTCCTACATTACAACAGTGACTACACTTAAAAAAAAAATGTACTTCATTGGCTGTGAAGCGCTTTGAGACGTCCGGTGGTCGTGAAAGGCGCTATATAAATGCAAGTCTTTCATTCTTTCTTTTTAATCAGTTAGGATTTTGATACAGTGTATAGGAAAAGACTATTTCCTCTAGTTGGGGAGTTACTGCTGAAAAGCCAACAATTTAAATAATGGCTACTTGGACATGTTACAGTCGGGTGACTGGAGCCTGTGGAACTATTCCCCCACAAGCAGGCACTGCCCTCAGGAGAGAGAATTGGCCGGAGAATAAGTACTTTTAATTGTTCTTCCATTGTACGGGGCAAGTGGCAAATTCAGATTCAGAGCATGTTACTTGCTAGCTAATATCCTGAACAGATCGAAGATTGCCAACCAAACTCATCAGTTGTCGTCTGCATTTTTGCTCAGAAGCTAGTTGTACTTCTTCAAAGAAATCCAAGTGTATTTTTACAGTCTAGGAACAGGAGTAGACCATTCAGCCCCTCGAGTCTGTTCTGCCATTCAATTAGATCATGGCTGATCTGTATCTTAACCCCATCTTACCCACCTTGGTTTCATAATCCTTCGTACCCTTGCCCAGCAAAAATCTACCAATCGTAGTTTTCACATTTTCAGTTGACCCCCAGCCTCAACAGCTTTTTGGGGGAGAGAGTTCCAGGTTTCCATTACCCTTTGTGTGAAGAAGTGCTTCCTGACCTCACCCCTGAACGACCTAGCTCTAATTTTAAGGTGGTACCCCCCCTTGTTCTGGACTCCCCGGCCAGAGGAAATAGTTTGTCCCTATCTACCCCATCAACTTCTTTAATCGTCTTAAACACGACCCCTTAATCTTCTACACTCAAGGGAATACAAGCCTAGTCTGTGCAGCCTGTCCTCGTAATTTAACCCTTTTAGCCCCGGTATCTGTCTGTAACATACTTTGATAGGTAAGCATGTGTAGATTGTGATTTTCGTAAACCAGATACAGCTGAAGCTATCTGCTTTCAAGTGGATCAGACCCTTGGCCAAAGATTGATTATCAGCACTTGTTATAGTGCTCCAGGACAATGAGCTCATTGCGATGAGACACTCTGGAAGCAAATCACTAAAGCCTCTGCAGCAGGACTATTTTGAACAACTATGGGCCTTTGTACCCAGTGCCACCCGAACAAGGAAAAAACATCACTACAAGTGCCTCCCTCAGGGGAACAAAAACCATCGCGCGCAAGATTCGAGTGCAGGAAATTCCTGTCGGAATTTGAAAGCCAGCAGCTTAACCTCTTGGCCATTGCAGCTCGCGTGTGGCTTGTAGCATGAATGTCCGAGTCAGTGAAACTCTCGAACGTTTCGTTCATCTGAACTCGTGGAGTGAACTCTGAAGTGATTCTGGGTGCTGTTAACATGCTCATGTTAAATTCCCAATGCGTTATTTTAACAAAGTCGCTAACCCCCACCCCCCCCCCCCTATTTTATTTCAAATGGGTTAACGCGGGAGTGACCAAGCTTTCTGTCTCCGTGGGACATCACGGCACATTCAGTTGACCCCTCGCGGGCCATTTTAAATCTTCGTTCCCATTAATTGGGACGTAACTCCCGTTGCTGGTACTAATGCACCTTAGTGTTTTGAATGAGGATTTATCCACCAGTGAGGCAATAAAGTTAATGACAACCCTTTCCAAACCTCCAGGCCCGCAGAAGCACAGATAGGACTGAGTTGCCTGGGCCACATTGGCTGGGGTTCCAGGGCTGGAGGACTATGTGCCCTCCAAAGGGCATAGCTCAAAATTGTACGCAAGTGTGTTATTTACGTCACTAAAAAGAGCAAAGGAGTTTTGCACAAGTGTGTTAATTGGTGTACTAAGAAGAACAGACGAAGAATTTTACACAAGTGTGTCGCTTAGTTCAGTACAAAGAGTGCAGAGAGGAGTGTCTCAATTCGTGCACTAAACAGAGCACAGTGCCTCGGCCTCCCAACAATTGAAGCTACAACACAGGAGTGCGAACCTGTAAAAAATGCCCCATTTTACACAGGCTTGTATAACCCCGTCTCAAATAGTTTTAGCATAGAATCATAGAATGGTTACAGCACAGGAGGAGGCCATTCGGCCCGTCCAGCCCGTGCCGGCTCTCTGCAAGAGCGCTTCAGCTAGTCCCACTCCCCCCGCCCTTTCCCCGTAGCCCTGCAAATTTTTTTCCTTCAGGTACTTATCCAATTCCCTTTTGAAAGCCACGGTTGAATCTGCCTCCACCACCCTTTCAGGCAGTGCATTCCAGATCCTAACCACTCGCTGTGTAAAAAAGATTTCCCTCATGTTGCCTTTGATCCTTTTGCCAATCACCTTAAATCTGTGTCCTCTGGGTCTCAACCCTTCCGCCAATGGGAACAGTTTCCCTCTATCTACTCTGTCTAGACCCCCTCATGATTTTGAATACCTCGATCAAATCTCCTCTCAAACTTCTCTGCTCTAAGGAGAACAACCCCAGCTTCTCCAGTCTATCCACGTAACTGAAGTCCCTCATCTCTGGAACCATTCTTGTAAATCTTTTCTGCACCCTCTCCAAGGCCTTCACATCCTTCTTAAAGTGCGGTGCCCAGAATTGGACACAATACTCCAGTTGAGGCCAAACCAGTGTTTTATACAGGTTCATCATAACTTCCTTGCTGTTGTACTCTGTGCCTCTATTTATGAAGCCCAGGATCCTGTATGCTTTTTTAACTGCTTTCTCAACCTCAACCTACTCCCGAGGGTTCTGCTGCACTGTAATATTTCTGGGTTAGCAGCTACAAGGTATCTTTCCCTAAGCCGGAAATAATTACGTAAAACTCCTCATGTTAATATGTCCATGCAGAGGCCTTCTGCGTTAACACTGGCAGCTGGTTAGAACAGAGGAAGACCATCCAATAAAGTTTACAGAATATATTTTAAAAAAATACACTGGAGTCATTTGAAAGCTGTAATCTAATCTCTGGGTTCAAATGACAGTTATAAACCACTCAAGCTTCACTTTCATGGTTTATGATATCATCCGAACACTCTGATTAGATTTCTGTCTTGTAATCACTCCCAGTTATCCATTATTCTCCAATCAATAACCCATATTGTAGCATATTAATCAAGTGAGCCCATCGAAACCAGTACAGTGGAAAGTGTCAGATGCTGTTGTGTGCAGGATTTATACTGATATCCGCGATAGCTCCGAATGGACCAGAACTTCAGCTCTTGTTAATACAAAAGCAAAATACCGCGGATGCTGGAAACCTGAAATAAAAACAGAAAAGGCTGGAAATAATCTCCTTTGGCCTCGCACCATCATCCCTTTTGTCATTTAATCTCTCCTGCCTTCCACCCTATCATAGACCTTCCCTTTTGTTCTTTCCTCCCCTCCCCCCTTTCCCTGCCTCTGTACCACTGTTCTCCCTGATATTTTTTTGGGTGCGCGGCCCATTCACATGCGCGAAACTTAACATTGACCGGCAAACAGCTGTGCAGCCCCGCGGCCAGCTTATAGAGGACGCTGCTGTGTACTTGCTTAAAACCTGTTACATCTCTAACTTTTTCCAGTTCTGATGTAAGGTCATCGACCTGAAACGTTGGGGGGGGCGATTTTAGCCCTGCTCGCTCAGCAGAAACCTGGCGGGTGAGCCAGTTAAAATCGTCCCGGCTCTTACCTGTCCGAAAGCTGCAATGATCCCAACATCTGCAATTTTAAGCTGCTCTCCTGAGCCAGGCTGCAAGGACAGGGGCCCGGAGCCAACGGGGTCCTTCTTTACATATGCATGTTGCAGCCCGATGACCTCATTGAGACCCGACTGTAATTTTAACTCAGGCCTGAGCGGGGAATCCACCTGGAGTTAAAATCGGGGCCGTTAACTCTGTTTCTCTCTCCGCAGATGCTGCCTGACCTGCTGAGTATTTCCAGCATTTTTCTTACCATGTCTTACCAGGCATTGCCACTGCCGATGACTGACCGGTGTTGGGGAGTCCCTGCCCCCCTCCTACACCACTGGCCTGGCCTGGGAATGCTGACGTAAGCCCGGCACACGCCGTATCCAGGTCCCAGCGTAATTTCTGACCCTCTGGCACGTTACGGTGAGAGTGTGTCGGAAGGGTCGTAGACCTTTAGCCCCCCCCCCATGCTGTTTATTTCAGCTGAACTACATGTAGCTATCAATCAAACAAACCTCTAGGTGGGAGGGAGGCGTACCAATATTGGTGTAACTTTTTGTATGCAGAGTTAAGCACAGGAAGTTCCCTAACTGTTTCCCTTTGACCTGGAAATGTTTGTGTGATTGGCAGTGCACTAAGATGGCTGATGAATGCATGTCCACATTCTGTGAAGACTCTACAGTCTTTGCTAGCGTGTTACTAATATAACTTAATAACCTCACCACTGGAACATAGAAACATAGAAGATAGGAGCAGGAGTAGGCCATTCGGCCCCTCGAGCCTGCTCCGCCATTCGATGAGATCATGGCTGATCATCCAAACTCAGTACCATGTACCTGCCTTCTCCCCATATCCCTTGATACCTTTAGCTTTAAGAAATATATCTAACTCATTCTTAAATATATTTAATGACTTGGCCTCAACTGCCTTCTGTGGTAGAGAATTCCACAGGTTCACCACTCTCTGGGTGAAGAAATTCTCCCTCATTTCTGTCCTAAATGGCTTACCCCTTATCCTTAGTCAGGGAACTTACTCTACCAAGTTAGAACAATATTAATACAAGGTAGAGAGATAGGTAAACGGACAGGTAGATAGACAAATAGAGAGGGACATTTTTCTTTAACATTGAATTTACAGCACAGAAACGGGCCGTTCCGCCCAACAGGTCAATGCCAGTGTTGATGCTCCCACCCTATTTACTTAATCTCACCCTGTCAACATATTTTTCAAAGAAAAGTATAACATTCAGGCAAAAAAAGAGGAGTGAAAGCATTGCTGCCATAATTGAGCTCAATCTCATTATTTCTAATAACTGTAAAACACAACTCGTAAATTGTATTGCTTGCTTTTATTGCACGTTGGACTGACTACTTTATTGCTAACAGCAAATTGTTTACAGCAGAGGCTGTTAATACTGATTGTCTCGCTTAAATAAACGGCACCAGCGAAATCCGTTCTGGCATCTTCTCCGAAGCCATCACGAGAGCTGAAAGTGCAGCTCTCAAGGAGGGAGGTTGTGCTATTGCGGCTGAAGATCTGGAGGGTATTGGAGCAGAAGACAGGAGGAGCGGTTGTGAAAGTCGCTGGTTTGAGCTGCTTGACGTGTGGACCAAGGCGAAGGGCACGCGGGCAGAGCCTTACTGAGTTTTCCTCCAGCCTTCTGCTTAATATAGCAGGCTGTTGGAGAATTTAGTCGTGTTTTTATATTACAACATTGTTCCCTACGTTACAACAGTGACTGCACTTCAGAAAGTACTTCAGTGGCTGGAAAGCGCTTTGGGAGGTCGTGAAAGGTGCTATGTAAATGCAAGTTCATGCTCTTTATTCTTATGTGTCTTAGATTCAGGCTTCACAAATTAGACATAGATTTATATACAAATGATATCTCAGTTAAATCTTTATTTAATGGTAGAAGTTCCAAGTCGAACAATACAATATCATTGATCATATTAGCATGAGAGCATGCTACTGTAAGGCAACGTTACTTCCAGGATACAGTAGCTAAACCTATCCTGGGCGCATGACCAGCCAACATCTCTCTTTCTGGAGGGTCACCACAGTTCTCCACCATGGTGCAGACACTCTCCTTATATAACCTTTCTTAGCACTGCCACATCAGTAAATCTCTCCAGTCGCAACCTCTCTGTGTTCCCAAACTATACATCAACGTTATTACATGTCTGACTGACTGAAAGATAGACTTGCATTTATATAACGTCTTTCACAACCTCAGCGCTTTACAGACAATGAATAATTTTGGAAGTGTAGTCACCGTTGTGATGTAGGGAAATATGGCAGCCAATTTGCGCACAGAAAGCTCCCACAAACAGCAATGGCCAGATAACATGTTTTTTTTAGTGATGTTGGTTGAGGGATAAATATTGGCCAGGACACCAGAGAGTCCCCCTGCTCTTCGAAATAATGCCATGGGATCTTTTATGTCGACCTGAGAGGGAAGACGGGGCCTCGGTTTAACGTCTCATCTGAATGACGTCACCTCCGACAGTGCAGCACTCCCTCAGCACTGCACTGGAGTGCCAGCCGAGATTTTGCATTCTAGTCTCTGGAGTGGGACTCCAACCCACAAACCTTCTGACTCAGAGGCGAGCGTGCTACCCACGGCTGACACTGTTGAGTGGATGGTTCCTTTTTCCTAAATCATCATTCTGGTGTCCTTGCAAGCAATGACGGACCCAACTTGTTTTCTCAACCTTGGTACTCTTATCATTCCCTAACCACAAGGCATTGTCCTGTCTGTCCCCTTATCGCACGCGGATTCCATTTCCCCATTCAAGGACCATCTGCTCAAACATGCCCTCTTGCACACAACTGCACAACAGATAAAATAGACACTGCTTCAGTTATTGCAAGACATTTTGGCTTAAAGACAATATCATCCTGCTTACGATAACATCCTGCTTAATAAGGTTAAAAGGTTACAATACACTCCGTAACCTTATTATATAAAAATAAAACATAGCAGCAGGTAGACCAGCAAATTCCGTCAAATTACTCAAGTTATCGGCTGGATCCCTGCTTCCACCCCTCCCTGATTAATGCTTTTCATTCTGGTCTATTACATTCTTCAATGTTATTCTCCTTTAGGGACAGTTGTTTTAGATTGTAATAGCACATACCAACATTGTCAAAAGGTACCCTTTTACTTTTTGGACAAGGAGTGTGGTGGAATACTCTCCACTTGCCTGGATGTGTGAATCTGCACCAACACTCAAGAAGCTCGAGACCATCCAGGACAAAGCAGTCAGCTTAATCGGCAGCCCATCCACCACCTTAAATATCCACTCCCTCCAGCACCATGGCTGCAGCGCATGCTATCCACAGCTGTCAATTCACACATAATCTACATTGTGAAGCAGAAGGAGGGATACCAACAATATGAAAAATGTGAAGGATTTCCTCAAGCCATATAAAGTCAAGCCAGTGTTTTTTTTCACCTTTTCTCTAAATTTATTGTCCCAGCTCCCCATATGAAACTATTGCTTCTATGTCCCTCCTTCAACACAACACGTTGAAAATTGTGATGGATCCTCTAGCGTGGCTATGGGTTGTTACCAGGCCAAATCCACTCAGGGCAGAGCCCGTTCCGAAAGCAAAGTTCCAGCATTTGATGTCGGATGCCACCACACTTTGTGGGCACCACATTTTAGGAAAGGATGTCAAGGCCCTGGAGAGGGTACAGAGGAGGTTTACCAGGATGATGCCAGGGATGAGGGAGTTCAGTTATGTGGAGAGATTGGAGAAGCTGGAATTGTTCTCCTTAGAGCAGAGAAGGTTTAAGGGGAGATCTGATAGAGATATTCAAAATGATGAGGGGGTTTTGATAGAGCAAGTAGAGAGAAACTGTTTCCTCTGGCAAGTGGGTTGGTAACCAGAGGTCATAGATTTAAAATAATTGGCAAAAGAACTTGAGGGAAAACGAGGAGAACATTTTTCACACAGAGGGTTGTTAAGATCTGGAACGCACTACCTGAAAGGCTGGTGGAATCAGGTTCCAGAGGAAGTTTCAAAAGGCAATTGGACGTGTACTTGAAGAGGAGAAATTTGCAGGGTTATGGGGAAAGAGCTGGGGTGTGGGACTAAATTGGACAGCTCTTTCAAAGAGACGGCACAGGCACGACAGGCCGAATGGCCCCTTCTTAAGATTCTATGGGGGAAAAATTGAGTCGCGCCCCCTTTGGGGCGCTAACTTCACCAGGGCGCTACTTTTAGCGCCCCGAACACATTAGCGCCCCCACGGCCGAAATTCATTGGTAGCACCCCAAGAGGGAAGTGGGGCACTACTGGAAGCGCCCCGACTCCCTCTTGGGGCGCTGCGAGGGAATATCGTGGCGCTACGTGCCGCAGCACCATGCGCTGCGGCACGTCGCACCGCGGTACTGCAGGCCTTCCTCCCCTTAAAGGGGAGGGGCCTAGCACAGTGCGACCCGGGGCCCAGCTGGGCCACCAGGGATCGGGAGTGCCGGCAAAAGAGCCCGGCACTCAAGAGGAGTGCCGGGCTCACGGAGCGCAGCCGGCACCCCATGGGGGGGGGGCTGCTCAGGAGGCCGGGGACGGCAACAGGGGCAGGTGCTGGCAGGCAACCAGCAACAAGAATGGCCGCCCGGCGCCTCGCCTTTAATTAGCGCCGCCCCGGCCGCAGGTAGGCCCCCCTGACTCCATCGGACATAGCGTCCGGCGGTAAGTCAGGGAGCGCTACCGAAGATCGCGGCCGGGGCGCTGCGCACGGTGATGACGTCATCGCTGGCGGCGCAGCACCGCGGGGCGCTAACGGTTACCGCCGCCGCTAACCTCCCGCTGAATTTCACGGGAGGCGTTGGCGGCGCCGCGCACAGGCACTAGTTGCTTTGCACCTCCCATTAGCGCCCTCTTAGGACGCTAACGGGAGGCGCAAAGCAACCAAATTTTTCCCCCTATGATTCTAACTCAGTTGATTTATGGCCAAGACTAATTTGCTGCAGTAGACTCATTTAAAAAAGGTGGGGGGGGGGGAATTTTTATTATTTGTTTTTATCTCAATTTATTATTAAAATGAAAAACAGAATTGTAACGCTTGACGAGATTGATATCATCACATCGACAATCGTATCACTGCGTCCTCCTCTGTTGAAAGTGTCTTGGAAAAGAATTTGCCATGGCAACACTGCCCCCTTTAACCAGCCACAATTAAATTGTTACAGACAGTATCCTCCTTTGCTCAGCCCACCACTGAACGGCATTCAGAAGAATTTTTACCTCGTAAAATTTATGTTTTACTGAGCTTAAAATAAACCCATAACCGCTTTGAAAAGACAAAGGATAATTTCACATTGATTGCACTCTGAATGGAGGCACAGCGCATTCGTCAAGCCGTCGTACTGTGAGGACAGGACGGGAAGAGCCGAAAGCCACACAGTGAGTGAACTTATAATGGACAGGTATTTTTCGCAGTCAATGTTAGCCATTGGCCATTAGCAGCAGTGCCCAATTTGATGCTGACAAGGTCACAGCTGGGTTATAAGTGCACTGCCCATTGACGTTACTGGACTGAAGACTGACTTCAGATGATATTGATTGAGCCAGTGGACAGGCCAATAAAACACTATCATCCCCAGTCCCTACACTGCCTTACGGTGCAGCATGAAAGAGGCGAATTCTCCTCACTTTATAACACAGAGCGGAATCCAATATCTTTACACTTTATTCCTCTACGAGAAGGTTTAGATCTTGTGATATTATGTTATGTACAGCTTTACATGTAATTGCTTCACCAAGTTTGGATTTTAGCAATTTCTTACTGTTGAAACCAAGCCATTTTTATCAAACTTTGGCATTTTCCCGAAGAAGACTTTCTATCTCAAAATATTATCAGGCTTTTTTATTTTTTAAAAGAAAAAGTCTTAACCCCTTCAGTTATCACCCCTCCTCCTCTCCTGAAAACCTGGCTCTTACCCATCCGAAAGCCGCCATGATCGCAACATCTCCAATTTTAACCTGCTTTCCTGAGCAGGCAGCAAGGACAGGCACCCGGAGCCAACAGGGTCCTTCTTCACATATGCATGTTGTGGCCCGATGACCTCATTGAGACCCGACTGTAATTTTAACTCAGGCCTGAGCAGGGGAATCCACCCTGGAGTTAAAATCGGGGCCATATGCCAGGGTACAGTTCCATAGGTGTTATCTTGTCCAAATGGCCATTTTGTTCTTCATATCAATCCTAGGCCTGGCTTTTCAAGCATGGAGTGGGGAGTGGGTCTGCGGGGGGTGGGGTGGGGATTCAGGGGGCGGGGAAGGAGAGTAGTGACCCCAATCTTGTCTTCATTGATGCTTCTTGCTGCTAGGGGCATAAATATAAGATAATCACTAATAACTCCAATAGGGAATTCAGGAGAAACTTCTTTACCCAAAGAGTGTTGAGAATGTGGAACTCGCTACCACAAGGAGTAGTTGAGACAAATAACATTATGCATTTAAGGGGAAGCTAGATAAACACATGAGGGAGAAAGAAATAGAAGGATATGCTGATAGAATGAGATGAAGAGGGGTGGGAGGAGGCTCATGTCGAGCATTAACACCGGTACAGACCAGTTGGGTCGAATGGCCTTTTTCTGTGTCGTTAATACTTTGTAATATTCACCTATCAGCCCTGTGCTCGCTGACCTACACTTGACTGCATTTTTGTGGAACACGTGTAGATTAACTACCAGAATACTCCATAAACTTGAGGTCATCCAAAACTCGGCTGCCCGTGTCCTAACTCGCACCAAGTCCCGTTTACCCATCACCCCCTGTGCTCGCTGACCTACATTGGCTCCCGGTTAAGCAACGCCTTGATTTTAAAATTCTCATCCTTGTTTTCAAATCCGTCTATGCCCTCACCTCTCCCTATCTCTGTAATCTCCTCCAGCCCCACAACCCTCTGAGATATCTGCGCTCCTCTAATTCTGGCCTCTTGAGGTATCCCTGATTTTAATCGCTCAACCATTGGCGGCCGTGCCTTCAGCTGCCTGGGCCATAAGCTCTGGAATTCCCTCCCTAAACCTCTCCACTCTCTCTCCTCCTTTAAGACGCTCCTTAAAACCTACCTCTTTGACCAAGCTTTTGGTCACCTGTCCTAATATCTCCTTATGTGGCTCGGTGTCAAATTTTGTTTTATAACGCTCCCTGTGAAGCGCCTTGGGATGTTTTACTACGTTAAAGACGCTATATAAATGCAAGTTGTTGTTGTTGTATGCATTTTGAGGCTTACCTTTCAATGGAACCTCTGGGTAGCAATACAGACCACAATCTGCCTGAGCAAATTTTTCCTGAACCCGGAAATGCTGAGGCAAATTAGAATCCCACTACCCTCACCCAGCTCTGCACAGACTGTGGATTAAACCTGGAACCAGAATCCTTCACGGTCGGCACGACTCATTTCTATCCCAGGTAAAGTATTTGCCAACTAAGCCCTGGAGAAACTACTTCCGTTCTTTTCATTGAATTTATTCTTCCGCGATGGATGGTCGTTTCAAACTGTCGACTTGATGTGTTCACGGCAATTAAAAAAATCAGATTTTCACCGGCAAGGGTTACGGAACCAAGGCGGGAAGATGGAGTTAAGATACAGATCATGATGCGGAGATGCCGGTGTTGGACTGGGGTGGACAAAAATGAGAAGTCGCACAACACCAGGTTATAGTCCAACAGTTTTATTTGAAATTACGAGCTTTCGGAGCACTGCACCTTCTTCAGGTAAAGTACTTCACCTGACGAAGGAGCAGCGCTCCGAAAGCTCATAATTTCAAATAAAACCGTTGGACTATAACCTTTTGTTGTGCGACTTCTCATTTAAGATACAGATCAGCCACGATCTAATTGAATGGCCAAATGTGAGAAGTCGCACAACACCAGGTTATAATCCAAGGGGGAAAAATTCAGCTGCTTGCGCCTCCCGTTAGCGCCTTAAGAGGGCGCTAATGGGGCGTAAAGCAGCTAACGCCCGGGCGCAGCGCCGCCCACGCCTCCCGAAAAATTTAGTGGGAGGTTAGCGGCGGCGGCAGCCGGTAGCGCCCTGTGGCGCTGCGCCGCCGGCGATGACGTCATCGCCGTGCGCAGCACCCCGCTCGCGCCCCGGCCGTGATCTTCAGTCGCGCCCCCTGATTTACCGCCAGACGCTATGTCCGACGGGTTCAGGGAGGCGTACGTGCGGCCGGGGCGGCGATATTTAAAGCGGAGGTGGCAGGCGGCCATTTTTGTTCCTGGCCGCCTGCCAGCACCTGCCCCCGGCCCCCGTGAAGCCCCCCCACCGTGAAGTGCCGGCTGCGCTCCAAGAGCCCGGCACTTCTCTTGAGTGCCGGGCTCTTTTGCCGGCACTCCCGATCCCTGGGGGCCCAGCTGGGCCCCGGTTCGCGCTGCGCAGGGTCCCTCCCCTTTAAGAAGGGGAGGAAGGCCTGCAATACCGCGGCGCGACGTGCCGCAGCGCGTGGCGCTGCGGCACGTAGCGCCAGGATATTCACTCGCAGCGCCCCAAGAGGGACGCGGGCTGCTTCCAGTTGCGCCCCGCTTCCCTCTTGGGGCGCAACCACTGAAGTTCCGGCGCGGGGCCGCTAATTTTTTCGGGGCGCTAAAAGTCGCGCCCCGGCGAGGTTAGCGCCCCAAATGGGGCGCGACTTAATTTTCCCCCCCAACAGTTTTATTTGAAATCACAAGCTTTCGGAGCGCTGCTCCTTCGTCAGGTGAAGTGAAGAGATGTATATCGGCACAGCATATATAGTCAGAGAACACTGCCAGACGATTATAGCTAATCTTTCTAACTGCCCTTTATCACACCTCGTCAGAGAGATAATCACGGCAATCAAAGGTGTGGATGGTGTCCAAACAGGTCAGTCAGGAAAACATTACATCAGAGACAATGAGGTGGGGTCACAAGGGGTCGAATGTGGCAGATGCTGGGGTCTGGATGGAAAACAAAAAACTTTTTTTGCTGGAAATCACAGCAGGTCCGGCCTGCTAATTGAATGGCGGAACAGGCTCGAGGTGCCTCCTCCTGTTCCTTGGTGATCAGTTCAAAATTCTGATATTTTGTTTTAATTAAAATTATTTATAATGAGTGAATTCCACTTGCGTTCCGGCCCTTTCCTTACTCTAAATATAAGTAGGCTTCCCTTTCCTGGCGTCCTCTGGGACCCATTGCGGCTCTTAGTTGGCGCTTTATTCCTCACTTGGTTGCGAAGAGCTGGGAATTTGTTTGTCCTCACGGACTAGTTAGCTGTTCTGGATACGGAATATTCACCAGACCACAGTTGAGCGTCTCAGCTTCTTTCTTTAGATGTGAATTATGAACTAGATACAGCTAAGTGACTCCCACGAGTATTTTGCTTTACATTTCAAGACATACATGTCTATAAAAAGCCCAAGTAACAGGAAACATCGCAGTTAAGATGGAAGTACAGAGACACAGTGACCTCCAATAGAAGGACATGTGAGAGCGAATAAAAACAACATCCTCACTAAGTATCAAAGCTTTACTTAACGGCACGGATAAGACATTCACCCAGTGATATATGTTCTCAGCGCTAGCCGAATTGGGTAGGATGAAGGGTAGTCAACCAGTAGGTCTACTTAACCCTAGAGTTTAATAAAAAAGACTTGCATTTTATACAGCGTTTTCACAACCTCAGGACATCCCAAAGTGCTTTACAGCCAATGAAGTACTTTTGAAGTGCAGTCACTGTAAGGTAAGGGCAAGAGGAGGTTCTTACATAATGCTCTACTCCCTTCACCGGATCATGTTTTTGTTTATGTACACGGGGAAGGGGGGGAAGACTTTTAAAGAGCGACACTAATTGTCATTCGGGAGCGACGTCTCAAGTAAGGCATGAACTTGGGCTGAAGTCAAAGAACCGCATTATGCGGCCACACTCTAAAAATAGCATTCCTTCCCGCGCTGGCAGAGAGAGTGAATGTGCTGCCATAGCAATGAGGCAACAGGGGCAAAATCTGAAGGTAATATCTTTATTTGTTGCGAGCAATGTGATATGGCATTTGAAGACACGCGCACATTCTGAGATTAAGATTTGTGTCCCCAATTCCTGGGCATTTGACTGATGGAAAAGTGCGGTGCTAATTGATATTATTAAGTGCTTTCAGCTAGGAAAATATTTTCTTAACAGATTGCCATAGATCTGCACCTAGAGATTTTTTTTCTTTTGGTTTAAATTAATGGGGTAGAGATAAGATTCATTAGCGCTGCTGTTTCCAGAGGGGAATTTGCTGGACCCTTGATCCCAGCCATGACTGAAGAATAGCTAATTAGTCGGGCGTAGGCTGAACGACGGCACTTTCATTACTATGTAAATTCACAGGATCAGAACATTGATTAATATTTCATGCCTGGCCATCTTAACGAGGGGTGTTCAGATTAGCACTTGCTTGTAACAAGCCCAAACGATTTATATAAACTAGGTCTTGAACTCATATATATCCTCAGTTAATAACTTTTAGAACAACAACAACATCTTGTATTTTTATATAGCGCCTTTAACGTAGTAAAATGTCCCAAAGCGCCTCACAGGAGTGTAATAAGACAAAAAATTGACACCGAGCCACATAAGAAATTAGGGCAGGTGACCAAAAGCTTGGTCAAAGAGGTGGGTTTTAAGGAGCGTCTTAAAGGAGGAAAGAGAGGTAGAGAGGCGGAGAGGTTTATGGAGGGAATTCCAGAGCTTAGGGTCTAGGCAACGGAAGGCACGGCCACCGATGGTTGAGCGATTATAATCAGGGATGCTCAAGAGAGCAGAATTTGAGGAGTGCAGATATCTCAGGGGGGTTGTGGGGCTGAGGAGATTACAGAGATAGGAAGGGGCGAGGCCATGGAGGGATTTGAAAACAAGGATGAGAATTTTGAAATCGAGGCGTTGCTTAACCGGGAGCCAATGTAGGTCAGCGAGCACAGGGGTGATGGGTTAACGGGACTTGGTGCGAGTTAGGACACGGGCAGCCGAGTTTTGGATGACCTCAAGTTTACATTGGGTAGAATGTGGGAGGCCAGCCAGGAGTGCATTGGAATTGTCAAGTCTAGAGGTAACAAAGGCATGGATGAGGGTTTCAGCAGCGGATGAGCTGAGGCAAGGGCGGAGACGGGCGATGTTACGGAGGTGGAAACATGCATCGAATTTAGGAACTTGACCTGGATGAAAGACATTATCTAATTTTTTTCAATCTTCCTAGGGTTGTAATCCCATCATAACACTGGTGAAATGGGTCAACTTCGCCAATGCAGTGTCCCTTGTTTAGTGAACAACTTTCCATTTAAATCTTGTTTACGATAATTGAAGTAAGAGCCTTTCTCAAGATCTTTAGATATACACCATTAAAATGAAATCTTCTTCAGCTACTGTGGGTCAGGTGAGATAGCCACTTATGTCTAAAGGCAATCTCTACATTCCAAAAACTGACCCTGATGGTCCAGTCCAGTGGGTTAGCAGATAGCACAACTTTGAGGTTGGCACTAATGCTTTATCCATTGAGTGACTAAACTATCTTCAGTGCACCTTCCTTAAGAGTCCCATGAGGTCTTGTGTACATCCGACTAGACAGCACAGAGCTCTGGGAAATGAGTCGATGGCCAAGATGTTTGTGAAAGTAACACAGAGCACTTGACTGCATGTTTGTGGAACACGTGTAGATTAACTACCAGAATACTCCCTAAACTTGAGATCATCTAAAGCTCTGCTGCCCTGTGTCCTAACTCTGCACCAAGTCCCGTTCACCCATCACCCCTGTGCTCGCTGACCTACATTGGCTCCCGGTTAAGCAACGCCTCGATTTTAAAATTCTCATCCTTGTATTCAAATCCCTCGCCCCCCTCCCTATCTCTGTAATCTCCTCCAGGCCCACAACCCTCCGAGATCTCTGCACTCCTCCAATTCTGGCCTCTTGAGCATCCCCCATTTTATTCGCTCCACCATTGACGGCCGTGCCTTCAGCTGCCAAGGCCCTAAGCTCTGGAATTCCCACCCTAAAACTCTCCACCTCTCTCTCCTCCTTTAAGATGCTCCTTAAAACCTATCGCTGTGACCAAGTTTTTGGTCACCTGTCCTACTAGCTCCTTATGTGGCTTGGTGTCAAATTTTGTTTGATAATCGCTCCTGTGAAGTGCCTTGGGATGTTTTACTACGTTAAAGGTGTTATATAAATAAAAGTTGTTGTTGTTGAATAAAAACCCTTAGAAGTATACATTTTGCAATATCATAGAAATCTGCTTTCTGAAAAATAAACATTCGCAATAGGCAGAATTGCAAGTCAAGCATTGCGAGATGAAATTCAGAGCCAGGTGAATGTATAATCCTAATAAGCATTTGTTCAACTATTGCAATTAGTCTTTCATTTAGTGAAGCTAACTTCTTTAAAGATAACCGTCTACGTGACAGCACGTTACTTAAACTAAAGATAAAGACTGGCATTGATATAACTGTCATCACACCTCTCTAGAACATCCCCAAGAACCTCAGAAGGTTGTGGGTTCAAGTCCCACACCAGAGACTTGAGCACAAAAATCTAGGCTGACACTCCAGTGCAGTACTGAGGGAGTGCTGCACTGTCGGAGGTGCCGTCTTTCGGATGAGACGTTAAACCAGGGCCCCGTCTGCTCTCTCAGGTGAATGTAAAAGATCCCATGGCGCTATTTCGAAGAAGAGATGGGGAGTTATCCCCGGTGTCCTGGCTGACATTTATCCCTCAGTCAACATCTAAAAACAGATTATGTGCTCAGTATCACATTGCTGTTTGTGGGAGCTTGCTGTGCACAAATTGGCTGCCGCGTTTCCTACATTACAACAGTGACCACACTTCAAAAAGTACTTCATTGGCTGCAAAGCGCTTTGGGACGTCTGGTGGTAATGAAAGGCACTATATAAATGCAAGTCTTTCAAGCACTTCACGTACAGTGAATCACTTTGAAATGCATTGAAGGTTACATAGGCTAACACAGAGAGCTCATCGGCGCACAGTAAGATCCCACTAAAACAGCAGCTGGATGAATGAGCAGTTAATGGATTGAATTTCAAGTCAGAAGAGGAACTAAACTGTTTTCCAAGGACGGAAGATTTCTTCAATGACGCTACAATGACATTTTGTAAAAATATACGTGCTTAGAAGGAATCATTCTACAAAGCTGCTCAGCTGCCATAGGTTGGAGATAGGGCTGTGACTCTATAGTTCTGAATCTCCGACCTGCGCTTGCCATTAGCCAGGATTCGCCATGAGAGTGGAGACTACTGTTTGACCGCATTTGTATTAGTCCAGGTCAGACTTGCTTACAAAGAGGTCCCACTCCATCTGTGACTGTTGAGAAATTACCGCATCGTATATCTGAAGTAGGGTTGGAAACATTCACAATACCACAAGGGTCACCAGGGCCGCCCAGGATCTTACATCAAAACGGACAGAAGATCCCGATAGACCTGCTGACCTTTACCCTGTGCCCTGTCACCAGTTGGTTTTATATATAATAGATCGTGAAAGGGAAATGTGACCACGATGAGGATAAAAGAAAGGGGGAAACATTTGTTTAAAATGCTGCCGACGTTACAGTGAGGGGCAGGCTGAAGGGCTGAATTAGGGTGGCCAGCTCTGGCGGGAGATAGTCCTGAGGTTCCATCACATGACCTCCCGCCTCTAACTGCCCCGCCCCCCACACTCCTCCCATTGGTCGCCCGACAGCCCCACCCTCGTGGCACACTGCCTTCTTACACCAATCGGACAGACTCTTTGTCATAGAATCATAGGTTACAACACAGAAGGAGGCCATTCGGCCCGTCCAGCCCATGCCGGCTCTCTGCAAGGAGCACTTCAGCTAGTCCCACTCCCCCCCCCACCCCGCCCTTTCCCCGTAGCCCTGCAAATTTATTTCCTTCAGGTACTTATCCAATTCCCTTTTGAAAGCCACGGTTGAGTCTGCTGGCTCCTGACTGTCAGTCAAACAACACTTTTCCTCATGTCCGATAGTTTTATATCTAATAAAGAAAAGTGTTGAAAGAAAATTTTTAAAAAGACACCATTTTGTTTTAATGCCCCTATGACTTTTCTCCCGGGAGTTTGCTCACAGCAGTCTCCTGGGGATTAATCTTCAATTCCTGGAGACTCCAGGCCAATCCTGGAGGGTTGGCAACCCTTGGCTGAATAGCCAGAAATGGACTGCAAGAAGGAATGGAACACCATTGAAGGTGCTGAAGGGTTTCAATGCGACGCTGATATTTCATGGACATGTTTGTTAACGAATTACGCTCTGATTCCAGTTCAATTATTGGAATGAACGAAGCTTTCACATCAATGTAATTACTAAACACAGACATGCTTGTGAAATATTGATTTTTGCATTAAAAAAGCGCTAAGTAACAGGATGATTAACAGCCGCATTTTTTTTTGTAAGTGAGCTAAATGATAATTGCTTTCTTTATCATTTGCATTTTTAATATATTTTAATATTTTTCCTCCCTCTTGGTGTCCCGGGGCAGGGTACCATTTTCTCCCTGACGGGACAGGCGGGCAACCTTTGAAGACACCTTCACCAAGGTTATTGTACCTGGCACCAAGTCCCGCTCACCCATCACCCCTGTGGCTCGCCGACCTACATTGCCTCCCAGTCCGGCAACGTCGCAATTTAAAAATT
Source organism: Squalus acanthias (assembly GCA_030390025.1). Taxonomy (NCBI): domain Eukaryota; kingdom Metazoa; phylum Chordata; class Chondrichthyes; order Squaliformes; family Squalidae; genus Squalus; species Squalus acanthias. Next base: position 209,387,917 of record CM059426.1, on the reverse strand, counting down.
CTCATCCTTGTTTTCAAATCCCTCCAAGGCCTCGCCCTACCTTATCTCTGTAAACCTCCTCAAGCCCTACTAACCCTCAGATCTCCGCGTTCCTCCAATTCTGACTTCTTGAGCATCCTCGATTTTAATCGCCCCACCATTGGCGGCCGTGCCTTCAGCTGCCTGGGTCCCAAGCTCTGGAATTCCCTCCCTAAACCTCCCCGCCTCTGTTAAGATGTTCCTTAAATAAACCTACCTCTTTGACAAAGTCACATGCTCCCTAATGTGGCTCAGTGCCAAATTTTGTTTGATAACGCTCCTGTGAAGCACCTTGGGACACTTTACTACACTGAAGGAGCTATATAAATACAAGTTGTTGTCCGAGGAACCAAACCAACTTCCATCCTTATCTGAATGCATAAGTTTGTATTTTTTTTATTCATTCACGGGCATCACTGACAAGGCCTAATTGTGCTTGAGAGGCTGGCTAGGCAATTTCAGAGGGCAGTTAAGAGTCAATCACATTGCTGTGGGTCTGGGGTCACATATAGGCCAGACCGGGTAAGGACGGCAGATTTCCTTCCCTAAAGGGCATTAGTGACCCAGATGGGTTTTTAACAACAATCCAATAGTTTCATGGTCACCATTACTGATACTAGCTTTTTATTCCAGATTTATTTAATCGAATTTAGCTGCCATGGTGGGATTTGAACTCTTATCTCTGTGATTACTAGTCTAGTAACATTGCCACTATGCTACTGTTCCCATCTGCTGTGCTGTCTGCCTGATAAAGCAGATATTAGGGAAATATTATGGGGGGGGGGCGCGAGGTGGCAGGCGGGAGAGATCACTTTGAGGGCCTCCGCCCAGCACAAATGGGGTGGTAGCGTCCTGAAAATCGTGGCGCAGTACTTACTGCCTTATTCCCACTTCCAATCTACACACCACTAATTCCTTCAGGGCCCTCAATGGGGCAGCCGAGATGCTTAGGAACACAGGAACAAGAGGAGGCCATACAGCCCCTCGAGCCTGTTCCGCCATTTGATGAGATCATGGCTGATCTGTGATCTAACTCCATATACCCGCCTTTGGCCCATATCCCTTAATACCTTTGGTTAACTAAAAGCTATCAATCTCCGATTTAAAATTAACAATTGATCTAGCATCAATTACCATTTGTGGAAGAGAGTTCCAAACTTCTACCACCCTTTGTGTGTAGAAGTGTTTCCTAATTTCACTCCTGAAAGGTCTGGCTCTAATTTTTAGACTATGACCCCTAGTCCGAGAATCCCCAACCAGCGGAAATAGTTTCCCTATCTGTTCCCCTTAATATCCTGAAAACTTTGATCAGATCACCCCTTAACCTTCTAAATCTAGGGAATAAAACCCTAATTTGTGTAATCTCACCTCATAATTTAACCCTTGAAGTCCAGGTATTCTGGTAAACCTACGCTGCACTCCCTCCAAGGCCAATATATCCTTCCTAAGGTGTGGTGCCCAGAACTGCTCACAGTGCTCCAGGTGTGGTCTAACCAGGGCTTTGTACAGCTGCAGCATAACTTCTACCCCCTTGTATTCTCGTCCTCTAGATATAAAGGCCAGCATCCATTAGCCTTTTTGATTATTTTCTGTACCTGTTCATGACATTTTAATGATCGATGTACCTGGACCCCCCAAGTCTCTTTGGACATCCACTGCTTTTAGCTTTTTACAATTTAGAAAGTACCCTGTTCTATCCTTTTTAGGTCCAAAGTGGATGACCTCACATTTGCCTACATTAAAATCCATTTGCCACAGTTTTGCCCATTCACTTAATCTATCAATATCCCTTTGTAATTTTATGCTTTCATCTACACTGCCTAGAATGCCACCTATCTTTGTGTCATCGGCAAATTTGGATATATTACTTTCTATGCCATCATCTAAGTCGTTAATAAATATTGTGAATAGTCACATTCTGCCAATTTGAGTACCTACCCATTATCCCTACTCTCTGTCTCCTGCCACTCAGCCAATTTCCTAACCAGGTCAATAATTTGCCCTCAATTCCACAGGCTTCTACCTTAGTTAACAGTCTCTTATGTGGGACTTTATCAAATGCCTTCTGGAAGTCCATATAAATAACATCCCTGTCCATTACTTTAGTCACCTCTTCAAAAAATTCAATCAGGTTCATCAGGCATGACCTACCTTTCACAAATCCATGCTGGCTCTCTCTGATCAACTGAAAATTTTCGAGGTGTTCAGTCACCCTATCCTTAATTATAGACTCTAGCAATTTCCCCACAACAGATGTTAGGCTAACTGGTCTATAATTCCCAGGTTTCCCTCTCTCGCCATTCTTAAAAAGCGGAGTGACATGCGCAACTTTCCAATCTAAAGGGACGGCTCCTGAATCTAGAGAACTTTGGAAGTTGATAGTTAGGGCATCTGCAATGTGCTCACCTACTTCCTTTAAAACCCTGGGATGGAAACCATCTGGCCCTGGGGACTTGTCACTCTTTAGTGCCATTATTTTCTTCATTACTGTTATTTTACCTACGTTAATTTTATTGAGTCCCTGTCCCTGATTCAATATTAGTTTCCTTGGGATTTCCAGCATGCTATCCTCTTCCTCTACTGTAAATACTGACGCAAAGTAATTATTCAACATGTCCGCCATTTCCCCATTGTCATCGACAATATCATCGCTTTCAGTTTTTAGGGGGCCAACATTGCTCCTGACCACCCTCTTTTTCCTAATGTAACTATAAAAATTCTTCATATTGATTTTGATATCCCTTGCAAGCTTCTTTTCATACTGCCTTTTTGTAGCTCTTACTATCTGTTTTGTGACCCTTTGCTGTTCTTTGTATCTTTCCCATTCACCAGTGCTTGCCTGTTTCAGGCAAGAACCTACATTTAAGATGCAAATTTTGGTCCTGCGCAGGTTGGTAGGACCCCATGCAATTTTGAAGGGACCAATGGGCGGGGTGCGCACCCCATTGGTACTAGGCGACATTCCAACAGTGACTACGCTTCAAAAGTACTTCATTGGCTGTAAAGCGCTTTGGGGTTCTTGAAAGGCGCTGAAGTGTAGCCACTGTTGTAATGTAGGAACCGCAGCAGCCAATTTACACACAGCAAGCTCCCACAAACAGCAATGTGATAAAGCCCAGATAATCTGTTTTAGTGATGGCGTGTCAGCCTAGATGTTTGTGCCCACGTCTCTGGAGTGGGACTTGAACCCACAACCTTCTGACCTTCAGAGGCGAGGGTGCTACCCACTGAAACACGGCCGCTACGCTGACTGCACTTCAAGCTAATTAATTGTACGTGAAGCACTTTGGGACATCGTAAGAGATGTGATAAGATGCTATACTAACGCAAGGTCCTTCTTTCCTGTTCATGCACTGTCCCTACAGATGTGTTCCAATAGGTGACATAGAGTGTGACCCATTTAATCTTTACAGAAACCTCCCCGGGTCAGAAGAACATAAGAACATAAGAAATAGGAGCAGGAGTTGGCCGTTCGGCTCCTCGAGCCTGCTCCGCCATTCAATAAGATCATGGCTGATCTGATCTTGGCCTCAACTCCCTGCCCGCTCCCCATAACCCTTGATTCCCCTGTTTTCAAAAATCTGTCTATCTCCGCCTTGAATATATTCAATGACCCAGCCTCCACAGCTCTCTGGGGTAGAGAATTCCAAAGATTCACGTCCCTCTGAGAGAAGAAATTCCTCCTCATCTCCGTTTTAAATGGGCGACGCCTTATTCTGAGACTATGACCCCTAGTTCTAGGTCCCCCCACGAGGGGAAACATCCTCCCTGCATCTACCCTGTCAATCCCCCTCAGAATCTTATGGGGGAAAAATTCAGTTGGTTGCGCCTCCCGTTAGCGCCTTAAGAGGGCGCTAATGGGGCGCAAAGCAGCTAGCGCCCAGGCGCGGTGAAGTTTGCGCCGCTCGCGAAATTAATTAGACATTTTGCGGCAGCGCTAAACACTACCGCCACGATCTCCTGCGCCGGCAGATCATGACGTCACTCGAGTGCGCAACGCCCCGGTATCGCCCCGGAGCGGATATTGAGTGGCGCCCCCTACCTTACCGCCTGACGCGAGCAACAACAGGTTGAGGGGAGCGTTCTGCAGTCATGAAGGGAAAGGGGGAACGCTATTTAAAGGTGACCGCTTCCTGCCTTTTATTGTTGGTGCCATTTTTGAACTACGCATTCTGAGAGAGAGAGAGAGAGACTTCTGGAGAGATTCAACGTTGTGTGAAGGAGTTTTGGGTACTGAGCAACACTTTGCAGGTTCATTTTGAGTTGCCATTCCTTGTATCGATTTAGCAGAGACTGTGGGGGCTGCACTCTGAGCTCTTTGCCTGGTACTCTCCATTGTTCTTTCCAGCAGATTTGATGTGCAGGTCTCTCCAGGCCGAGATTCAAGGCTGCAATGAGCAGGATGTGGATGGAAAGCAAGATTAACAATCCCCTTTAAGAACTGGCCCGTGCCATTGTGTGTGTGTTCCATTGCTGACTGACATTACATGAGCTTCGCCAGCGCTCTGAGGTAAACATAGAAACATAGAATCTAGGAGCAGGAGTAGGCCATTCGGCCCGTCGAGCCTGCTCCACCATTCAATACGATCATGGCTGATCATCCAAATCCAGTACCCTGTCCCCTGCTTTAATCCCCACAGTACACATATCCCACCCTACCCCCGTAACCCCACGTATTTAATTCCCCTACCATATCCCATCCTATCCCCATAACCCCACATATTTAATCCCCCCCTAACACTAAGGGTCAATTTATCATAGCCAAATCAACCTAACCCACACATTTTTGGTAGTGCCTCGCTCCTCGGCCTTTGCGCCTTAAGACAGGTGTGAAGCGCCTGATTTAGCGCTGCAATCACCTCCAGGGGCGATAAAAGTCAAGTTTGCAGTCGGTGGCGATAATTAGTGCCAGGCGCTAATCTTTGCGCCCGGCCGATAATTGCGCCCCAAATGGGGCGACACTGAATTTCTCCCCCTATATGTTTCAATGGAAGCTATTATTGCATCTTGAGTTTCAGTAATTGTCATTGCCAATCGACTTTACAATGTTATAAAGTGGTTACTTACTTTCAAAGGGCAGTTATTTGATACTTCCTCACAAGTCCTGCATCTAAAGCAACCCCAGCACACAGAGATCACTGCAAGGTTGATTAAGGATTTATGAAGCTGACAAGCCGTTCAGTTGCAAACCAGAAAACTGCAGCTTGAACCATCCAAGGGACGTGGTGGAAGGACTAAGGATAAATTAAGCCATTGCAATACAACTACATTCTTCACACGTTGGGGGAAAAATTCAGTTGGTTGCGCCTCCCGTTAGCGCCTTAAGAGGGCGCTAATGGGGCGCAAAGCAGCTAGCGCCCGGGCGCAGCGATGTTTGCGCCGCTTGCGAACTTAACTAGACATTTTGCGGCGGCGCTAAACACTACCACCACGATCTCCTGCGCCGGCAGATCGTGACGTCAGTCGAGTGTGCAACGCCCCGGTATCGCCCCGGAGCGGATATTGAGTGGCGCCCCCTGCCTTACCGCCTGACGCTAGCAACGACAGGTTGAGGGGAGCGTTCTGCAGTCATGAAGGGACTGGGGGAGCGCTATTTAAAGGTGACCGCTTCCTGCCTTTTATTGTTGGTGCCATTTTTGAACTACGCATTCTGAGAGAGAGAGAGAGAGACTTCTGGAGAGATTCAACGTTGTGTGAAGGAGTTTTGGGTACTGAGCAGCACTTTGCAGGTTCATTTTGAGTTGCCATTCCTTGTATCGATTTAGAAGAGACTGTTGGGGCTGCATTCTAAGCTCTTTCCCTGGTACTCTCCATTGTTCTTTCCAGCAGATTTGATGTGCAGGTCTCTCCAGGCCGGGATTCAAGGCTGCAATGAGCAGGATGTGGATGGAAAGCAAGATCAACCATCCCCTTTAAGAACTGGCTGGTGCCGTTGTGTGTGTGTTCCATTGCTGACTGACATCACATGAGTTTCGCCAGCGCTCTGAGTTAGCGCCTCGCTCCTCGGCCTTTGCGTCTTAAGACAGGTGTGAAGCGCCTGATTTAGTGCTCCAATCACCTCAGGGGTCGATAAAAGTGAAGTTTCCAGTCAGTGGTGATAATTAGCGCCAGGCGCTAATTTTTGCGCCCGGACGATATTTGCGCCCCAAACGGGGCGCGACTGAATTTTTCCCCCTTTGTTTTTTCCAGCTTCGAGGTAACTTGCGTAATTGAAAAATAAAATACACTGTTGGGCCACAGCTATAGAAAAACGCTTGTTGTTCTTCAAAGGTAATCTTGAAGGTGTTGTCCCCTTCCCAAATCTGTCCTCAACTTTCCTGCAACTCCAGGTTTGAATCTCCCCCCAATCAGGTTTCCATCCGTGTCACAGCTCTGAAATGGCCCTCACCAAAAGCACAAATGGCATCCTCTGTGACTGTGGTGCGCTAGCCCCTCTCATCCTCCTCGATCTCCCTGCGGCCTTTGACACGGTCCACTACCCTCCTCCAAAGTTTCTCCTCCTTTGTCCAGCTCTGTGTGTTTGTCCCTCACTTGGTTCCATTCTTATCTATCCAATGGTAGCCAGAGCATCCTTGGCAATGGGCTCTCTGACGGCACGCCCACCGTTACCTCCGGAGCCGCCCAAGGATCTATTCTTGACCACCCCCCCCCACACCCCCCCCCCCCGCCCGCCCTCTTTGCTTCCTCATCTACATGCTGCCCATTTGGTGACATCATCTGACAAAACCCAGCTCTATCTCTCCAACCACCTCTCTCGCTCCCTCTACTGGCTCTGTGTTATCGACATCCAATCTGGGCATGAGCCTCAATTTCCTGCAGTTAAACATTGGGAAGACTGAAGCCCCCATCATCAGCCTGCGCCACAAACTCCGTGTGACATGTTCCATCACCCTTCCCGGCCATTGTCTCAAGCCGAACCAGACTGTTCGCAATCTCAGAGTCCTACTCGACCCCGAGCTAAGCATCCAACCCCATTGCTTCTTCATCGCACTTAAACTCCGTTATATTGCCCCCCCCCCCCCCCCGACTTTTTAACAGGTGGACTTTTGGATGGCCAGGTTTTCAATCCTGCCTTGGTTTGAAGGTGCCATTCTCTCACGAATAAGCCCCAGACCAATGAGGTAGACTAGTCGCCTTAGCGATTCACCTCCAGATCGGCCGTGACACTCTGTAATAGGCACGGGTTCATTTATTGCGCCTCCTTCCATTACAGACACTTGGCATTGAGCTCGTGTGAGTCAATGCCATGGGTTGGCAGGCAATTGGTGATTTTAAAAAATTGGAGGGGTGAAATAGAAGGCGCAGATTGCAAGGTAGTAAATCTGCACCACTGGTGTCAGAGGACATGGTTGTGTTAACACTCCAGAAAATACAGGGAGCTATTGTTCCTTTTTGATATTATAGTCCTTGTTAATATAACCCTGCAAGCTGCCAGCAGCATTACCACTTCATCTGATATACGGTTCACCACCTTTACTTTCTACAGGGGATTATGAAAAATTACTTCATAGTAATAAAATTAAGGCAGCATAACTTTGGATTGCAATCTATTAAAGGAGGCATTGTAAAGAATTGATCTGGGATAAATTAAAAAAATACACAGCCTGGCAGTACGTCCAGTGAAAGCAATAGCACACAGATTAAAGCACAAAGTTTTATGGTAATAGTTTGAACAATTCCTGTAAGAGTCACGCAAGAACATCCATCATCTCTGAGCTTAAGTCTTTGCAAGCCCCCAGAGGGGGCAAACCTCTCATTCTCAGGACTCTTTCCAGCGACAGCGTCCTAATAATTTCTCGTTTGGGCTGGCCTTATGAGCCTGACACAAGGCCCGATGACTTGCAGGGACAATTAAATCGGGCCGCCTTTGCTTCAGTTCGCGGGAGCGTCATTATTGAGGCATTTGTCCCTATCCTGACAAATCACATTATGTGGCTGGCCTGAAACTATTAGCAAGTCCTCGGGGAGACAGGTGGTGTTCAGGAGCAGTGGAGGTTGCAGTCTATGGCCTGAGGTGCGGATAGGACGGTTTGGGGTTTTTGTTTTTGTGAGCTATTGGGAAAAGGAAAAGCTCATTCAGGAACCATTCCGAAGGAACAGCAATCCCTGGCTCGAGGCTCGCGTGTAGCTGGTGTCCTTTGGTACATCCAGTAGCCGTCCTCTCACTCCCTCCCCTCAGGCGTGACTGTTCCTTCTCGGCATCTGGAACGTGCTCTGATTTCTAAAAATAAATCGAGAAAAGCAGCTCAAACCAAGAGACAGGAAGGGACATTCATTCCGTCACTGGCAAGATTCACAGCCAATCAAAGGGAGCCTTCTCTTGTGCTCAAAGGAATTCTGTGACGGGCAGGATCACAGAAAGCTGATGTCACCCGGTTGAGGGCTCCTTACCACCAAATTTATAATTGCCATTTTGAAATAAAATTACACGGTTGGTGAATGCTAAAAAAATCTATCTAATCAATGGTGAGCATTCAAACAGGAACAGGGCCCTTTCACACCCCCCACCGCCCCCCCCCCCCCACCCCCCGCCTGCCCCCTGCCCCCATCTGAACTCACTGTTCTTTTCTTTAAAAATAAAACAGAAAAAGAAAGACTTACATTTATATAGCACCTTTCACAACCACCGGACGTCTCAAAGCGCTTTACAGCCAATGAAGTACTTTTTGAAGTGTACTCACTGTTGTAATGTGGGAAACGCGGCAGCCAATTTGTGCACAGCAAGCTCCCACAAACAGCAAGGTGATAATGACCAGATAATCTGTTTTTGTTTTGTTGATTGAAGGATAAATATTGGCCCCAGGACACCGGGGAGAACTCCCCCCCCTGCTCTTCTTTGAAACCGTGCCATGGGATCTTTTACGTCCACCTGAGAGGGCAGACGGGGCCTGGGTTTAACGTCTCATCCGAAAGACGGCACCTCCGACAGTGCGGCACTCCGACAGTGCGGCACTCCCTCAGTAACTGCACTGGGAGTGTCAGCCTGGATTTATGTGCTCAAGTCCCTGGAGTGGGACTGTGAACCCACAACCTTCTGACTCAGTGCTACCCACTGAGCCACAGCTGACACTGACTCAGGTAGCCATTGGGTGACTAACAGTCTCAGCGTGAATTCCTCATCCCTACTCATTACCCTTGTGTACTGAATGCCAGTCTCTGAATTTAAAACTTGAACAGTTCAATACTACATGAGAGGTTTGTAAAGAACAGACTATGGCCTAGAAATTGGGCCCACGTAGCGCCTGTTTTTCATGGCCTACATGGTCTTCTAAGTCCCCAAAACATCGGGCAAAAAGCGCGTGCGCACCTCTGACCGGAATTACGCCAACCATCAGATTGGGTAAGGAAAAACAAGTGGCATCCTTTACCCACACCTGAAGCAGGCAGCAGGCCCTTTACATATGCAATCTAGCTGGGGAGTGAGATCATGAAGATTGGCACATCGGTGGAATGAGTTGCTAAGTTTGGGGTTAAGGCACGTTGTTGGGTGGAGTAGTGGGAACTTTGCCTTCTGTCTAACCCGTGTTATATCTGCCCTGTGGATGCTTCACGGTGGGGTGGGATAGATAAATTAGGAAAATGTCCCATTCCCCAGGACTGGCGGCCTTTTCCTCGATGAGGACAAAAGGACAGTAAAAAAGAAAGCTGTTGCATATTCATCAGCCAAAGTGCATAGTTAAAAAAAACTCGGGAGTGTGAGCGCCGTGCGTTCTCTGAACTCGGGAGTGTGAGCGCTGTGCGTTCCCTGAACTCGGGAGTGTGAGCGCTGTGCGTTCCCTGAACTCGGGAGTGTGAGCGCTGTGCGTTCTCTGAACTCGGGAGTGTGAGCGCTGTGCGTTCCCTGAACTCGGGAGTGTGAGCGCTGTGCGTTCTCTGAACTCAGGAGTGTGAGCGCTGTGCGTTCCCTGAACTCGGGAGTGTGAGCGCTGTGCGTTGTGTGAACTCGGGAGTGTGAGCGCTGTGCGTTCTCTGAACTCGGGAGTCTGAGCGCTGTGCGTTCTCTGAACTCGGGAGTGTGAGCATTGTGCGTTCTCTGAACTCGGGAGTGTGAGCGCTGTGCGTTCTCTGAACGCGGGAGTGTGAGCGCTGTGCGTTCTCTGAACTCGGGAGTGTGAGCGCTGTGCGTTCTCTGAACTCGGGAGTGTGAGCATTGTGCGTTCTCTGAACTCGGGAGTGTGAGCGCTGTGCGTTCTCTGAACTCAGGAGTGTGAGCGCTGTGCGTTCTCTGAACTCGGGAGTGTGAGCGCTGTGCGTTCTCTGAACTCGGGAGTGTGAGCGCTGTGCGTTCTCTGAACTCGGGAGTGTGAGCGCTGTGCGTACTCTGAACTCAGGAGTGTGAGCGCTGTGCGTTGTGTGAACTCGGGAGTGTGAGCGCTGTGCGTTCCCTGAACTCGGGAGTGTGAGCGCTGTGCGTTGTGTGAACTCGGGAGTGTGAGCGCTGTGCGTTCCCTGAACTCGGGAGTGTGAGCGCTGTGCGTTCCCTGAACTCGGGAGTGTGAGCGCTGTGCGTTCTCTGAACTCGGGAGTGTGAGCGCTGTGCGTTCCCTGAACTCGGGAGTGTGAGCGCTGTGCGTTGTGTGAACTCGGGAGTGTGAGCGCCGTGCGTTCCCTGAACTCGGGAGTGTGAGCGCTGTGCATTGTGTGAACTCGGGAGTGTGAGCGCTGTGCGTTGTGTGAACTCGGGAGTGTGAGTGCTGTGCATTGTGTGAACTCGGGAGTGTGAGCGCTGTGCGTTGTGTGAACTCGGGAGTGTGAGCGCTGTGCGTTCTCTGAACTCGGGAGTGTGAGCGCTGTGCGTTCCCTGAACTCGGGAGTGTGAGCGCTGTGCGTTGTGTGAACTCGGGAGTGTGAGCGCTGTGCGTTCTCTGAACTCGGGAGTGTGAGCGCTGTGCGTTCCCTGAACTCGGGAGTGTGAGCGCTGTGCGTTCTCTGAACTCGGGAGTTTGAGCGCTGTGCGTTCTCTGACCTCGGGAGTGTGAGCACTGTGCGTTGTGTGAACTCGGGAGTGTGAACGCTGTGCGTTGTGTGAACTCGGGAGTGTGAGCGCTGTGCCTTCTCTGAACTCGGGAGTGTGAGCGCTGTGCGTTCTCTGAACTCGGGTGTGTGAGCGCTGTGCGTTCTCTGACCTCGGGAGTGTGAGCACTGTGCGTTGTGTGAACTCGGGAGTGTTAGCGCTGTGCGTTGTGTGAACTCGGGTGTGTGAGCGCTGTGTGTTCTCTGAACTCGGGAGTGTGAGCGCTGTGCGTTCTCTGAACTCGGGTGTGTGAGCGCTGTGCGTTCTCTTAACTCGGGAGTGTGAGCGCTGTGCGTTCTCTGAACTCGGGAGTGTTGGCGCTCTATGTTCTCTGAACTCGGGAGTGTGAGCGCTGTGCGTTGTCTGAACTCTGTGGCACGCCTGACAGTGACTGGATGAAATTGCACATTGCAAGCAATGATTTGGGTGATTACTGCCTGCCCACTTCCAAGTGATGGGTAAACTAGGTGGTGTCGCTAAAAACAGCCTTGAAAAAAAATCTCAAGTTGTCTCACTTAACAGGCATTACATTGTTTTTTTTTCCAAACTGACGTAATGTAGCTCAAACTAGGTAAATGATTAGAGTGTTTACTAATGTTGCTGACTATTGCTCTTTGCCCTGTGTTTATGGCTCTTCTCAGTTTTGGTCCTTGTAATTAATTGGCCCATAGACAGGTAAAGTTTGGTTAACAAGAGCCTGAATGGATAATTGATGTCTCTGGGGAGAGGGTCACAGAATGATAAGCTGGTTGTGCTTGCTCTTGGTGTGGCTGATGACTCATGTCTGGCTCAGGAAGGCGGCTTGCTGTCGGTCATTGCTGGCTTACACTCGGAGCTTGTCGAACTGAAGCAGGTCCTCTGTGTTTTAACCATTTCCTCCAACTCGTGCTGTCTTCTGGATCAGGAACTGAGAGGTTTATAACTATCAGGAAAGACTGATCAAGCTGGGGGCTCTTTTTTCTAGAAACGTGAAGGCTGAGAGGTTACCTGATAGAGGTCTTTAAGATTATGAAGGGGTTCGATGGGGGTAGATGTAGAGAAGATGTTTTCACTTATGGTGGGGAGTCTAGAACTAGGGGCCATGAATATAAAAAGAAAATACTGCAGATGCTGGAAATCTGAAATAACAACAGAAAATGCTGGAGATACTCAGCAGGTCAGGCAGCATCTGTGAAGAGAGAAACAGAGTTAACGTTTCAGGTCGATGACCTTTCGTCAGAACTGGAAAAAAGCAGGAAATGGAACAGATTTTTAAGCAAGTGTAGGGGCTGAGAAAGGGGGGAGGGGATGAAAGAACAAAAGGGAATGTCTGCGATAGGATAGAAGGCAGGAGAGGTTAAGAGACATTAAGAGATATTCAAGGCAAAAGGAGGTGGTAATGGGACAGGTTAAGAAACAAAAGATGGCTCTAGATGAAGTGTGAATCCAATAGGGAATTCAGGAGAAACTTCTTTCCCCAGAGAGTGGTGAGAATGTGGAACTCGCTACCACAGGGAGTGGTTGAGGCAAATAGCGTAGATGCATTTAAGGGGAAGCTAGATAAACACATGAGGGAGAAAGGAATAGAAGGATATGCTGATGGGGTGAGATGAAGTAAGGTGGGAGGAGGCTTGTGTGGAGCATAAACATCAGCATAGACCCATTGGGCCGAATGGCCTGTAAATACTATGTAATGTCATAATGTCGTAATACACTAGAGTATTGCAATCTACAGTAATACTGCTGATAACCCTGATGGTGCTCTTTACTGGGTATGAAAGCTTATCTGTTACACACAAATGGCTTTCAACATTGTCAAAAGTCACAAAACATGTGGCGTGTTCCCAGATACTTGAGCACAAAAATTTAGGCTGACTTTCCAGTGCCAGTACTGAGGGAGCGCCACACTGTCGGAGGGGCAGTACTGAGGGAGCGCCGCACTGTCGGAGGGGCAGTACTGAGGGAGCGCCGCACTGTCGGAGGGGCAGTACTGAGGGAGCGCCGCACTGTCGGAGGGGCAGTACTGAGGGAGTGCCGCACTGTCGGAGGGGCAGTACTGAGGGAGTGCTGCACTGTCGGAGGGGCAGTACTGAGGGAGTGCCGCACTGTCGGAGGGGCAGTACTGAGGGAGCGCTGCACTGTCGGAGGGGCAGTACTGAGGGAGCGCCGCACTGTCGGAGGGGCAGTACTGAGGGAGCGCTGCACTGTCGGAGGTGCAGTACTGAGGGAGCGCCGCACTGTCGGAGGGGCAGTACTGAGGGAGCGCTGCACTGTCGGAGGGGCAGTACTGAGGGAGCGCCGCACTGTCGGAGGGGCGGTACTGAGGGAGTCCTGCACTGTCGGAGGGGCAGTACTGAGGGAGTGCCGCACTGTCGGAGGGGCAGTACTGAGGGAGTGCTGCACTGTCGGAGGGGCAGTACTGAGGGAGTGCCGCACTGTCGGAGGGTCAGTACTGAGGGAGTGCTGCACTGTCGGAGGGGCAGTACTGAGGGAGCACCGCACTGTCGGAGGAGCAGTACTGAGGGAGTGTCGCACTGTCGGAGGGGCAGTACTGAGGGAGCGCCGCACTGTCGGAGGAGCAGTACTGAGGGAGTGTCGCACTGTCGGAGGGGCAGTACTGAGGGAGTGCTGCACTGTCGGAGGGGCAGTACTGAGGGAGTGCTGCACTGTCGGAGGGGCAATACTGAGGGAGTGCCGCACTGTCGGAGGGGCAGTACTGAGGGAGCACCGCACTGTCGGAGGGGCAGTACTGAGGGAGTGCTGCACTGTCGGAGGGGCAGTACTGAGGGAGCGCTGCACTGTCGGAGGGGCAGTACTGAGGGAGCGCTGCACTGTCGGAGGGGCAGTACTGAGGGAGAGCTGCACTGTTGGAGGGTCAGTACTGAGGGAGTGCTGCACTGTCGGAGGGGCAGTACTGAGGGAGTGCTGCACTGTCGGAGGGTCAGTACTGAGGGAGTGCTGCACTGTCGGAGGGGCAGTACTGAGGGAGTGCCGCACTGTCGGAGGGGCAGCACTGAGGGAGCGCTGCACTGTCAGAGGGGCAGTACTGGGGCAGCGCTGCACTGTCGGAGGGTCAGTACTGAGGGAGTGCTGCATAGTCGGAGGAGCAGTACTGAGGGAGTGCTGCACTGTCGGAGGGGCAGTACTGAGGGAGTGTCGCACTGTCGGAGGTGCAGTACTGAGGGAGTGCTGCACTGTCGGAGGTGCAGTACTGAGGGAGTGCTGCACTGTTGGAGGTGCAGTACTGAGGGAGTGCTGCACTGTCGGAGGGTCAGTACTGAGGGAGCGCTGCACTGTCGGAGGTGCAGTACTGAGGGAATGCTGCACTGTCGGAGGTGCAGTACTGAGGGAGTGCTGCACTGTCGGAGGTGCAGTACTGAGGGAGTGCTGCACTGTTGGAGGTGCAGTACTGAGGGAGTGCTGCACTGTCGGAGGGTCAGTACTGAGGGAGTGCTGCACTGTCGGAGGTGCAGTACTGAGGGAGTGCTGCACTGTCGGAGGTGCAGTACTGAGGGAGTGCTGCACTGTCGGAGGTGCAGTACTGAGGGAGTGCTGCACTGTCGGAGGTACCTTCTTTCGGATGAGACGTTAAACAGAGGCCTCCGACTGCTCTGGAGTGGGGACTATGAACCCACAACCGTCTGACTCACAGGCAAGGGTGCTACCACTGAGCCACAGCTGACACCTCAACACTCGTTTGGTGGATTGGGGAGGCTGGGATCAGTGCTTAGTTCGTAATACGGAGGTTGGGGACAGCATTAAAAGGGAAATTAGAGAAGCATGCAGTAAGGGCACAGCAGTCATCATGGGTGACTTTAATTTACATATAGATTGGGCTAACCAAATTAGTAAAAATACTGTGGAGGAGGAATTCCTAGAATGTTTACGAGATGGTTTTCTGGAACAATATGTCGAGGAACCAACCAGAGATCAGGCCATCTTAGACTGGGTATTATGTAACGAGAAAGGATTAATTAGCAATCTTGTTGTACGAGGCCCCTTGGGTCAGAGTGATCATAATATGATAGAATTCTTCATTAGGATGGAGAGTGAAGTAGTTGAATCAGAGACTAGGGTCCTGAATTTAAATAAAGGAAACTACGATGGTATGAGGCGCGAATTGGGTAGGATTGATTGGGGAATGTCACTCAAGGGGTTGACGGTGGATAGGCAATGGCAAACATTCAAAGACTGCATGGATGAACTACAGAATTTGTTCATCCCAGTGTGGCATAAGAATAAAACAAAAAGAGTGACTCAACCGTGGCTAACAAGGGAAATTAGGGATAGCATAAGATCCAAGGAGAGGGCATATAAATTGGCCAGAAAAAGCGGTAGCCCTGAGGATTGGGAGCAGTTTAGGATTCAACAAAGGAGGACAAAGGGATTAATTAAGAAGGGGAAAATAGAATATGAAAGTAAGCTTGCACGGAACATAAAAACTGACTGTAAGAGCTTTTATAGATATGTGAAGAGAAAAAGATTAGTGAAATCAAGTGTAGGTCCCTTGCAGTCAGAAGCGGGGGAAGTTATAATGGGGAACAAAGAAATGGCAGATCAATTAAATGCATATTTTGGTTCTGTCTTCACAAAGGAGGACACAAATAACCTCCCAGAGATGTTGGAGAACATACGGTCTGATGAAAGGGAGGAACTGAAAGAAATCAGTATTTGCAGGGAAATGGTGTTAGGGAAATTGACGGGATTGAAGGCCGATAAATCCCTAGGGCCTGATAATCTACATCCTAGGGTACTTAAGGAAGTAGCCCTAGAAATAGTAGATGCATTGCTGATCATCTTCCAACATTCGATGGAATCTGGAACTGTACCCATGGATTGGAGGGTAGCTAATGTTACCCCACTATTCAAAAAGGGTGGTAGAGAGAAAGCGGGGAATTACAGACCGGTAAGCCTGACATCGGTATTGGGGAAAATGCTAGAGTCCATTATAAAGGATGTAATAGCTGAGCACTTGAAAAACAGTGACAGGATCAGACAAAGTCAACATGGATTTACAAAAGGTAAATCGTGCTTGACTAATCTACTGGAATTTTTTGAGGATGTAACTGGGAAAATAGATAAGGGAGAACCAGTAGATGTGGTGTATTTGGACTTTCAAAAGGCTTTCGATAAGGTCCCGCATAAGAGATTAGCGTGTAAAGTTAAGGCACATGGGATTGGGGGCAAGGTATTGACTTGGATAGAGAACTGGTTGGCGGACAGAAAGCAGAGAGTAGGAATTAATGGGTCTTTTTCCGAGTGGCAAGCAGTGACTAGTGGGGTACCGCAGGGATCGGTCCTTGGACCCCAGCTATTCACAATATACATTAATGATCTAGATAAGGGAACTAAATGTAATATCTCCAAGTTTGCAGATGACACAAAGCTGGGTGGGAGTGTGTGCTGCGAGGAGGATACCGAGAAACTCCAGGATGATTTGGACAGGTTGGGTGAGTGGGCAGAAGCGTGGCAGATGCAATATAACGTGGAAAAGTGCGAGGTTATCCACTTTGGTGTCAAAAACAGAAAGGCAGACTATTATCTGAATGGCAATAGATTGGGAGAAGGGGAAGTGCAACGAGACCTGTGTGTTCTTGTGCACCAGTCGCTGAAAGTAAGCATGCAGGTGCAGCAGGCGGTGAAGAAGGCAAATGGTATGTTGGCCTTCATAGCGAAAGGGTTTGAGTATAGGGACAGGGATGTCCTGCTGCAGTTGTACAGGGCCTTGGTGAGACCACACCTTGAGTACTGTGTGCAGTTTTGGTCGCCTTATCTGAGGAAGGATGTTCTTGCCATGGAAGGAGTTCAGTGAAGATTCACAAGGCTGATACCTGGGATGGCAGGAATGACATATGAGGAGAGATTGGGTCAATTGGGCTTATACTCACTGGAGTATAGAAGAATGAGAGGGGATCTCATCGAAACATATAAATTCTGACAGGTCTGGACAAACTAGATGCAGGAAGAATGTTCCCGATGGTCGGAGAGTCCAGAACCAGGGGTCATAATCTAAGGATAACGGGTAAGCCATTTAGGACAGAAATGAGGAAGAATTTCTTCACCCAGAGAGTGGTGAACCTGTGGAATTCTCTACCACAGAAGGTAGTTGAGGCCAAGTCATTAAATATATTCAAGAATGAGTTAGATATAGAAACATAGAACATAGAAAATAGGTACAGGAGTAGACCATTCGGTCCTTCGAGCCTGCACCGCCATTCAATGCGTTCATGGCTGAACATGCTACCTCAGTACCCCATTCCTGCTTTCTCGCCATACCCCTTGATCCCCCTAGTTGTGAGTGTTATATCTAACTCCCTTTTGAATATATTTAGCGAACTGGCCTCAACAACCTTCTGTGGAAGAGAATTCCATAGATTCATCACTCTCTGGGTGAAGAAGTTCCTCCTCAGCTCAGTCTTAAATGGCTTCCCCTTAATCCTTAGACTGTGACCCCTGGTTCTAGTTTTCCCTAACATTGGGAACATTCTGCCCGCATCTAATTTGTCTAAACCAGTCAGGATTTTAAATGTCTCTATAAGATCCCCCCTCATTCTTCTGAACTCCAGAGGATACAAGTTCAGTTGACCCAATCTTTCTTGATATGTCAGTCCGGCCATCCCAGGAATCAATCTAGTGAACCTTCGCTGCACTCCCTCAATAGCAAGAATGTCCTTCCTTAAGTTAGGAGACCAAAACTGCGCACAATACTCCAGGTGTGGCCTCACCAAGGCTCTGTACAACTGCAGCATCACCTCCCTACTCCTGTACTCAAATCCCCTTACTATGAAGGCCATCATTCCGTTTGCTTTCTTGACTGCCTGCTGCACTTGCATTCCCACCTTCAGTGACTGATGTACCATGACGCCCAGGTCTCGTTGCACCTCCCCTTTCCCTAATCTGCCACCATTCAGGTAATAGTCCGCCTCTCTATTTTTACCAGCAAAGTGGATAACCTCACATTTATCCACATTGTACTTCATCTGCCATACATTTGCCCATTCACCCAACCTGTCCAAGTCACTCTGTAGCCTCCTAGCATCCTCCTCATTGTTCACACTGCCTCCCAATTTAGTGTCATCTGCAAATTTGGAGATATTACATTTAATCCCTTCGTCCAAATCATTAATATATAATGTAAACAGCTGGGGTCCCAGCACCGAACCCTGCGGTACCCCGCTGGTCACTGCCTGCCATTCTGAAAAGTACCCATTTACTCCTACTCTTTGTTTCCTGTGTGCCAACCAGTTCTCAATCCACGTCAACACATTACCCCCAATCCCATGTGCTTTAACTTTGCTCACCAATCTCTTGTGTGGGACCTTGTCGAAGGCCTTCTGAAAGTCCAAATACACCACATCTACTGGTTCCCCCCTGTCCACCCTATTGGAAACATCCTCAAAAAATTCCAGAAGATTTGTCAAGCATGATTTTCCCTTTCACAAATCCATGCTGACTTGGACCTATCATGTCGCCACTTTCCAAATGGTCTGTTATGACATCTTTAATAATTGCTTCCATCATTTTACCCACGACCGATGTCAGGCTGACCGGTCTATAATTCCCTGCTTTCTCCCTCCCTCCTTTTTTAAAAAGAGGGGTTACATTGGCCACCCTCCACTCCATCGGAACTGATGCAGAGTCTAAGGAATGTTGGAAAATGATCGTCAATGCATCCACTATTTCCAAGGCCACCTCCTTAAGTACTCTGGGATGCAGACCATCAGGCCCCGGGGATTTTTCAGCCTTCAGTCCCATCAATTTCCCCAATACCTTTTCCCGACTAATAAGGATTTCCCTCAGCTCCTCCCTCTTACCAGATCCTCTGACCCCTTTTATTTCCGGCAGGTTGTGTGTGTCCTCCACAGTAAACACCGAACCAAAGTACTTGTTCAATTGATCTGCCATTTCCTTGTTCCCCATTACGACTTCCCCTGTTTCCGACTGCAGGGGACCTACGTTTGTTTTTACTAACCTCTTTCTTTTTACATATTTATAGAAGCTTTTGCAGTCCATTTTAATGTTCTCCGCAAGCTTCCTTTCATATTTTATTTTCCCTGCCCTAATCAAACCCTTCGTCCTCCTCTGCTGAGTTTTGAAGTTCTCCCAGTCCCAGGTTTGCTGCTACTTCTGGCCAATTTGTATGCAACTTCCTTATATTTCTTAAAGCTAAAGGTATCAAGGGATGTGGGGAGAAGGCAGGTACAGGGTACTGAGTTTGGATGATCAGCCATGATCTCATCGAATGGCGGAGCAGGCTCGAGGGGCCGAATGGCCTACTCCTACTCCTATCTTCTATGTTTCTATGTAAAGGAACTCCGCCGCCAAATTCCCGTATGCGTTCGTGCAGATGAAGCACCGTGACAGATACAAACTCCCAATTATCCTGCAGGTCAGTCTATTATATGTGAACGAAACGCCAACTCGCCTTTATATGTCTATCAATAAACACACTGAATGTTATAGTATGTAATTCCTGTAACCTATGCTCCCAGTTGCTGTAGTTAGGGGAAGCTAAATAGATTGTGTGTTTGTAATTAAATCTTATAAATAATGGTAAGAGTAATGGATGTGTGAAGTAGACCTCCTGCAGCAACAGTTAATGCTGCGTTGATTAATTGCTTTGAAAAATATACCTGACTCAATATCTATTTCAGAGCAGGATTGAAGGTTATAAGAATAACTACAGATGTGGATGGCCAAATACTCTGCAGAATACAAAGAATTCCTGTTCTCCTCAGAACAAGGAAACGTGCAATGCCACTGGCCAAATTGTAATGTTAGATTCGTATCAAGCAGTTCGACACGATTAACTTAGGACTCTTAGGCATTTTACCTGTGACTTTCCCCATCCAGCTCTCTCTACCATTCCCCAACTTTCAATCAATCAAGGGGTGATCTAATGGAGGTGTTTAAGATGATTAAAGGTGTTGTGATAGGGTAGATCGAGAGAAACTATTGCCTCTGGTGGGGGAGTCCAGAACAAGGGGGCATAGCCTTAAAATTAGAGCCAGGCCGTTCAGGGGTGATGTCAGGAAGCACTTCTTCACACAAAGGGCAGTGGAAATCTGCAACTCTCTCCCCCAAAAAGCTGTTGAGGCTGGGGGTCAATTGAAAATTTCAAAACTGAGATTGATAGGTTTTTGTTAGGCAAGGGTATTAAGGGTTATGGAACCAAGGCGGGCTGATGGAGTTAAGATGCAGATCAACCACGATCTAATTGAATGGCGGAAGAGGCTCGATGGGCTGAATGGCCTCCTCCCGTTCCTATGTTAGCCTCCTATACTATTCCAGCCAAGTTTTCTGTGGGTTCCAGGGTTAATTCCGTCACTTCCCCCGCTCCCAGCAAGGAAGCCGTGCTGGGCGGGAGCGCGGGTCACTGATAGTGCAGCTCAGGGTCAGTATTGGGATTGGGGAGAGGCTGGGAGGAGGCGGGGAGAGCGGGGAGTGCGGAAGGCTGTGACTGAGGAGGCCACCTGAATAGTCTGAATCTTAGGTTAAGATATCAAAAAACTTTACAAAATAAAAACAAACAAACAGTAAGAAGCAGGACGGCCAGTGTTTTCACTCGTCCTGCTTCCTAGACCTCTCCCGGAGGGCCTCGTTGGCAAGGCTGGCATTTATTACCCATCCTTAGTTGCCCTTGAGAAGGCAGTGGAGGGCTTTCTTCTTAAAAAAAAACTTTTGGCCATAAATACAAGATAGTCACCGATAAATCCAATAGGAAATTCAGGAGGAACCTCTTTACCCAGTGAGTGGGGAGAATGTGGAACTCGCTACCACAAGGAGTCATTGAGGCGACTAGCCTAGATGCATTTAAGGGGAAGCTGGATAAACACATGAGGGAGAAAGGAACAGAAGGTTATGCTGATTGGCTTAGATGAAGATGGGAGGAGGCTGGTGTGGAGCATAAACCCCGGCACAGACCAGTTGGGCCGAATGGCCTGTTTCTGTGCTGTAAATTCGATGTAAGCCTATGTAACCGCTGCAGTCTGTGCGGTGAAGGTGTTCCCACAGGGCCGTGAGGTAGGGAGTTCCAGGACTTGGACAATGAAGGAACGGCCGATCCATGTCCAAGCCAGGTTAACCTAGCCGTAAACTGAGACACAAGGCTCGCCAAAGACTTCCTGAGCACGCCCTGTCCCAATTACTGGACTTGAGAGCTTTGCAGCGAGCGTCTTTACGATATAATGTACGGGCCCAGTTCGACAAATAAAGGCCTTTTTCGAAAAGCTGCCTTTTCGAGAAGCTCACTCAGGATTGCGCCCTGGGGCCTCATAAAAATGCTGATCTTATGAAATTAAGAAGGATAAATAAAATAACGCAGCTCAGAGGAACCTGCAAATTGAAAAGAAATAAAGAGGCAAAATGAGAAAAAGAGTAGGGCATTTTTTATTGGGGCCGAGGAGACGGGAAGGGAAGAAGTGCATTCTCCTCTCACTATTTAAAATGGCAATATCCCTGGCTGTTAGGGGATTATTATTCAAATGGATTTTGCTTGCCTTTTGCAGTTTCCCCTGATGATTTGATTTTGATATGTGCTGTAGGATAATGACGGGCATTATTTCCTCGCCACTATTCCAAACAAGTTGTGGACCAGTTATCTCAAATGGTGATGTCTTTTTTCTTTGCCTCAGGCTGTGCAAGCACCATATTGCAGCGACACACTCATGGGTTTAATAGGATAGATCAAAGTCATTTGCGTGCCGCTGGTAATTATTGTATTGTTTAAATCACCTAACTCCGCTCTTCACCGTGAAGCCAATCTGGACGGGCAATTGAATATTGTCTATTAAATGGAAAACTATAATCTGGGAACACTGCTATTCTGCAGGAAGCCTGGGGGATGGGATGTATCTGTCGTTCACTGCCTTCAATGTACCTGCTGTGCTATGCTTAACTGGTGCCACGCTTATGACGATCCTTTATTATGCGTGTACGACTCCGCCACGATACGGATAATGCTGTAATGAATGTCGTTCGTCACTTGTCTACATGACCCTATCTGGAGCCCGTTAGCCCCCATTACCACCCTTTGTTGGTGGCTGTGCAGACTTCCAGAAAGATTGCTTAGTTGTAGGGTTTGGCATTGCAGGGAGGAGCGGAACATAGGAACAGGTCTAGACCATTCAGCCCCTCGAGCCTGTTCCGCCATTCAGTTAGATCATGGCTGATCTGTATCTTAACTCCATCTATCCGCCTTGGTTCCTCATCCCTTAATACCCTTGTCTAACAGAAATCTATCAATCTCCAGGTTGAAATTTTCAATCGACCCCCCAGCCTCAACAGCTTTTTGCGGGGAGAGAGTTGCAGATTTCCACTCCCCTTCGTGTGAAGAAGTGCTTCCTGACATCACCCCTGAACAGCCTGGCTCTAATTTTGAGGTTATGCCTCCCTTGTTCTGGACTCCCCCACCAGAGGAAATAATTTCTCTCTATCTACCCTATCGAATCCTTTAATCATCTTAAACACCTCAATTATATCGCCCCTTAATCTTCTACACTCGAGGGAATACAAGCCTACTCTATGCAAACTGTCCTCAGAATTTAACCCTTTTAGCCCCGGTATCATTCTGGTGAATCTGCGCTGCTCCCCCTCCAAGGCCAATATATCCTTCCTGAGGTGCGGGGCCCAGAACTGAACGCAGTTATTCTAAATGGGTATACAAGGAGCCATGATCCTGTATCTCCAATTTGTTGGTTGGTGGGAGATATACAAGAATGTGTATGTATATAGCGCCTTTAATGTAGAAAAACATCCCAAGGTGCTTAAAGAACATACAAGCTGCCAGCACTAGGAAATGGGCGGAGGGAGACAAGTGGCACAGATTGCAAATCCATAATTTAATCATAGAGAGCTTTATTTATTTATATGAAAGATTTACATGATTAGGTGTCAGCCATGTCTCAGTGGGTAGCACTCTTACCTCTGAGTCGGAAGGTCATGGGTTCAAGCCCCACTCCAGAGACTTAGACGTAATTTAAGCTGACACTTGTGTGACGCACTGTCTGAGTTGCTCTCTTTTGGATGAGACCTAAAAGATCCCATAGCACTATTTCAGGAAGAATATAGGGGTTCTCCCGGTGTCCTGGGCAACCTTTATTCCTCAGCCAACACCACCAAAAACCGACGATCTGATCGTTTATCTCGCTGCTGCTTGTGGGAGCTTGCTCTGCGCGAATTGGCTGCCGTGTGTTTCCTCCGTTACAACAGTACTTCCATTGAAAAAGAATTGCATTTATGCAGCGCCTGATTGAGGGATAAATATTGGATAAACACCGGGGATAACTCCCTTGCTCTTCTTCAAAATGGTGCCATGGAATCTTTTACGTTCACCTTGAGAGACGAGGCCTCGCTTTAACGTCTCATCTGAAAGACAGCACCTCCGACAGTGTAGTTCTCCCTCAGTACTGGGGCATCGGGGACGTGAACCCACAACCATCTTGAACTCAGAGATGAGAGTGCTACCCACTGACGCACGGCCGACACTGCAGTGCATTGGTTGTGAAGCGCTTTGGGACGCCCTGTGGTCGCGGAAGGCTCTATTTTCAATACAAGTTCTTCTTCTTTAATCAGCATTGATGCCAAACCTCCTGGTCACCTTGGGTTTTTGTGGGGTGATTCGATTTTACCCGGAGTGTACAAGGCTCCTGTGAATCCAGAGTGGAAGAGGTGGAGGGGGAAACCTTGTGTCATTTATTCTTCCGGCTTCTCTGAAGATAGAATTATGACCGGACAAACAAAAGGAAAATAGTATTTTCGGCAAATTGACTTGGATAAACAACGGCCTGCTTAAAAAGGTCACTGCTCTGTAAGTAGAATACTGCCCATTAAAGATAAAAAGAAAAACGAGTCTGTCAGGAGAAAGGTCAAGGGAAACAACAAAAATACTCTTGAGTTTGCGAGTTTCGCTTCAGCGCTGCTCACACTGACATACAACTCTCAAAGCGAAGCCGTTATATTAATTTGGATTGACTTGGTTGACAGGTGATCGAAGGAATTTTCTTTTCGTTTTTCCTCAGCACCCAAAGTCACTTTTTTATTGTAGCGAGAGAATTTCTTCATTAACAGCCGAACAGCGCGCACTGCTTGGGGCCGAGTGGCCTACTCCTGCTCCTAATTCGTATGTTCGTATGTTCGCTTGTGGCGTTGCAGGTGATGGACTCATGGAAGGTTAGAATACCTCACTCTCTGCCTCTGCTGCCCTCACTCCTCTCCTCCCCCTTTTTAGCACCGAGGCAAAGAAGCATAGTCGTCCTGGACGCATGGTTAAGACGATGGGTTAGAAATGCATTGGTGATCCCCCCCACGCAGGTCAAATACCTCCAACTGCGAGTGTGCTTGTGTGGTACTAAGTATCATTTGAGTAAATAAGGAGAGACTGTTTCTATTGGCAGGAGGGTTGGTAACCAAGGACACAGATTTACGATAATTGGCAAAAGAACGAGGGGGGAGATGAGGAGACTTTTTTTTACACAGCGAGTTGTTATGATCTGGAACGCGCTGCCTGAAAGGGCAGTGGAAGCAGATTCAATCGTAACTTTCAAAAGGAAATTGGATAAATATTTGAAAAGCAAAATAAAAAAATTGCAGGGCTGTGGGGAAAGAGCAGGGAGCAGTGGGACTAATTGGAGAGCTCTTTCAAAGAGCTGGCACAGGCTCCCAGTCCGGCAATGCTTCGATTTAAAATTCTCATCCTTGTTTTCAAATTGCTCCGTGGCCTCGCGCCCCCCCCCGCCACCCCCTCCCTATCTCTGTAACCTCCTCCAGTCCTACAACTCACCGAGATCTCTGCACTCCTCCAATTCTGGCCTCTTACACATCGCCAATTTTCATCGCTCCACCATTGGCGTCCATCCCTTCAGCTGCCTGGGCCCAAGCTCTGGAATTCTCTCCCTAAACCTCTCCGCCTCTCTACCTCTCGCTCCTCCTTTAAGACGCTCCTTAAAAACCTACCTCTCAACTCTCCTTAACATCTCCTTACGTAACTCAGTGTCAGATTTTTGTCTGCTAGCGCTCCTGTGAAGCGCCTTGGGAGGTTTGACTGCGTTAAAGGTGCTATATAAATGCAAGTTGTTGTTGTTTAAGCGAAACTATGGCCAAAAGGATCCTACAACATAAGTGGGGCCTTGCACAAAGCGGTCAGCTCATCAAAAAATCTCAGGCAATGCGCAAGAGGCCGTGCCAGTGGCACGAGATCTCGTAAGACATTGCCCTATAGATGTCTCATTCTCGCTGATTTCGTGCTATGAGCCCATGCTCACTAGGAGGTGTGTGGAGACGACTCAAGCTTGTTTCACGTTGGCACTTGTGGGTAACAGAGAGGGGAAAATGAAAGCGAAATACTAGACTTGCTGGAAATCTGAAATAAAAACAGAAGATGCGGGCAAACACGCAGGAACATAGGAACAGCAGTCGACCATTCAGCCCCTCGAACCTGTTCCGCCATTCAATTCGATCGTGGCTGACCGAAACAAAAGATGGGTCCAGCAGAGGTGCAAATGGTTGCAGCAGAATAGCAGAGGAGGAGGGAAACATGGAAACTCAGGCATGGAGGAGAAGGCTCCCATGGCCATTTACTCCATCCATCTGGGCTAAGTTCAGGTACGGATGAAAACTGACTCATTGCCCCACCCAATCACTCACCCAGGATCAGGTTGCTGGCAGGGTGGGAGGACCACAGTATTTGTCGGTGATTGTACTCTGTGGATTATAACTGCTGCCAACTGAAAAAAAAACCCCAGAGCTGTTGGCTGTAAACCTCATTCCTCAGCACAGTTTCCAATTTAGCGACACATTTATGGATTAAGTCGCAGAATGGGTTGAGGCGAATTGAATAGATAAAAGAAAAAAGAAAGACTCGCATTTATGTAGCACCTTTCACAACCTCAGGACGTCCCAAAGTGCTATACACCAATGAAATACTTTTTGAAGTGTAGTCACTGTTGTAATGTAGGAAACGCGGCAGCCAATTTCCACACAGCAAGCTCCCACAGACAGCAACGTGATAATGACCAGATCATCTGTTTTAGTGATGTCGATTGAAGGATAAATATTGGCCAGGACACCGGGGATAACTCCCCTGCTCTTGTTTGAAATAGTGCCGTGGGATCTTTTGCATCCACCTGAGAGAGCAGACAGAACCTCAGTTTAACGGCTCATCTGAATGACGGCACCTCCGACAGTGCAGCGGAGGCTCCCTCAGCACTGCATGGCAGTGTCAGCCTGGATTTTTGTGCTCAAGTCTCTGGAGTGAGAACTTGAACCTACGAACTTCTGAGCCAGACACGAGAGTGCTACCCACCGAGCCATGGCTGACACAGATGGATTTCAGGGGAGGCAAGGTAAACACACGAGGGAGAAAGAAATAGAAGGCAGTGCTAATACGCTGAGATGTAGAAGGGTGGGAGGAAGCGCGTGTGGAGCATAGACCAGGGCCAATGGCCTGTTTCTGTGCTGTAAATTCTGTGTCATTCTATGTAATTGAAATCTTCACAACAGTTACGTTGGTTAGAGATGATTTTTTGCGGGGCAGGGGACAGATCTTAACGATCCAAAGGCTAATTCCTAGTCTTCCGTTGTTGGCGGGGAGTTCGGTCTGTCTTTAGCGTTATTGGAAATTCAGAGCACACGGCACATGGTTTTCCAACCATTATGGTCAGACGATCGTGCGCCGCACACGCTTAATTTTCCGATGATCCCATGATGCTATTCGAAGAAGAGCAGGGGCGTTCTCCCCCCAGGTGTCCTGCCCCACATTTATCCCTCAACCAACAACCTCACTAACAACAGATTATCTGGTCATCATCCCATCGCTGTTTGTGGGAGCACGCTGTGCGCAGATTGGCTGCCGCGTTTCCCTACATGACAACAATGTCTGCACTTTCACGGTACGTCATTGGTGCTTTGGGACATCCTGAGGTCGTGAAAGGCGTTATATAAATAAATGCAAGTCCTTTCTTTTATACGCAGTACAGCCAATTGTGAGCTGGAGAAGATGGTAAGCTAGAGCAGGGACAAGACAGGGGCTTTCAGAAGAGCTGACTGGACCAAATGATGGCACAGTCATTTGTTTTGTACTTTCGAAGCATCCTGTCAGCATCCTCCCATCTTGAACCAGAGATCTGGGCTTATATCACCAGCAGCAAACAGTGTGACACAGAGCTATTTGTTTTGTAATACATTAGGATGCCTTCCCTCCATAAATTACCTGCCGTAGCAGTGCCAAGGAGATGGAAGGGACGTGTCAAACTTGAGGGATAAACCTGTCTCAGGTGCTGATGTATGACAAGATAAAACCACCCTCAGGATAAAGAGCATTGGAGGCCCAAGGCTTCGCTTCACTACATTAGGCCTCAGTCGGAGAGATTCCTTTCCATCCTTAACTTGTTCAGGCTGCAGGTTCAGCCATGCGTGGTGGAGATCTTCATCTTAAACACCCGACTCTTTTGATTTATTGGCACGAGTGTGGCGCAGGAAAGCATTCTGTTGTAATAGCATTCTGCGGATGGATAGCTTAAGCCATGGAAGAAGAGGGAAAAGCCAAGGCTCTCGTGTTAGCACAAGGGTCTCCACCTGTGAGGCTCAGGATGGAGAGTCAACGACTCTCGAGCGAGGGATAAGCCACAGGAAAGCACTCTAGCCTCTCAAAGTGCAGTTCATTGGTGACCAGCAGCGCTGCATCACGCAAGGGGATGCTCACTCCCCGGCTAACTGCCACTATGCCTTCATGAGAAGGCAATCCATTGTGCCTCTACTCCTCGGCCCTGAAATGAATGTCTCACGTTGCAACCTGGGACATCAGTGCCAGTGGCTCATGACGCTTGCTTTTGGATTCCGGGCCACAAGCTGGACACCGGTATAATCAGGTCCATGTCGCCACCAGAGTCACTGAGCACACGTGTTGAAGGTGCCCTTCGGGTACCTGGATTGTCCTGTGGTCATCCTTCAGTATAGGCTGGCTAGGTTCTCCGGGATCATAGGCCTGCGTTGTCTGCTGCACACTTTTGCCTCACAGAGAGGCCTCATGATAGAGGCCCTGCTTGAATGTGGGTACCAGGCCGCAAAATGAAAATGTGTAATATTTCGGCAGGAGTCACTTGAGATCTCGTGCTCATGAAAGGACCCTTTAGCATTGATAGGGAATCGAGGGACATGGGGATCGGGCGGGAAAGTGGAGTTGATCTTATTGAATGGCGGAGCAGACCCGAGGAGCCGTACAGCCTACTCCTGCTCCTATTTCTTATGTTCTTATGAAAATGCTTACAGTTGGATAATTCTTTTATTGAGTTTTCTGTCTGATTGCTTGTGGTTGGCCACCTCTCTCAGGAGGCGAGCCCATGACCAGCCATCGTCTGTTGGAAGGAGTATCCTGTGTAAGTACTGGTTAGGCGGTACTGAGCTTGGCTTTAAAAAAAACTTGTTGGTTGTAGAAGGAAGGCAAACTGAGGGAGGTAAGAAGTTTCACACTTAGGAATTCCTGGAAAAGAATGCATTATACAGTAGGAGCCAGGGCAACAACGCTTAATTTTATTCAATACAGTATTGCTTAGAGGGAAGGAAGACTGTGCAAAACGGCGTACTTGGAGTTTAGAAGGAACAAGAGGAACTAGACAACTAAGAAATACCAAGTATTGTGATCTTTAGGTAAAGATGCGGAGATGCCGGCGTTGGACTGGGGTGGACAAAAATGAGAAGTCGCACAACACCAGGTTATAGTCCAACAGATTTATTTAAAATTACAAGCTTTCGGAGCTGTCGCCCCTTCCTCAGGTAGAGTTACAATGAGTGAATCTACAAAAGTTCACAGTATATAAATTCTGTGTTTATATACTGTGAACTTTTGTAGATTCACTCATTGTAACTCTACCTGAGGAAGGGGCGACAGCTCCGAAAGTTTGTAATTTTAAATAAATCTGTTGGACTATAACCTGGTGTTGTGCGACTTCTCATTTTAGGTAAAGAGTCATTGGGCAAAGGCAAATAGTGTGAGACAACATCAAGAGGAAAGGTGTTAAAAGGTTGCCCAAATTACATTTTACAGTGTGCAACCAGATTTTTTATATGTTAAATTCTGGTTTGTTACAGAAAGTGCCCAGAGACAGTTGTTGGTGAAGTGTGTTCAAAGCAAGGCCTGAAGGCAGTGTGATTTAAGTGCTGATGCACGTGTTAAAAATCCCAGATTCCTGGAGTTTTAGGTGTGAAAGCAGATAAATTAGGAAGTCAGACACCAGGTCCCTGAAGTAGTGTGCCTTGCACAAGCCTGCAGCAGCCTGACTGACATTGGTTCTTCTGGCATTCTGTGTGGGTTCAAGGCCAGGTCACGAGCAGAAAAATATGAAAATTTGAAGCGAGCTGCAAAAAAAGTTGCAACTAATTTTTAGCCATTAAGCGGAGGCTTTTAACACGCTTGCTGTGCGGGGTCAAAAGTTTACCACGCTTCTTTCAAACGCATCCGAGGGAAATCTAGGCGCTTGCTTAAAAGGATCTGACAGCCTCGGGGGCAGGCTCATGGTGGGCTTAGCGTTGGCCAATTCAGGTTAGACGTAGTCCCAGAGGTTTCATCACATGACCTGCCTCCAACCGCCCCGCCCCTGCACTCGCGCCATTGGTCGCCCGACATGTCCTCACGGCGCCCCACCTTCCCACAGCCAATCGGAAAGTGAATAGACTCTTCATTCCCCCATCGGATGATTCTTGACCCTCAGTCATGTCCAATATTTTTATAATGGGTGTCCAAACAAAATGTATTAAAAACACTAATTTTTTTTTTATTGCCCCCCCCCCCCACCCTCCCGCCACCATGATTCTTCTACCGGGGTTTCGCTCGCGGCAGTGCCCTGGAGATTAATTTTCAATTCCTGGAGACTCCAGGATAATCCTGGAGGTTTGGAAAACCCTAGTTGGCCTGAGGATTCTGATATTTATCCATCTTCTTAGATCCTTTCAGTTTCATCAAGACTCTGGGTAAATGAGTAGTAATTGATTTTGGGCACAAGAAAAGTGGAGGGATCAAAAAAGGTATATTCGTCACATTGGTAGATCATGCTGCAAAAAACACAGAAAGGATCTTTTATATATGAATGCTCAACAGTTCAAATTGTTCCACCCACTTCTTTAGCAAGAGTTCAGCACACCTGAAGCCACATCAAAGGCTGGACTGTGGTTTTTTTTTGGGTAGACATAATATGGATGTCCTTCCCCACTGAAATGAGACGGTTACCACAGTCGCCGGCACTCGACATCTCAAAATCTGTTTGGAGCGAGAAAATTGGGCAGCAGTGGCTTCCTGCTTTGCACCTATTGGCCCAGGTTTTCCTGGGGACATGCGCCATTATAATGACTAGGTTTGCCAACTCTGGTTGGGCTTATTCCTGGTGGTTTCATCATGTGGCCTCCCGCCTCTAACAGCCCCGCTCAGTCAAACAGCCTTTTGCTTTTCCCCATTTGCCAATATTTCTATCACTAATAAACAAAAGTGTTCAAAGAATATGGAAAAAAGTTTCTTTTTTTTTTAATCACCCCGATGATTTTTCTCCCCGGGGTTTTTGCTCGCAGCAGCGATTAATCTTCAATCCCTGGAGACTCCAGGGCCAATCCTGGAGGGTTGGCGACCCCTAATAATGAAGCGTCTGCACCCTCAAGACCCTTGAATGACGCAAAAGAAAGAGGAAATTCTGGAGTAAGTGACTTATAAAGGAGGGTCTCAGTTCAGACTGAGAATGCAGTCAGTGTAAGGTGGTGCCTGTTTATTTTGAATATATTCTCAGCGACAGGGAGATCTCTGATCTGATGCATCCTTTAAAGCCACATGGCATAATTACTTAAAAATTGAGACACAGGGTGAGGTTAGGACTCAAGTCAAAGGTGTTAACTGTTAGAAAATTGCAGCAATTAGCAAGAATGGAGAGGAGCATAGTTTTAGATGACTGCTAAACATGAACAACATCCACCTACCCTCTGTTATACAATCCATTTCCTTTTCATACAATGGTTCAGCAATGATAATAAAGAAAGAAGTCTGTTAGAACTAGACTCACCGAACAGGCCTCGCTCTACCAGTGCTGACGCTGTCTAAAACTGACTTAATTTACGTCGGGTAATTGTTTACACTGAGTTGCAGTAAACCAAAACTAGCAGAGAAAGCTGGACGTAGCTGTGGATCAAAGAGTTTTATAATAAAAATTACAATCTGATACAGTAATGCATCGTTACAATCTGATACAGTAATGCAGCATTGTTACAACCTGATACAGTAATACAGCATTGTTACAATCTGATACAGTAATGCATTGTTACAATCTGATACAGTAATGCAGCATTGTTACAACCTGATACAGTAATGCATTGTTACAATCTGATACAGTAATGCAGCATTGTTACAATCTGATACAGTAATGCAGCATTGTTACAACCTGATACAGTAATGCAGCATTGTTACAATCTGATACAGTAATGCATTGTTACAATCTGATACTGTAATGCAGCATTGTTACAATCTGATACAGTAATGCAGCATTGTTACAATCTGATACAGTAATGCAGCATTGTTACAATCTGATACAGTAATGCATTGTTAGAATCTGATACAGTAATGCAGCATTGTTACAATCTGATACAGTAATGCAGCATTGTTACAATCTGATACAGTAATGCATTGTTACAATCTGATACAGTAATGCAGCATTGTTACAATCTGATACAGTAATGCATCGTTACAATCTGATACTGTAATGCAGCATTGTTACAATCTGATACAGTAATGCATTGTTACAATCTGATACAGTAATGCAGCATTGTTACAACCTGATACAGTAATGCATTGTTACAATCTGATACAGTAATGCAGCATTGTTACAATCTGATACAGTAATGCAGCATTGTTACAACCTGATACAGTAATGCAGCATTGTTACAATCTGATACAGTAATGCATTGTTACAATCTGATACTGTAATGCAGCATTGTTACAATCTGATACAGTAATGCAGCATTGTTACAATCTGATACAGTAATGCATTGTTACAATCTGATACAGTAATGCAGCATTGTTACAATCTGATACAGTAATGCATTGTTACAATCTGATACAGTAATGCATTGTTACAATCTGATACAGTAATGCAGCATTGTTACAATCTGATACAGTAATGCAGCATTGTTACAATCTGATACAGTAATGTAGCATTGTTACAATCTGACACAGTAATGTAGCATTGTTAGAATCTGATACAGTAAAGCAGCATTGTTACAATCTGATACAGTAATGCATTGTTACAATCTGCAACAACAACTTGTATTTTTATATAGCGCCTTTAACGTAGTAAAACATCTCAAGGCGCTTTACAGGAGTATTAAAAGACAAAAAAAATTGCGGATGGCACCGAATTGCAGGGGAGGGGGGGGGGGCGCGGGGGGAGGAGGGCGATAGTCAATACTGAGGAGGACTGCAACAAATTACAGGAGGAGATTAA
Organism: Squalus acanthias; assembly: GCA_030390025.1. Taxonomy (NCBI): domain Eukaryota; kingdom Metazoa; phylum Chordata; class Chondrichthyes; order Squaliformes; family Squalidae; genus Squalus; species Squalus acanthias. The sequence goes on along the minus strand of CM059426.1, from coordinate 209,355,436 downwards.
TAAACCTGCAGAATGGGCATATAATTGGCAAATGAAGTTCAACACAGATAAATGTGAGGTATTACATTTTGGTAGGAAGAATAAGGAGGTCACTTATCACTTGGAGGATGCGAGTCTTGGTGGGGTAGAGGATCAAAGGGATCTCGGAGTACAAATACACAAATCACTAAAAGTTGGGACACAGGTTAGCAAGGCCATAAAAAAAGCAAACCAAGCACTCAGGTTTATTTCTAGAGGTATAGAATGGAAAAGTAGGGAAGTTATGCTAAACCTGTATCGAACCTTGGTTAGACCACACTTGGAGTACTGTGTACAGTTCTGGTCGCCATATTATGTATAGGATATAGAGGCACTGGAGAGGGTGCAGAGAAGATTTACAAGAATGATACCAGAAGTGCGAGGGTATACATCTCAGGAAAGGATGAACAGGCTGGGTCTCTTTTCTCTTGAAAAAAGAAGGCTGAGGGGTGACCTAATAGAGGTCTTTATAATTATGAAAGGTTTTGATAGAGTGGTTACAGAGAGAATGTTTCCACTTGTGGGGAAGAGCAAAACTAGAGGCCATCAATATAAGATAGTCAACAAGAAATCCAATAGGGAATTCAGAAGAAACTTCTTTACCCAGAGAGTGGTGAGAATGTGGAACTCGCTACCACAGGGAGTGGTTGAAGCAAATAGTATAGAAGCATTTAAGGGGAGGCTGGACAAGCATATGAGGGAGAAGGGAGCAGAGGGTTACGCTGATAGATTTAGATGAGGAAAGACGGGAGGAGGCTCGAGTGGAGCATAAACGCTGGCATGAACTGGTTGGGCTGAATGGCCTGTTTCTGTGCCGTATATCCGATGTAATGCTATGTAATCCTATGTTGGTTTTTTGAGGAGCGGGATGATGATGGCAGATTTGAGGGAGAGAGGGACAATACCTGTGGAGAGCGAACCGTTAACAATGTCAACTAACATGGGAGCCAGAAAAGAAAGTTGGGTGGTCAGCAGTTTGGTGGGAATAGGGTCGAGGGAGCAGGAGGTGGGTCTCGTGGACAAGATGAGCGCGGAGAGGTCATGAGGGGAGATCGGAGAGAAATTGGAGACAGATGTGAGTTCAGGGCCAGGGCAGGGAGGAACCTTAGAGGAAGTTTGGCCTGGTGGGCTAGGGAAGGAAGGGAAGTGGCAGAGGCAGCTGAACGGATGGTCTCAATCTTAGAGACGAAGAAGTCCATGAGCTCCTCACTCTTGTTGTCGGAGGTGAGGGTGAAGGAGACAGGGGAGAGGCGTTTAAGAAGACGGTTAGCAGTAGAGAATAGAATCTGATACAATAATGCACTATCACTACAATCTGAGAAGTCGCACAACACCAGGTTATAGTCCAACAGATTTATTTAATTTTACAAACTTTCGGAGCAGTTCGCTCCTTCGTCAGGTAAGTTTAGCAGTGAGAGAATCTCCCAGAATTCACAATTTAAACACAGACAAAATAGATTCAAATCTTTCCCTACATCAAAGAGCATAGCCAAGACAATGAGATGTGTCCCAGGGGGTCCAACGTGTCAAACCACCTGCTGGCTGCATATCCTGTCAATCTGTGTAGGTTCTTGTGTTAGCCTTTTTTAAAAAAAAACACCTGGGAAGACCGGCCATGATGTCAAGTCACGTTCTGTATCGTGACATGAACCCGATATCGCGATTGAGGCCATCCTCATGAGTGCGGAACTTGGCTATCAGTTTCTGCTCTATGATTTTGCGCTGTCGTGTATCTCGAAGGCCGCCTTGGAGAACGCTTACCCGCATATCCGAGGCTGAATGCCCCTGGCTGCTGAAGTGTTCCCCGACTGGGAGGCAACCCTCCTGCCTGGCGATTGTTGCGCGGTGTCCGTTCATACGTTGTCTCAGTGTCTGCATGGTCTCGCCGATGTACCATGCTCTGGAGCATCCTTTACTGCAACGTATCAGGTAGACAACGTTGGCCGAGTCACATGAGTATGTACCGTGTACCTGGTGGGTAGTGTCCTCACGTGTGATGATGGTATCTGTGTCCATGATTTGGCATGTCTTGCAGAGGTTGCCGTGGCAGGGTTGTGTGGTGTCTTGGTTGCTGTTCGCCTGAAAGATGGGTAATCTGCTGCGAACGATGGTACTTTTGAGGTTAGGCGGCTGCTTGAAGGCGAGTAGTGGAGGCGTGGGGATGGCCTTAGCAAGGTGTTCATCATCATCGATGACATGTTGAAGGCTGCGAAGAACATGGCGTAGTTTTTCCGCTCCGGGGAAGTACTGGACGACGTAGGGTACTCTGTTGGTTGTGTCCCGTGTTCGTCTTCTGAGGAGGTCTATGCGGTTTTTCGCTGTGGCCCGTCGGAACTGTCGATCGACGAGTCGAGCGTCATATCCCATTCTTACGAGGGCGTCTTTCAGTGTCCGTAGGTGTCCATCGCGTTCCTCCTCGTCTGAGCAGATCCTGTGTATTCGCAGGGCTTGTCCATAGGGGATGGCTTCTTTAACGTGGTTAGGGTGGAAGCTGGAGAAGTGGAGCATCGTGAGGTTGTCCGTGGGCTTGCGGTAGAGTGAAGTGCTGAGGCGTCCGTCTTTGATGGAGATTCGTGTGTCCAAGAATGAAACCGATTCTGAGGAGTAGTCCATGGTGAGTTTGATGGTGGGATGGAACCTGTTGATGCTATCGTGTAGTCCTTTCAGTGATCCTTCGCCGTGGGTCCAAAGGAAGAAGATGTCGTCGATGTATCTGGTGTACAGCGTTGGTTGGAGGTCCTGTGCAGCGAAGAAGTCTTGCTCGAACTTGTGCATGAAGATGTTGGCATATTGGGGTGCAAATTTGGTCCCCATGGCTGTTCCGTGTGTTTGGGTAAAAAAATGGTTGTCGAAAGTGAAGACATTGTGGTCAAGGATGAAGCGGATGAGTTGTAGGATGGCGTCCGGAGATTGGCTGTTGTTGGTGTTGAGTACTGAGGCTGTCGCAGCGATGCCGTCATTGTGGGGGATATTGGTGTAGAGTGCCGATACGTCCATTGTGACGAGGAGTGTTCCTGGTTCAACTGGTCCATGGGTGCTGAGTTTCTGCAAGAAGTCTGTAGTGTCGCGACAGAAGCTGGGGGTTCCCTGTACGATGGGTTTCAGGATGCCCTCGACGTACCCAGAGAGGTTCTCACACAGGGTTCCATTGCCTGATACGATAGGACGTCCGGGTGTGTTGGCTTTGTGTATCTTTGGGAGGCAGTAAAAGTCTCCTACGCGGGGAGTACGTGGGATGAGAGCGCGTAGGATGTTTTGAAGGTCTGGATCGAAGGTCTTGATCAGTCTATTGAGTTGGCGGGTGTGTTCTTTGGTCGGATCTGCGAGTAGCTGTCTGTAGTGTTCCTGGTTGTCCAGTTGTCGGTATGCTTCTTTGCAATAGTCCATTCTGTTCTGTATGACGATGGCTCCTCCTTTGTCCGCTGGTTTGATGACGATGTTGCGGTTGGTCTTGAGTGCATGGATGGCGTTGCGTTGTGCTCGGGTGACATTCTGGACTGTCTTGTGAGTACGGCTGATGAATCTGGCGTTGATGCATTTCCTGACAGCTTGAGCATACATGTCAAGCTTAGGGTTGCGACCCTCCGGAGGGGTCCAATTTGACTCTTTCTTCCTCGGTTGTAGCACTGCCTGCTGTTCCGGATCATTGATTGTCCCATTAGGAATGTTGCTGACATCTTGGGATTTGTGGTAGTATTCCCGGATCCTCATTCTCCTGATGAATTCCTCTGTGTCCGCCGCGAGACCGATGGGGTCCATTTTGGTGGTGGGGCAGAACTTGAGCCCTAGGGCGAGAACTTCGATTTCGTCTGGTTGAAGGGTGTGGTCCGACAGGTTGACGATGGACTTCCCTGTGGTTGCAACCATGGTACCGGGGGAGGCTTGGTTGTAGCTGGTGGTTACGCCGAGTTTCTCAAGCTTCCTGTTCTTGATGCGCATGTAGGCAGCGTAGTTCCGTTGCCTCGTCTGTTTGGCGGTGTCTCGTAGCTGGTCTGCTGTGTCCTGAGCACAGGCTGAGAGCATGGACTCTATCTTGGTTTCGAGGTTGCGACGTCTGCTGTAGAGCTGGTGTATGAGATGGTTGAGGAGTGTGCGAGAGGTACGACGGCAAAGTCTCTCTGCGTAGTCTGTGTTGTATGTCGACTTGAGTGGGTTCGTGATCTGTAGTCCTTTCGGAATTTTGTCTGTGTTTAAATTGTGAATTCTGGGAGATTCTCTCACTGCTAAACTTACCTGACGAAGGAGCGAACTGCTCCGAAAGCTTGTAAAATTAAATAAATCTGTTGGACTATAACCTGGTGTTGTGCGACTTCTCATTTTTGTCCACCCCAGTCCAACGCCGGCATCTCCACATCATGACTACAATCTGATGCAGTAATGCACCATCGCTACAATCTGATGCAGTAATGCACTATTGCTACAATCTGATGCAGTAATGCACTATTGCTACAATCTGATACAGTAATGCACCATCGCTACAATCTGATACAGTAATGCAGCATCGCTACAATCTGATACAGTAATGCAGCATCGCTACAATCTGATACAGTAATGCAGCATCGCTACAATCTGATACAGTAATGCAGCATCGCTACAATCTGATACATTAATGCACCATCATTACAATCTGATACAATAATGCACCATCATTACAATCTGATACAGTAATGCACCATCATTACAATCTGATACAGTAATGCACCATCATTACAATCTGATACAGTAATGCACCATCGCTACAATCTGATACAGTAATGCACCATCATTACAATCTGATACAGTAATGCACCATCATTACAATCTGATACAGTAATGCAGCATCGCTACAATCTGATACATTAATGCAGCATCACTACAATCTGATACAGTAATGCACCATCATTACAATCTGATACAGTAATGCACCATCATTACAATCTGATACAGTAATGCACCATCGCTACAATCTGATACAGTAATGCACCATCATTACAATCTGATACAGTAATGCACCATCATTACAATCTGATACAGTAATGCACCATCGCTACAATCTGATACAGTAATGCACCATCGCTACAATCTGATACAGTAATGCACCATCGCTACAATCTGATACAGTAATGCAGCATCGAGAAAAACTGAGTGTTCCCACAAGTTTGTACACTGACAGTCAGAAGATAAGAATATTTGGGAATGGAATCAGGCCACTATGTCCAGTAGGCCTGTCCCTTTTTCCCAATGAGCAACCCACTTTCTCACCATGTACCTCAATCTCTCCTGTCGCCAGAAATGGATCGAATTGTCTGTTGACCTTGTTAACTTACCACTTGAATGGCCTTCCCTGGTAATTTATCCCAGAACTCTATTACCTTCTAGCTGAAACAGTGCCAACCTGAATACCCTTTCTTATTCCCAACTAATCCATTTTTAATTTGTGGGCCCTGGTATTTGAACCCTTCGCCACACTAAACAATTAACCGGGATGAGTTTTCTCAACCACGTCATAATCTTGAAAACTTCATTCAGGTAACCTCAAAAGATAACTGGCCTGATTTTGTTAACTTTACAACGTAATTTAAATTCCCCGTCCTTGAGATCACCTTTATTGCCCTCTCTCAAGGACAGTAATGTCCTTCCTATAATTAGATGGCCAGTACTGCACACAGTACTCTGGATGGGATATGACCAAGGGCTTCTTCAGTGACAACGGCACTTGTTTATCGATGGAAGATTGTGGGCAGTACCTTGAGTTCCAGATAATCACTCCCATTGTGCACCAAAAAGTGCTGAAGACACAAATTTACCTCTAGATCTCTGATCCGATCAGCACTGTCCCATCTAATACATTTGGTCATTGTTCCTATATTAATTACTTTACACTGATCCATATTGAATTGCACCTGCCTGCTAATGATCCCCTCTCCTAAAAGATCTCAGTCCTTTTACATTGTTCCTCGTTATTTATCCTGTCTTCTCATCTGCCAACATTGGGGATTTTGCTTGATATGCCTTTCTTAGTATACTCCGCTTAAACAGAGACCAGTCCTTACACCAAGAACATAATCAATATTAACACAAACTTTCTCTTACAGCGAGGACACGGTTAAGATAAATACAGGCCCTCTCTTACACCAAGAGCGAACTTAGTGTAAACAAGGACCCTTCCTTGCATCGAGAACATACTCAAAATAAACAGAGACCTTTCTCTTTACGCCCACACACCGATATGAACAGACACCCTTCATTACACTGAGAATGTACTCAATATAAACACAGACCCTTTGTTACACCGAGAACATTCTCAATATAAAGACAGACCCTTCTTGCACCGAGAACGTACTGAAAGGAAACAGAGACGCTCCCTTGCACTAATAATCTGCCCAATATAAATAGAGACGCTCCCTGGCGTTAATAATGTGCCCAATATAAATAGAGATGCTGCCTTACACTAATAATGTACCAATTGTGAACAGATACTCTACCCTACACCAAGCACAGACTCAGTATAAACAGAGACTGCCTTACACTGACTGTATCCTCAGTCTGAGCAGACAGACCCTCCCTTACACTGAGCGTGCATTCAACATAAACAGACACGCCGCCTTACACTGAGAGCGCAGTCAATGCAAACAGACAGTCCATTGCACTGATTTTTTTTTAAAGGTTATTGCCTCATTCGGCAGGACCCCCAGCAGAGTGGGATACTCATGCAGTGTTCGGTGGTGCAGTTGCGGCTGCACTTTTTACAATGTGCAAGATAAAGTGCCAGTCATAAGCATCCCTTTAACTATGGAAAATCTTACTGCAGCACACTCATTTTCACTTGCAAGAATATGACCTACTCCTCCGGGGACAGACCTACAGCGAACATATGAGCTTTAGGCAGATCCTGGTGAAATGGAAGTTTCCTTCCATGGGTCCTCACAGTTTCCTTGTAATCAGTAGCTGAAAGGGGAATGGTGCTGACGATCTCTGCGTACCTTAATTTTCTGTACTTGTCAGCAGTAGTTTTGCTGTATAAAGTACCTCATGAGTTGTGAAAATAAACAGTGTAATTTCAGGAATGTTTCTGCTGCGGAGATTCTCTCCCAGGTCGTAGTTTCTAGGATCCCTGACATGTTGTGCAACTGCACCGTGTCCTAACTCGTACCAGTTCCCGTTCACCCATCACCCCCTGTGTTCGCTTGGCTCCCCGGTCCGGCAACGCCTCCATTTTAAAATTCTCGTCCTTGTGTTCAAATCCCTCCATGGCCTCGCCCCCCTCCCTATCTCTGTAACCTTCTCCAGCCCCACAACCCTCCTCTCGGATCTCTGCGCTCTTCCAATTCTGGCCTCTTGCTCGTCCTCGATTTTAATCGCTCCACCATTGGCGGCCGTGTCTTCAGCTGCCTAGGCCCTAAAGCTCTGGAATTCCCTTCCAAAACCTCTCCGCCTCTCTCTCCTCCTTTAAGACGCTCCTTAAAACCAAACTCTTTGACCAAGCTTTCGGTCACCTGTCCTATTAGCTCGTTATAGTAACATAGCAACATAGAAAAATAGGAGCAGGAGTAGGCCATTCGGCCCTTCAAGCCTGCTCCGTCATTCAATATAATAATTGCTGATCCTCTATCTCAATACCATATTCCCGCTCTCTCCCCATACCCCTTGATACCTTTTGTGTCTAGGAATCTATCTATCTTCTTCTTAACTATATTCAGTGACTTGGGCCTCCACAGCCTTCTGTGGTAGAGAATTCCACAGGTTCACCACCCTCTGAGTGAAGAAATTTCTCCTCATCTCAGTCCTAAATGTCCTACCCCATATCCTGAGACTGTGACCCCTCATTCTAGACCCCCCAGCCAGGGGAAACATCCTCCCTGCATCCAGTCTGTCTAGCCCTGTCAGAATTTTGTACGTTTCAATGAGATCCCCTCTCATTCTTCTAAACTCCAGTGAATACTCTAAACTCTAGTTATGTGGCTGGGTGTCAAATTTTGTTTGATAATCGCTCCTGTGAAGCGCCTTGGGACATTTTACTACGTTAAAGACACTCTATAAATGCAAGTTGTTGTTGTTGTCGCAAGACATCAGTTAAAAGTGCTGGAGCAAGCTGAAGGGCAAATTCTTGGACAGCACACTGGACCAGTTTTATCGCACTCAATAAGTTATTTTGTCTTGAGGATGAATTGCCTCCCTCATCTGACCAGTGAGTTTTAGAACGTTTTAGATCATCAGCTGCTTCTGTTTTTTTTTAAAAATGAAACCTAAAACTGCTGAGGCAACTGGGTTGCCAACTCTGGTTGGACATATTCCTGGAGGTTTCATCACATGACTTCACACACGGCCCGCCATTGGTCGCTAGACACGTCAATCCTCACGCCGCCTCCCTCCCCCTTCCCCCGCCAATTGGAAGGCAAACAAGCTCTTCATTACCTGATTGGATGATGCTTGACTGTCAGTCAACCTTTTTTTATCCCATCTCCAATATTTTTTATCATTAATAAATGTTCAAAGAAAATGAAATGAAATCAAGCAATTTTTTAATGTCCCTCTGATTATTCTCCTGGGTTTTGCTTGCAGAAGTGTCCTGGAGATTAATCTTCAATTCCTGGAGACTCCAGGACAATCCTCGAAGGTTGGCAAGTGGTAACCCTATGAGGTAGTATCTCCTGGTTGCTAAACAACAGAACAGGCAGCCAATGATACCAGGCAATCTACTCAGTGAGAGTATCATTGCAAGTAAGGTGCTTGCGCCATGGTAAACAAAAGTTCCTGATTAGCCAGGAGTGCTGTCATTGTTTGTAAAGTCACATACAATTTTCAAAGACTCCACTCTTTTAACATTACATTATATAAAATATACAACACCGAAACAGGCCATTTGGCCCAACTGGTCCTTGCCGGTGTTTATGCTCCACACCAGCCTCCTCCCCACCCTGCTTTTGCCTTATCTCAAAGGAAAGCTTAGAGAGGGTGAGCACAGAGCAACCAGGTCTCAGGAATCTAAGTTGTGAGGAAAGATTAGGAAGTTGGGTTTGTGCTCATTGGGGGTGAAGTTCCTCGGAGGACAGAGGATCAGAGGGACCTTGGTGTGCATGTACACAGATCCCTGAAGGCAGCAGGACAGGTAGATAAGGTGGTTAAAAAGGCATATGGGATACTTGCCCTCATTAGCCGAGGCATAGAATATAAGAGCAGGGCGGTTATGATGGAGCTGTACAAAACGCTAGTTAGGCCACAGCTGGAATACTGTGTGCAGCTCTGGTCGCCACACTATAGGAAGGATGTGATTGCATTGGAGAGGGTGCAGAGGAGATTCACCAGGATGTTACCTGGGCTGGAGCGTTTCAGCTATGAAGAGAGACTGGACAGGCTGGAGTTGTTTTCCTTAGAGCAGAGAAGGCTGAGGGGGGACCTGATTGAGGTGTACAAAATTATGAGGGGCATAGATAGGGTAGATAGAAAGGAACTTTTCCCTTAGTAGAGGGGTCAATAACCAGGGGGCATAGTTCCAAGGTAAGGGGCAGGAGGTTTAGAGGGGATTTGAGGAAAAACTTTTTCACCCAGAGGGTGGTTGGAATCTGGAACTCACTGCCTGAAAGGGTGGTAGAGGCAGGAACCCTCACAACATTCAAGAAGCATTTAGATAAGCACTTGAAACGCCATAGCATACAAGGCTACGGACCAAGTGCTGGAAAATGGGATTAGAATAGACAGGGCCTGATGGCCGGCGCGGACACGATGGGCCGAAGGGCCTCTTTCTGTGCTGTATAACTCTATGACTCTTTGACTCTATGACTCTATTCTCCTGCTCCTCCTCCGTTAACGGCGTTCCTGCCAAAGTTAGGGTGGTGGAGCGGAAGAATCATAGAATTATAAAAAGAAAGAAAGACTTGCATTTCTACAGCGCCTTTCATGACCACCGGACGTCTCAAAGCGCTTTACAGCCAATTAAGTACTTTTGGAGTGTAGTCACGGTTGTAATGTGGGAAACGCAGCAGCCAATTTGCGCACAGCAAGCTCCCACACTCAGCAATGTGATAATGACCCGATAATCTGTTTCTGTTATGTTGATTGAGGGATAAATATTTGCCCCAGGACAGAAGGAGGCCATTCGGCCCAGCATGCCTGTGCCAGCTCTTTGAAAGCGCTATCCAATTAGTCCCACTAACCTCTGCTCTTTCCCCATTGCCCTGCAAATATTTCCCCTTGGTGAAGGTCCAAGGGAGTTGACCCCATTGCATTCCGAGGTAAACTACGGGAAGTTTTCCCAATTATGAAGGGGAAAAAAGTTGTCTTGGACTTTTAGTGTTGCCAACCCTCCAGGATTGTCCAGGAATTAAAGATGAATCTCCGCCCCGGACATTGCTGCAGGCAAAATGGGAGAAAAATCGTAGCGGCATTAAAGAAAAAATGGTGTGTGTGTGTGTGTGTTTTGCTCATTTTCTTTGCACGCTCTCGTTTATTAGTTCTATAAGTACTGGAGATGGGGGAAATAAAAATGACTGATGGACCGGAGCGGGGCGGTTAGAGGTCATGTGTAGAAACCTCCAGGATTACGTCCAACCAGAGTTGGCAACCCTGCTGGGACTGGGAAGTAGCAACAGGCTAGCTTAATCAAAATCTCCCGTGGTCCGCCCAGGTGTCAGGCCAGTCGCTTCAGCTGAGTTGACTTGGCGAGCGAGCAGGCCTCATCAGAACCGATGGGAGGAAAGGCCTCAAATTAGGTTTGGGCTTATCCCGACCATGTGGTCTCAAGGGGGTGTAAAAATCTAAACTGGGCTTTAAGACCACCTTCATCCTCCACTGGGTTGGAAACCACTGGGTCAATGGAGGTGAGGAAAACCACGCCCTACAGCGCAATGTAACAGGCTATAAATATATGTGGGGGAAACATTCGGTTGATTAGCGCCTCCCGTTAGCGCCCTATAACGGGGCACAGAGCAACTAGCGCCCGGGCGCGGTGATGTTTGCGCCGCTTGCGAAATTGACCAGGCATTTTGCGGCGGCGCTAAACACTACCGCCACGATCTCCTGCGCCGGCAGATCGTGACGTCAGTCGAGCGTGCAACGCCCCGGTAGCGCCCCGGACCGGATTTTGAGTGGCGCCCCCTGCCTTACTGCCTGCCGCTATCAATAACAGGTAGAGGGGAACGTTTTGCAGTCGGGAAGGGACTGGGGGAACGCTATTTAAAGGCGGCCACTTCCTGTCTTTTTTTGTCAGCGACATTTTTGCACCACGCATTCTGAGAGAGAGAGAGAGACTTCTGGAGAGATTCAATGCTGTGTGAAGGAGTTTTGGGTACTGAGCAGCACTTTGCAGGTTATTTTGATTTGACCTTCCTTGCATCGATTTAGAAGAGACTATGGGGGCTGCACTCTGAGCTCTTTCCCTGGGCCTCTCCATTGTTCTTTCCAGCAGATTTGATGTACAGGTCTCTCCAGGCCGAGATTCAAGGCTGCAATGAGCAGGGTGTGGCTGGAGAGCAAGATCGACCCTCCCCTTTAAGAATTGGCCGGCGCCAGTGCGTCTGTGTTCCATTGCTGACTGACATCACCTGAGCTTCGCCAGCGCTCTGAGGTAGCGCCTCGCTCCTTGGCGTTAGCACCTTAAGACAGGTGTGTCGTGCCTGATTTAGCGCTCCAATCACCTCCAGGGGCGATAGAAGCCAAGTTTGCAGTCGGAGGCGATAATTAGCGCCAGGCGCTAAACTTTGAGACCGGCCGATAATTACGCCCCAAACGGGGCGATATTGAATTTCTCCCCCATGATATCAAATAGGGAATTCAGGAGAAACTTCTTTACCCAGAGATTGGTTAAAATGTGGAACTCACTACCACAGGGAGTAATTGAGGCGAATAGTGTAGATGCCTTTAAGCTAGGGGAAACTAGATAAGCACATGAGGAAAAAAGGAATAGAAGGTTATGCTATTTTTACAAAGTTACAAAGTATTTACTTCACAGAAACAGACTATACAGCCCAACAGGTCCATGCCGGTGTTTATGCTCCATACGAGCCTCCTCCCACCCCTCTTCATCTCACCCCATCAGCATATCCTTCTATTCCTTTCTCCTTCATGTGCTTTCCCCTCAAATGTAGCTATGCTACGTGCCTCAAACTGCTCCTTGTGGTAGCGAGTTCCACATTCTATCCTATGTTGACAGGATTAGATGAAGAGGGGTGGGAGGAGGCTGGTGTGGAGCAGAAACACCGGCACGGACCAGTTGGGCCGAATGGCCTGTTTCTGTGCTGTGCGTTCTGTGTAATTCTATGTAACCTGACTGAATATTCAGGGGCTAAGGTAAAACTAGATAGTCAAATACAGGAAACTCTTTATTAACCGGCACCCAAATATCCGGAAATCTCTCTTAACCGGCAAAATTCTTGAGTAGGTAACCGGGGTTTTCCTTCATCTCTCGTTTAAGATTAACTTTTAAAAAAACCCCGAGGCGTTTGCCCTGTATCGGAGCGTGTAGATTGGGAGGGGAATGTGCAGCCCGGGTAGGCAGCGGACACGACAGATGGTCAGCTGGCGGTCCCCGGGGAGACGGAGCTCCGAATGCAAGCGCATGTCAATGTGTACGGGGCTCTCGTACGTTGGTAGATATAACTCTCCGTTATCCGGACTTTTTGATAAACTGGCACCACGCCGGTCCCGTCGGTGCCGGTTAATAAAGAGTTTCCTGTAGTTGGCCACTCTTCAGACGGCCCAGTTCATGTGTAATAGTAATACAATACACGTTTTGCAGATATGGTTATCAGTTTTTCTTGCTGGGGTGGGATAGAGGAATGGGAAACCAAACGACCTGGATTGAGAGAAATGACAATTAAGATAGAAGCTTTCAGTACTGTTATCTTCAGTAAACCAGCCTGTTGGCTAACAAAACAATTGCTATCCCATTCTCGTAAAGTGTTAAATGCTGCTTGATGCATCACACCTGAAAACGGAATTCTGTGGCTTATAAGACTGATGGGTAAGTAAGTCAGTAAATTGTTTCTTGGCAGGAAACCTACAGTCGCTGTGTAATTTGGACAATGGAGCATTTGACAGCTAACCCATCAGCAGCAATGCACCCTGGGGAGGCGGCTGACTCGCGGGGCTATAATCAGCCAACCATTGATGAAGCACTGGCTAAATAGGTGCATCATTTTCCAATCAAATACCTGAGCAGCTAATTATCCGACCAACGAGGAATACTGTCAGAAGGCTGCACATCCCAACGCACGCCTTCTGACTTAATTGTCGTCGCCGTTTTCCGAAGAGAGTTTCAGCTCGAAAACATAACAGACCTTGGCCCACTGTTCCTTTGCTGATGGCACTGACCCACACTGGCGAATAGGCTCGACAGATACCAGCGGCCCTCTGTGGAACTCCAAGTGCCCGATCTTCACGCGTGAACCTAGACAGGGAGCGTCAGTGGTCCGTTTGCTCGGCGAGGTGTCATTACAGTTTGATTGTGCTCTCGCTTGACGTCCACCCTCTAGTCGTTCTCAGCGGGAGTCACGGGCTGGCAGTCGGGAGCAGAAACAGGGCTTGATTTTTTATTTTTTTTTGGCGCCCCCTCCCCAGCCGAGGGCATGCCGATGCTTGATTGTGGCATCTCCGATTGCCACTCCCTCCGAGATCAGCAAACTGTCAGCCGTGGCTCAATGGGCAGCACTCTCGCCTTTGAGTCGTGGGTTCAAGTCCAACTCTGGAGAAAGAAAGACTTGCATTTATATATAGCGCCTTTCATGACCTCAGGACGTCCCAAAGCGCTTTACAGCCAATGAAGTACTTTTTGAAGTGTGGTCACTGTTGTAATGTAGGAAACGCGGCAGACATTTTGCGCACAGCAAGCTCCCACAAACAGCAACGTGATAATCTGTTTTTTTTTTAGTGATGTTGATTGAGGGATAAATATTGGCCCAGGACACCAGGGATAACTCCCCCTGCTCTTCTTCGAAATAGTGTCATGGGTTCTTTTACGTCCACCTGAGAGGGGATATGGGGCTTCGGTTTAACGTCTCATCCAAAAAACAGCACCTCCGACCTCTCTGGAGGCTTGAGCACACCGAGGGATGCGCTGCGCTGTAGGAGGTGCCGTCTTTCGGATGTGCTGTTAGAACATTTACACATTGCGTTAAATGATAAAGCAAATCATATTACAATGCACTACGCTTAAATGAAACTGATCTAGCAGGTTGTATGAGGTTTTTTCGGCATTATGCTGAGATTTACCAGAAGCCCCATATTTGTACCCCACGAAATGTTGCCTGTCAACCTGCACCACCATTTACTGCTGGCTCATGCCAAGTCATGACACAGCTCTGTCATCTCTTATCATTGTATATCCATAAACTAGCAGGGCATACATTCAAGTTGCAACTTACAACAGACACACCTGGCACATTCACATCTTCAATGGGCTTCAGTCAATATATTACATTGAATTACATAGAATGTCCAGCACGGAAACAGGCCATTCGGCCCAACTGGTCCGTGCCGGTGTTTATGCTCCACACGAGCCTCCTCCCACCCCTCTTCATTTCACCCCATCAACATATCCTTCTATTCCTTTCTCCCTCACGTGTTTATCTAGCTTCCCCTTAAATGCATCTCTGCTATTCGCCTCAACCACTCCCTGTGGTAGCGTGATCCAAATTCTAACCATTCTCTCTGGGTAAGAAGTTTCTCCTGAATTCCCTATTGGATTTATTAGTGACTATCTTATATTTATGGCCCCTAGTTTTGGATTCCCCCACAAGTGGAAACATCTTCTCTATGTCTACCCTGTCAAACCCCTTCATAATCTTAAAGACCTCTATCAGGCCACCCTTCAACATTATAATACAAGATGCCTGGTCACCTACTGACACACAGGATGAATTCACTATTCGTCTATGGTTTCTCTATTAGGCCTGTGCTTTTGTCTGCCTCTATTTGTGCTTATATGTCTAATTCCCTGGCTTGTCCTATTGTGAGTCCAGAGGTTTGCAAAGGATTGTTTTTCGCACTGTGGCTGAATAAATACCAAGCCAGAATGGAAAAATCTGTTAATGACTTGAGATATGTACAGATTAATCGGAGCATGGAATTAAACTTTACATGTGCTGCCCCCAAGGCTTCATGACACGTGCCTAGGTTCTCCCATGAAGATTAAAAGCTCGGATATTCATCCATTTAAAGTTAACATAACCTACTACATTGAGACTGCTGAGCCCAGCACAGATTTGCTTTTTCTAAATCAGCTGTGTTGTTTGATGCCAACTTTCACTAATTAAGTACTATCTTCAAGCAACTGACTCCTGGGGGGGTGCGACTGCAAACTTCCGTGGATTGGCAAAATCCTTTTGGTGACATTTATGAAATGCCAGGACATTTAAAAAAATGCCAGGATGTTGCGGGTTGTGCCGTCAAATGCTGAGGCCTCACCAGCGGAGAACATTTCACACTGTAAATATCATCACCAAGCAAGATCTCTCTACTCAGTTCATCCGCTTTTACTAAGTTATTAACTATTTCTCTTTGGCAGCCCACTCTTTAAAATCTCCCTGCTTTCAGGGCTCCGCCAATACTGTTCTATATTCAACATCGAAAAGGGTGAAATTACAAGGACAGGTTACATGACATATTTTGGCCCAACTGGTCCATGCCGGCGTTTATGCTCCACACGAGCCTCCGCCCCACCCCTACTTCATCTCAGTCTATCAGCATATCCTTCTATTCCTTTCTCCCTCATGTGTTTATCTAGCTTCCCCTTAAATACATCTATGCTATTCGCCTCAACTATGCCCTGTGGTAGCGAGTTCCACATTCTCACCACTCACAGGTGGAAGTAAAATTGAAACATATAAAATTCATAGAATCATAGAAAGTTACAGCACAGAAGGAGGCCATTTCGGCCCATCGTGTCCGCGCCGGCCAACAAAGAGCTATCCAGCCTAATCCCACTTCCCAGCTCTTGGTCCATAGCCCTGCAGGTTACAGCATCCCAAGTGCACATCTAAGTACATTTTAAATGTGGTTAGGGTTCCTGCCTCTGCCACCCTTTCAGGCAGTGAGTTCCAGACCCCCACAACCCTCTGGGTGAAGAAATTTCCCCTCAAATCCCCTCTAAACCTTCCCCCAATTACTTTAAATCTGTGCCCCCTGGTTTTTGACCCCTCTGCTAAGGGAAATAGGTCCTTTCTATCCACTTTATCTATGCCCCTCATAATTTTATACACCTCAATAAGGTCTCCCCTCAGCCTCCTCTGTTCCAAGGATAACAGACCCAGCCTATCTAGTCTTTCCTCATAGCTAAGATTCTGTACTCCCGGCAACATCCTTGTAAATCTCCTCTGTACCCTCTCTAGTGCAATCACATCTTTCCTGTAATGTGGTGGCCAGATCTGCACGCAGTACTCTAGCTGAGGCCTAACTAGTGTTTTATACAGTTGAAGCATAACCCCCCTGCTCTTGTATTCTATGCCACGGCTAATAAAGGCAAGCATTCCGTATGCCTTCTTAACCACCTTATCTACTTGGCCTGCTACCTTCAGGTATCTGTGGACATACACTCCAAGGTCCCTATGTTACTCTACACTACTCAGTGTCCTACCATTCTGACAGGGCTAGACAGACTGGATGCAGGGAGGATGTTTCCCCTGGCTGGGGGGTCAAGAACAAGGGGTTACAGTCTCAGAATACGGGGTAGGACATTTAGGACTGAGATGAGGAGAAATTTCTTCACTCAGAGGGTGGTGAACCTGTGGAATTCTCTACCACAGAAGGCTGTGGAGGCCAAGTCATTGAATATATTTAAGAAGGAGATAGATAGATTCCTAGACACAAAAGGCATCAAGGGGTATGGGGAGAGAGCGGGAATATGGTATTGAGATAGAGGATCAGCCATGATCATATTGAATGGCGGAGCAGGCTCGAAGGGCCGACTCCTGCTCCTATTTTTCTATGTTTCTATGTTTTCTAAAAGTTCCTATGGCACTCTTATCGAAGAAGAGCAGCGGAGTTATCCCTGATGTCCTGGTCAGTATTTATCCCTCAATCAGCATCACTAAAACAGATTGGGCCAAAAATTGATCCCGCTGCGCGAGAGTACGCACTGCGTACTCTCGCGTATTCTCTCTCCAATTGCCGGTTTTCTGCATGCACTGCGCATGCGCTGAAAACCGGCACTTGGTCTTTGGAAAAGGGGGCGGTTCCTCGGTGCACCGCGTGCGCGCTACAGGCTGCGCGCACGCTGTGCACTTAGTGCTTTGGACGCGCAGGTAAGTACGGAAGATTTTAGAAATGGAAAAAGGAGGAGTAAGACCCACTTTTAACAAGGTAAGTAGTGAATTAAGTATTTTTTTGAATTTTTTTTAACAGGTATATCTTTTTCAGGGACTTTAAAGACAGGTAAGTTTATTTTTATAACTTTTTAAAAGATTTTAAATTTTTTCAAAAATTTAATTTTTTATTTAAAATGGTTAATTTATTTAACTATACTTATTTTATTAATGTGATGGTTTTTTTTTTATTTAATTGAGGTTTAGCTGTTATTTTGGGGGGGTGTAAGATTCATAGCTTTCACAGCACGTATGTGAAACTTATGAATGGAAGATGGTGTGCTGCCATTGGCTGTAACTGAGTCACGTGATCCCACAGCTCGCACGAATTCACTACGCCGGTGGGATACGCAAGCACTGCCCAGCTGATGTCTGGAACATCAAGTTCGTGCGAGCTGGATCTGAAAAAGCCAACGCGGAGTGAGAGATCGCGCTTGCTCCTTACCCCCGCGGGAACAGAGCGAGATCAATTTCTGGGCCATTATCTGGTCATTATCACATTGCTGTGTGCAAATTAGCTGTCGCATTTCCTACATTACAACAGTGACTATACTTCAAAAATACTTAATTGGCTGTAAAGCGCTTTGGGACGTCCGGTGGTCGTGAAAGGCGCTATATAAATGCAAGTCTTTCTTTCTTCAAGACTGAGGTCAATAGATTTTTGTTGGGTAAGGATATCAAGGAATATGGAGCAAAGGTGGGAAAATGAGATTGAGGTGCAGATCAGCCATGAGGGGCTCGAGGGGCCGAATAGCCGACTCCTGTTCCTATCCAGTAAGAGTGGCTGGTGGAAATCTCCCTCAGACTTTCCCTCAGTGCCTCTGGAAAAGTGTCTTCTCGGTGCCAGACTGCACAGAGATCAGGATTTGTAGGTGTGAATCTCAGAGCCTGCAATCTGTCGAGTGACATATTACTGCCCTATTCAATTGAATGATGTGCTACAAGGTGAAGAGAAGGCCTGTCAGGGAGAGCAGGTGGTAGCAGGGTATGACTGCTCACACCCGCCGACATGGCACCAACCGTACCTGCAGGCTCTTGCACACCGACCTGGCAATGATCATGGGGATCTTCGGGTGCAGTCCAATTTCTAGCCCGTTTAACGTGGTGAAATCACGGGCGAGAGGTTTAAACACTGAAACAAAAGCAAAAAGACCGCGGGTGCTGGAAATCTGAAATAAATACTGAAAATGCCGGCAACACTCAGCAGGTCAGGCAGCATCTGTGGAGAGAGAGAAAGAGAAACAGAGTTTAACATATCAGGACGTCGAGCTCTCGCCAGAACGATGCGGTCTCCTCTACATTGAGGAGACCGAATGCAGACTGGGTGACCGCTTTGCTGAACACCTTCATTCAGTTCACAAGCCTGACACTGAGCTTCCGGTCGCCTGTCATTTTAATTCAGCGCTCCACTCCCACTCTGACCTCTCTGCCCTCGGCCTCCGACACTGTTCCAACAAAGCTCAACGGAAGTTCGAGGAACAGCATCGTATCTTTCGATTTGGCACTTTACAGCCTCCTGTACTCAACATTGAGTTCAACAATTTCAGATCATAACCACCGCTCCCATTTTTTCCAGACAGCAGGTGCTAGTAATGATTCTGCTGTTGCCTCCTCTAGACCCATCTTTTGTTTCTTTACTTGTCCCATTACCATCCCGTTTTGCCTGGCACCATCGTCCCTTTTGTCATTTAATCTCTCCTGCCTCCCACCCGATCACAGACCTTCCCTTCAGTTCTTTCCTCCCCTCCCCCCTTTCCCTGCCTCTGTACTTGCTTAAAACCTGTTACATCCCTAACTTCTTCCAGTTCTGACGAAAGGTCATCAGCCTGAAACGTTAACTCGGTTTCTCTCTCCACGGATGTTGCCTGACCTGCTGAGTGTTTCTGGCATTTTCAGGTTTAAAGACTGCCCCATTTCCAGATGGTCAAACCAGGCCTCCACCCACATGCTACCTTTCAATATGTAGGTGTTCCATCTGTATCGGAACAGGCACTGACAATCACCACTCGCTCATGATCATCCAATTTGGAAAGAGAAGCAGTATTTAGCTACATCTGCACTTCAGTAGTCACCGATTGGTTGGATAGTCCTTTGGGGGAAGTCCCTGAGGATGTGACACCACTATATAATTGCAAGTTCTATTTTAAAGATATTAAGGGGAACTGATAGGGTCGATAGAGAGAAACTATTTCCGCTGGTTGGGAAGTCTAGGACTAGGGGGCGTGGCCTAAAAATTAGAGCCAGACCTTTCAGGAGTGAAGTTAGGAAACACTTCTACACACAAAGGGTGGTAGAAGTTTGGAACTCTCTTCCGCAAAATTCAGTTGATGCTGGGTCAATTGTTAATTTTAAATCTGAGATTGATAGATTTTTGTTAAGCAAAGATACTAAGGGATTTGGGCCAAAGGCAGGTAGATGGAGTTAGGTCACAGATCAGCCATGATCTCATTGAATGGCGGAACAGGCTCGAGGGGCTAAATGGCCTCCTCCTGTTCCTATGTTCCTATGCAAGTTCTTTCGATTTAAACCTGTTTTCTGAGAACGCAGCAGTAGGTTTTTTTTTTATTGTTTTGAAATGAATGGCTAAAGTGTTGTTCTCAGTGGGGGAGGACATTTGACACAGAGGGCTGAAAAAAAAAGGCTTCCGGCCTATGCTTTATGCCATTAAAGATGAATATCCTAACGTGGATTTTTGACAAGGAGTACTCATTCCTTCAGGCATTAAATACCTCAGTACCGTCGAGTGATGTATTAAGATACTTAAACAAAAGGCTTATCTCTGTGAGACGTGCAACAAATCATCCAAAAATAGACCCTTTAGAGATTTTGCGGCCTCATTTTAGAGGCCTGGACATTTAGCAGGAGTGTCTATCTCACGTGAATCACGTGTTGGGTTCTGAATATCGACCTGGCATTTTCACTCAGAGAGGCCGTAAGCGATGTTCCCTCTAATTTCTATTTTTTTCGTGCACGGTCCCTTCAAATTTGCCGCGTGGAGGCGCATGCTTGGTATCTTTCCCAGCAGTGAGCGGCCTGCGCGGGACTTCCCGATCGACGCGCGGCCGCGCGGCTCACGGGGGAAACGTTGGCCATAAGGATGGCTGTTGTGGGAAGAGGAAGAAACAGATGGTTACAGTAAGGGGAGGCCTTCCTCAGGTGTTACGGCAAGCTTTTGGGCAGACTGGAACCTATGATATAAAATAACCCTACAGTCAGACAGGGTAATCTATCTTCTGCTTTCCAGCTCAGGAATTCACTCAGTCAGTTTTCTTCACTCAGGCAACCAGGGGACGATTCCCCTTTTTTTTTACAAAATTGACAATTTTAGGCGTGGTTTAAAATTTCCTTCAGAATGATTGATCTAAGCATTGGAGAACGGAACACTTCCCGATCAGCATCAGATTAATCAGGGGATAAGAGTATTCCTTTTAAACTAAAGCAAACTGTAAATGAAGGGAAGACTGAAGATTGCACGAGAGGATTATGGCTTGTAGTGACAGGCTGAATGAATCATCTGATCTCTGCCCAGTGTGAAGGTATCAGTACCAGATTTCATTGAATTCGCTCATCGTGAATAAATCACCGAAGGGTGCTGGTGCCGGTATCAAGTGTGAGCAGCAGATATGTAGGGGTAGATTTTGAACTCGGCGCCCGGCATGAAATTGGCATTTTGGGTCAGCCACCCGTTAGATAAACCCCCCGATATTCATTCCCGTCGATCCATTCCCACCTTCCTGTGTGGGATGTCTGTACGTGCAGTAGGTTTCCAGCAAAGGACTCCCTCATTACTACAGTGGGGGTGTCGGCCTAGATTATGTGCTCAAGGCTCTGGACTGGGGCTTGAACCCACAACCTTCTGACTCAGACCGAACTGAGCCACGGCTGACACAATAGGGGAGCTATCATTTGCCTCACCGCCCCGGGCAGAGAGAAATAAATCCACCCCACTTCTGCCTGTTATCCAGTGACTCCTGCGAGAAATAGGGGGACATTAGGTGAGCACAGGATCAGGCCCAGCTGTGGTGCCCGCACGATCGAATGCCCGGCCACTTATGAATGATCTCGCGAGTGTTCTGGATCTTGGTACACTGCGAGCGACTATTCTAATGAAGTGGACCCATTCACACATGTGAAGAGCAAATAGAAATATCAGGAAGTGATTAACAAGAGGAACGGGTTACCAGGGCAAGCTGATTGAGACCTGAACACTGGACTCATTTTAGAAATCCTCCTTCTTCTTCTTAGGCAGTCCCTCGGAACCGAGGATGACTTGCTTCCACACTAAAAATGAGTTCTCAGGTGACTGATGAGTCCAATGCGGGACCTACAGTCTCTGTCACAGGTGGGGCAGACGGTGAGCAGTACGGCGTTCCGGTCTGTCGCTGTTGGGGTTGTCCATGAGGGTCCTGACGTTCCAGGTCCCAAACTTCATTTTAAAGGGTGGGAGATGCCTGTGCGTGAATTCTTTTAACGCGGGGTGGCCGTTGCACACCAGCTACCACAGGGGCTTGACAGAGCAAGGTGTTGGTCCAATGGCAAGGGGATCCAAGACGATTGGAGACCAGGCTCTGCTACATCGGCCTAGCACACACACTAAATAACTAGATGATGTAATGGACCTCCCCATCTAATGGAATTCCCTCCCCAAAACCTTCTGCCTCTTCACCTCCTCTTTCGAGAACCTCCTTAAATCCCTCCTCTTGAACCAAGCTTTTGGTCATCTCCCCACTAACATATCTTAGTTGGCTCTGTGTCCAATTTTTTGTTCAGTGCCTTGGGGACATTTTTCTATGCTAAAGGCACGATATAAATATGCAAGTTCCTGTTATTGAATGATGGGTGAGTACCTTGGATGGATGAGACCAAATGGGCTGAACAACGTTTTTCATCCAAACCTATCTTGTGATGTAAGGGAATGTTTTCAATGAGTCGATGAGTTGCTGTGTGGGATTTGTGAGAGAACACTGGGTTGCACAGTCAATCCTACAAACTCAGAACAGACTGATGTCATGGCAGTAATATTTTCATGCTGTTAAATTTTGGGACTGAGGCCAGTTCAATGAAAAATAGCAAAGTAATTGGAATGATCACTCGTAAAGCTGCTGTGCTCAACTCCACCACTGTTGATGTGCCGACTCGCTGCATATCCCACATCATGCTGTGGACGAGTGAGAGATGTCTCCAGTTTAACGTCGGCAAGACCAAAGTCTTCACGTTCAGTTCCTGACAGAACATTTTCAGCCTCGCCCTCCAGTTCCCAGCCGCTCCCTCCGGCTGAACGGTTATCAATCATCCTGCTTAACCCTGAGCTGAGCTCGAAACCCCACATCCTGTCCATCAGAAACACTGCTTTTTGCCAGCTGTGCAGCATCAGTCCCCTAACTCCAGAGCCCAGGCTCCTCCGGCAGAAACTCTTATCCACACCCATGTCCCCTCCTGGCTTGACTTCTGTAAGCTTTTCCTCGCTGGCCTTGTGAGCTTCATTCGACACAAGACTCCAATTCATCCCTCTGTCCACATTCTATCCCATATTAAGCCCCAATTATAGAATAGAATCACACAGCGCAGAAGGAAGCCATTCGGCCCATCGTGCCTGTGTCGGCTCTTTGAACGAGCAATCCAATCAGTCCCACTGCCCCCCTGCTCTTTCCCCGTAGCCCTGCACTTCTTTCTAATTCGTGCTGGGGTACAGACCGGAGGCCCGTCTGGTGCCTCATCTAAGTGATCATTTATAAGTGGCAGGGCATTTGATCGTGCGGGGACCACAGCTGGGCCTGATCCTGTGCTCACCTAATGTCCCCCTATTTCTCGCAGGAGTCACTGGATAACAGGCAGAAGTGGGGTGGATTAATTTCTCTCTGCCCGGGGCAGTGAGGCAAATGATAGCTCCCCTATTGTGTCAGCCGTGGCTCAGTTCGGTCGCGCACTCACCTCTGAGTCAGAAGGTTGTGGGTTCAAGCCCCAGTCCAGAGCCTTGAGCACAAAATCTAGGCCGACACCCCCACTGCGGTAACGAGGGAGTGCTGCACTGTTGGAGGGGCCGACTTTCGGATGAGAAATTAAACTGAGGCCCCATCAGCCCTCTCAGGTAAAAGATCCCATGGCACTATTCAAGAAGAGCAGGGGAGTTCTCCCCGCTGTCCTGGGTCAATGTTTTTCCCTCAACCAACATCACTAAAAAACAGATTATCTGGTCATTATCACCTTGCTGTATGTGGGACCTTGCTGTGCGCAAATTGGCTGCCGTGTTTCCTACATTACAACAGTGACTACACTTCAAAAAGTACTTCATTGGCTGTAAAGCACTTTGGAACATCCTGAGGTCCTGAAAGGCGCTGGAGAAATGCAAGTCTTTTTCTTTATTGCCAGCCCAGCTGAAACCGTCTAACTCGGCACAGGCCCTGGAGTGAACCTGTTCCTTATGGCGCTGTTACACACTGACTAAAGCATCGGGGAAGCTGTGCATTCGGATGGTCAAACAGACCACTTTGAGGACATTATTATTTCACTATTTTCTTCAGGAAGTGTTTGCTGCTCTGTTTTTATCTGCAGACCCGTTCTTCCTGTTCTGCCTCACAAACACCAACATCCCGATTATCTGTCATCTCTTGTCCTTGGCAACCTCTGCTAGCCCCTCAATCCCCAGCACACTAAAATAAAACCAAACATCGCCCAGAATTCCTACTCCGCAGTCAGGTGCCACAGTGTGGTGCTCATGGTAATGGTCTCGCAATCCAGGGGGTTGTGAGTTCAAATCCCATCGCGGCAAGTTGCGAACGAGATTACAATAAATCTGGTCACTCGCAGAGATTGCCTCTTGGAAAGTCGCAGACATGCAGCCCACCAAGTTCCTTCCGTTATTTTTTTGCGGATTTGTGCCACGCAGCAGAATCACCCCCATTCTCATCCTTGTTTTCAAATCCCTCCATGGTTTCGCCCCTCCCTATCTCTGTAATCTCCTCCAGCCCTACAGCCCTCAGAGATGTCTGCGCTCCTCCAATTCTGGCCTCTTGCGCATCCCCGATCTCCTTCGCTCCACCGTTGGCGGCCGTGCCTTCAGCTGCCTCGGGCCCTAAGCTATGGAATTCCCTCCCTAAACCTCTCCACCTCGCTGCCTCTCCTCCTTTAAAACGCTCCTTAAAACCTTCGTTAATAAAACCAGACAATGCCCAGATTCCTACTCTGCAAGCAGGTACAATAGTGTGGTGGCCATGGTAGTGGTCTCGCAGTCCAGGGGTGGTGAGTTCAAATTTCATCGTGGCAAGTTGCGAACTGGAATACAACCAATCTGGTCATTTCGGTGCTGGCACGAGGGAGAAAAAGGACCTGGAAAAGCAGCTGGATTGCCATCAACAGCCCTGTCATCCTTCACGAAAAGGGGACACATCACCTTTACCTGGTTTGACCTACGCGTGACTCCGTGGTCAACTCTTAATACCCTCAGGGCAACTGTGAACAGGCAATAAATTCTGCCTTGCTCGCACCGCCTACCCCCTCAGGACAAGCAAAAAAAGAAATTGAATAGAAAATTTACAAGTCCCTCCCTTCCTCTGCAGCCCCCTCCATCCCTGGACCCGCCCATCTTCTGAATATTGCATTGTGTACGTCCTTCTCTCCTTTGTCTGCTGCCCTGTCATCAGTGGTGCAGGTTTTGGCCATCTTGCACTCTGGAATGCTTTTCTCGAAATCCTTTGCCTTGCTAGATCTCTGCCTGCCCTTCAGTAACCTCCTCAACATCTATCTCTTTGGCCCCGCCTGTGGTCACCTTCCCATACCTAACCTTTCCCCCATTTCCGGCTCAGTCTCAACTCCCCTGTCCCGCCTTGGGCCATTTCCCTATCTTGAAGTAACTACGCAAAGCGTAAGTTGTTATTTTTGCTTGCTTCATTGGGTTTTGACTTCAGAATTGCCGTGGGAATAAGGAGAAATGGAATGAAAGAGAGGATGTGACTTTTCTCTGACCTAAATTTAAATAAATAGCATGTACCCAGCAAGAGCCTGACATGTTTGCTGTCCGTATGTGTAGTATTTTAAGCAGAAAAGTGCCATGGAGGTGGAAATCACCTCAGACTGTTGTGGCGTACTTGGATAATTGGCAGCCAGCTCCACACAAGGAGGCAGTTCAACTCTGTGATCTTCGACCTCAGGGCAACACAGAATTACGCACTGAAGCTAAGCATTGTTTGCAATGTTCATCCTGTATGGCATCGGAGTAATGAGGCTTTAATCATTCAAATTAACAACACAAATCATTTAGATTGTTTTGAAGAGATTAGAGTTCAATTAGTTGCTGCACAAATATTTTTTCAGCAGTTTGTGCAGTGATGCAGGAGGTTATGTGATGATTATGAAGACGGAGAGAACGCCATCAGGGTTAATCGGAAATATCAGATTAGTTCATAGAACATAATGGGAATCAATGGTAGTTGTCTGTTATTTACGAAATGGGACCTTATGACCTTGTTGTGACTTAGCCATTTTAATATCTCTCCTTTTTATTTCAACACTTCCTGTGGGTAGAAAATATACAGAAACATCGAGGTGCCAGTCAGATCAGAGATGCGATGGCAACACAATGAAGATAATGGCCGAGAAATTGGTCATGGCCCGTTTTAAGGCCATTGTCTTCATTGTGTTGTCAGTGAGAGCGCAGACAGGGTCGCCAAATCTGGTTGGACATATTCCTGGAGGCGACCTCCCACCTCCAACGGCAGTTTTCTAATATTTCTATCACTAATTAACAAACGTGTTGGAAAAAAAATGAAAAGAACACACTTTTTTTTTATCGCCTCTATAATTTTTCTCCCGGGTGTTGCTCGCGGCTGTGTCCTGGAGATTAATCTTCAATTCCCGGAGACTCCAGGCCAATCCCGGAGCGCTGGCAACCCCCTAGGTGCAGATAGCGTGTGTTCTCAAACCGAGAGGCCCCAGGTCTCGAGGCCGGCCCCGAAATTGGGCCTCGGGCTTCATTTACATGAGTCGGGCAAGCTCCCGACGCCCGTCGGGCCTCCGCAGGCAGCCTGCCCATTTTACACTGTTGAGTATCGGACCGCTTGCCTCACCGGCCCTAATGGAAGTCCCGGGGTCGGGGGACGGGTGGGGGGGGCAACGATCGAGGTTGCCAATCGCGAGTACCGTGGAGTCAGCGGAAGCGCTCCTGGCGTTTCTGACTCCACAGCAAACGTTTTTTAAACGCGCGCTTCCCGCGTGGCGGTGGCGGTGGCGGCTTAGGCCGCAGCGAGGGCTTAAGAATCCCGAGCGGAGCAGGCCCGACCTCTGCTGCGCTCTGCGGTCTCCAATTTTAGCAGAATGGGCCCAAAACAGGTGTCGGCCTCATCATTTACGTCTGTAAGGGGCCTAAACGTCTGTTTTAGGCGGCCGCCAGGGACGCCTTTACGACGGGCCCTGACCAAATGCGAGGTTGGACGTCTTGCAGGCGCCCTCAGAGGTTGATCCTCCAAAAATGGCTCTTGTTACCCCCTTAAAATTGGGCGCAAGAAGGTCCAGTTTCTACCCCTTAGAGTTTAAACCATTGTTGGTCTGGAGACCCATCAGTTGTTGAAAAATCGACTTCATGTACGAGAGCAACAGTGTTTAAATAACAGCCAGAGAATGCTGGAAACACTCAGCGGGTCAGGCAGCACCATGGAGAGAGAAACAGAGTCAAGGTTTCGGGTCGAGGACCCTTCGTCAGAACTGGAAAAAGTTGGAGAAGTAACAGGTTTTTAAGCAAGTGTAGGAGCAG
The DNA here is from genome assembly GCA_030390025.1 of Squalus acanthias. NCBI lineage: Eukaryota > Metazoa > Chordata > Chondrichthyes > Squaliformes > Squalidae > Squalus > Squalus acanthias. The sequence continues at coordinate 209,328,400 of CM059426.1, read as the reverse complement.
GGAGAGGGGGGTGTTTAAATGTCTGGTTCGTATAAATAAGGCAGTGAGTGTACAGTCGCTGTGTAATTTGGGCAATGGAGCGTTTGACAGCTAACCCATCAGCAGCAATGCACCCTGGGGAGGCGACGGACTCACGGCGCTACAATCAGCCAACCGTCAACGAAGCAATGGATAAATAGCCGCATCATTTTCCAGTCACAGAACTGAGCAGCTACTTATCCAATCAAGAAGGACTGTTGTCAGACATGACTTGACACTTTCAGTGCCACCTAATTCTTGTTGTGTTTACTCAACAAAATGGAGGGTTGTCAGCCAGTGTTCAGAAGAAAGGTTGAGCCTGGAAAAAAAAATAACACTTTCGTCATTCGAAAAAAAAAAGAACGCATTCGATTTTCTGAGGGGTGTACGTGGGTCTTTTTGGCTATTTTGTTTATTTTGCATGTTTGGCAAAAGAATTGCTGGCCATGAAATGAGACGACGGTGTAAAGATTGGCATGTGTAACGTCTAGTGTGTTCGCCTTACACTCGTAAAGAGTAACTCATACTTTAACAGAGGAGTCAACCTGCTTAACGTTAATGATTTTATGTCTGTGAAAATAGCAGGCAGAGGAATTTGCAAACAAATGCGCTCATAGGCTGAGCTTCACCGATTGGAGTTGTAAGGCTTCAGTCGTGTAGTTATGGCATGGTAAAGCACAGTTACCCAAGACTCTGTCACTGCCCAGTTAGCGGTATAGGTGATGATGTAAGGGGTCAGATCCGCACTCGCAGAGATTGCCTCTTGGGAAATCGCAAACATGAAGCCGCCAAGTTTTTGCGGATTTGTGCCACACGGCAGAATCACTCCCATAATTTATACCTAAATAAGTAATTTGCTGACCTTCACTGGTTCCTGACCCAGCAACGCCTCGATTGTAAAATTCTCATCCTTGTTTTCAACTCCCTCCATGGTCTCACCCCCCCTCCCTATCTCTGTAACCCCCTCCAGCCCCACAACTCTCCGAGATCTCTGCGTTCCTCCAATTCTGGCCTCATGAGCATCCCCCATTTCCTTCGCTCCACCATTGGCGGCCGTGCCTTCAGCTGCCCGGGCCCCAAGCTGTGGAATTCCCTCCCTAAACCTCTCTGCCTCTCTACCTCTCTCTCCTCCTTTTAGACACTCTTTAAAACCAACCTCTTTGACCAAGCATTTTGGTCACCTGTCCTAATATCTCCTTATGTGGCTCGATGTCAATTTTTTAAAGGCAAACTTGCTGGACTGTTGACGGAGGTTCTGGCTGGAGTCTGGCGGGAAATGTCAAATTTTGTTTGAAAGTCGCTCCTGTGAAGCGCCTTGGGACGTTTTACTACATTAAAGGCGCCGTATAAATACAAGTTGCTGTTGTGACACCAGATGTACCTTGTTTTATTGTGGTCACCATACAGGTTTGATGTTGAAATACTTAGCTTAAAGACTCTGGCCCTGAACCTTTATTGAGGATTCCCACCAGACTCCAGCCAGAACCTCCGGCAACAGTCCAGCAAGGTTGCCTTTAAAAACTTGGGTCAGCCCACTTGCAAATGAGCTAACCTTGCTGTTAAGGGATGTGGTCAGCCTGTGGCGCTCGAAGCACAGGCAACATGCGATGCATGTCGGCCATTTTGAAGCACCTCGTCCTCCCTCTGGCCACTGTCTGAGGCTGAACCAGGCCGTTCCTATCAAAGCAAGTTGCTGTTGCTGTTGTTGTTGTTGTTGTAACTAATTTTTTTTTGAGAGGCCAGAGAAATGGTGGTCCCCACTTCAGACATGAGGTAAGCTGAGGTGTCAGATTTGTCGACCAGACAAGGTTCTGAATAAAAATAAAAACAGAAAACGGTGTGAAACACTCAGCAGGCCAGGCAGCATCTGCAGAGAGAGAGAAACAGAGTTCGCGTTTCATCAGGTTCTGAATATATGGTCGATCTGAAAGGCTCATTTCAACTAATGAGGTCGAAATCGAACTTGGGGCGGTAAAAAGAAGAAAGACTTGCATTTCTACAGCGCCTTTCACAACCTCAGGATGTCCCAAAGCGCTTTACAGCCAATGAAGTGCTTTTGAAGTGTAGTCACTGTTGTAATGTGGGAAACGCGGCAGCCAATTTGCGCACAGCAAGCTCCCACAAATAGCAACGTGGTAATGACCAGATCATCTGTTTTAGTGATGTTGGTTCAGGGATAAATATTGGCCCCAGGACACCGGGGATAACTTCCCTACTCTTCTTCGAAATATAGCCATGGGATCTTTTACATCCACCTGAGAGGGCAGACGGGGCCTTGGTTTAACGTCTCATCCGAAAGACGGCACCTCCGACAGTGCGGCACTCCCTCAGCACTGCACTGGAGCGTCAGCCTGGGTTTTTTTGCTCAAGTCTCTGGAGTGGGACCTGTGTGGTTGTGCAAAACGGGCGATAGTGAATCGGCAGCCTGTCATACAGCTCGACCGATTTGTGTAAAACAGGACTGGCAATTCGCTATCGCCAGTTTTGCGCTAAAGCCGGTCGAATTTCAACCCCCCCCCTTCCTGGTTTCCTTACATTTAAAAAACTGTTGCCTGGACGATCACTTCAAGACAAATTGTCTTCACTAGAAAATTGAAATTGATCTTCAGCCATCTCAGACTGAGATGGAGCACTCTTCCATCGCAAAGTGCTTTACCAGTCAGCCCCGAGCGGGTGAAATTCACCCACTGCGGAGTTGGCATTGCCTTCACGTCCCAGGCCTGGGCTCTCGATGGGAATCCGAGGCTTCCTGCTGGCGCAAGAACAGGCCAGCCGCTGCAGCGGACTCTTAACTTTTAATAAGGGGACGAATGAATCTTTGCTTGGGTGACCCCTTAACTAATGCAGTAACTGGGATATGAGGGCACTAGAATCGCTTATCAGTACCTCCTGCTGTGTTGCAAGGGGGAACGCGTGGTGCAATCTGTCTGCTGCTTAGTGAATAAGTCTAAATTACATGCATTGATCGAAAAGCATGCATCCCACAGTCCATTGATCAGATTACCGATTTTCAGGTTGTAAGCTACGTGTGTTAATTTCTGGTTCAGCGCGTTGGAGAGTATCTGATTTCCCTGTGCCACCTCACTTCACACAGGACGCAGCAATGCCTAATCTCTCGGGCAGCAGACTGAAGCTGGTAACTTAAAGACTTTTACACTAAGTCACAAGGTACTGGAATGGCAGCGAGTGGAAAATTATATTGAAAATGAAATATCTCCCCCCCACCACCGCCCACCCTGCATCCCCAATGATGCGGAATTGATCAGTTTGGGTCCATTCGCCGCAACTAATTCTGCCTATTCCCGTAGGGTTGCCCACTAGCAGAATGGGCAGACAAGTGGCAGATGGAATTTAATACAAAGAAGTGTGAGGTGATGCATTTTGGCAGAAGGAACAGGGAGAGGCAATATACACTTAATGGCACAGTTTTAAAGAGTGTGCAGGGACAGAGGGACCTGGGAGTTAATGTGCATAGGCCCCTGAAGGTGGCAGGACATATTGAGAGAGTGGTTAGCAAAGCATATGGGATCTTGGGTTTCATAAATCAAGGTATTGAGTACAAAAGTAGAGAAGTTATGCTGAACCTTTATAAAGTGCTGGTTAGGCCACAACTGGAGTATTGCGTCCAGTTCTGGTCACCACACTTTAGGAAGGATGTGAAGGCCCTTGAGAGGGTGCAGAGGAGATTTACCAGAATGGTTCTGGAGATGGGGGAATCTTAGCTACAAGGACAGGTTGGAGAAGCTGGATTTGTTTTCATTAGAGCAAAGGAGGTTGCGGGGGTGATTTGATAGAGGTGTACAAGATTATGACAGGCTTGGATAGGCTAGACGGGGAAAGACTGTTCCTACTAGTTGATGGCACAAGGACTAGGGGACACAGATTGAAGGTTTAGGGCAAGAGATACAGGGGGGGGACGTGAGGAAAAACTTTTTTTATGCAGCGAGTGGTGAGGACCTGGAACTCGCTGCCGGCGGAAGTGGTGGAAACGGAGACACTCAATGTTTTCCAGGGGAGACTGGATAGGCACTTGGGGGAAATAAACTTCTCTTTCTTTCATATTCCTCGTGGCCGACGTTCCCAATTGCAAAAAAGCAATGGTCCTCCTTTCCTAAATTAGGCATTGACCGCTGAGAACTTGCCACCTTGCGAAGAGAATTCTAGCTCTGGTAGGTCGAGTGCTGGCAGGATAAGTAGTTCAATAATGAGCTTGTCATAATTTTTCACGATGCTTTTCGGCTTATCTGGCAGGAGTCATTTTTCTCTGAACCAGCTAATGGATTTCTAATGTGAATTAAAGTTCTATAGAGATAAATCTCTTGCTACTTAGTTATTTATGATACCTCAGTGAAAAAAAAAATCTTGGGTAGTCATCACTTATTCTCCTTTTAGTACTGCTTTCGTTTTGCGAGAATTTCTTTGATTATTGGCGAAAAATTGGGATAATTAATTGTTACTGGGAAAACCTTTGAGCTTTCTTTTTCGTCCTTCCTCCAACGACATGTTAGTGCAAAAACTATTTAATTACCCAATGTATAATTTCTCAAATGGTTTAGGTAAAAGGTTGCGTGACCCCGAGCTTCCGGTCGCCTGTCACTTTAATTCACCGCTCCACTCCCACTCTGACCTCACCGTCCTCGGCTTCTTACGCTGTTCCAACAAAGCTCAACGTAAGCTCGAGGAACAGCACCTCATCTTCCGATTAGGCACTTTACAGCCTTCTGGACTCAACATCGAGTTCAACAATTTCAGTCCATAACCTCGGCCCCTACTTTTTCACATGGCAGCTGTTGATGATTCTGCCATTCCCATTTACACCTCATCTAGACTCACCCTTTGTTCCTTTACTTGTCCCATTATCATCTCCTATTGCTTTGTACCATCATCCCTTTTGTCATTTAATCTCTCCTGCCTCCCACCCTATCACAGATCTTCCCTTTTGTTCTTTCCTCCCCTCCCCCCTTTCCCTGCCCCTGTACTTGCTTAAAACCTGTTCGATCTCCAACTTTTTCCAGTTCTGACGAAGGGTCATCGACCTGAAACGTTAACTCTGTTTCTCTCTCCATAGATGTTGCCTGACCTGCTGAGTATTTCCAGCATTGTCTCTTTCTATTTTAGGTAAAAGGTTATTTGTCCAGACATGGCTTGCAGCGTAGATGATACCACATTTAACGATTGTTTTTTTCCAGCACAGAACGACTGGTGTCGCAAGTAGAGAGACACCATCAGGTGAAGAGTTCCAACAGACGTTTAGCGTGAAATTTTCATAGGCCGGACACTAGTGTGGTGGAAACCCTGTTTAGGCACATAAATGTGTCTCAGTGGGTAGCACTCTCGCCTCTGAGTCAGAAGGTTGTGGGTTCATAGTTCCACTCCTGAGACTTGAGCGCAAAGTCCAGGCTGTCACCCTCATTGCAGTGCTTCTTCTTCTTCCGTATGGTCGTAGCAAAGCAAATCAAATGTCAATATCTAAGTCAGATATCCAGGCCAAAGCTTCCGGTGTAACAGCGTGGATATCTTGTAGGCTGCCTGTGAATTCCCTCTGAGGGCAGTGCTCAATGATGTGCTCCAGGGTCTGATCAGGAGCTCCACAGTCGCATGATGGGGATGCTTTAATCTTCCATCCATGGAGAAGGTGGCAGCATCTACCATGACCAGTTCTGAGGCGGTTGATGGTTGTCCACTGTTGGCGAGGAAGGTTTGATCCTTCAGGTTGTACTGTGGGGTCCTCTATAAGGATTCCATTCCGTATGTCACAGTCCTTCCAAGCATTTCGCCGTCGGTCATCAAGGCTGAGGGGAGATCGCTGAAGGGCTTCGGTGATGGTCCAAAATGGCCGCCTAGATTTGAGACGGGTTGGTGGTAGGTTGTTCAAGTTGGCCTGGGTCGGCATATCTTTGCTGGTGTAGCGGTTGTATTCTCTGGAGACTGCATATTCACGGCGTAGGTGTGGTGATGCGATGTTTGCAAGCACGGGCAACCAAGATGTTGGTGTCGATAAAAGCCTCCCGGTGGTGATTCTCATAGTAGAATTCAGCTGGACATCAACGGATTTGACATGCGGACTCGATAGCCATGCCGGAGAGCAGTACTCCACTGTATTGTACACCAGGGCGAGTGCTGCCGTACGGGGGGTTTGAGCGTCTGCTCCCCATGTGGATCCGGCGAGTTTCTGGATCAAGTTGACCCTACTCTTTAGTTTCTTCCCAAGGTTCTGGAGATGTTGTCTATATGACAGGGTGTGATCGAGCGTGACTCCTAAATAGGAGGGGTTTTGGCATGGTTTACCTCTGCACCGCAGAAGGAGACTTTCAAAGCTTGGTTTGCTTGATGGGTGTTGAGGTGGAATGTCGAGGTGACGGTCTTTTGCGGGTTTGGCCGAAGTCGCCATTGGCGGAAGTAGGCCTCCATCCTCTGTAAATCACTGGTCAGGGTCTCCTCGGTGATGGACAGATTCATGTTTTGCGTGGCCAAGGCAATGTCATCAGCGTATACGAACTTGTGGGACTCTGTTTCTGTCAGGACAGAACCCTGTGGGAGTCCATTGTTCAATGTCCTATATCTGCTCTTCTGGGTGCCAGTGTACACACGGAAGCATCGGTTGCTAAGCATGGAGTTGAGAAGATGGATATTTGTTCTGCAGGGTAAAATGGTGGAGAGCTAGAAAAGCAGTCCATGCTTCCATACTGCGTCATACGCCGCTGACAGGTCCACGAGTGCTCCGGCGATCTTGAGCTGGCGCAGGAAGCCTGCTTCGATGTGCATTGTTAAAGCTACCACTTCATCGCAGCCGTTACGGCCGCTCCGGAAGCCCGCTTGCTCCTTAGGAATGGTTGGCTCGATGATGGGGGCTAGTCTGTGGAGTAGTAGCCTGAGTAAGTGCAGTGCTGAGGGAGCGCTGCACTGTCGGAGGTGCCGTCTTTCAGATGAGATGTTAAACTGAGGCCCCGTCTGCTCTCTCAGGTGGACGTAAAAGATCCCACGGCCGCTATTTCGAAGAAGAGCAGGGAAGTTCTCCCCGGTGTCCTGGCCAATATTTATCCTTCAACCACCATTACTAAAACAGATTATCTGCTTATTATTGCTGTTTGTGGGACCTTGCTGTGCACAAATTGGTTGCTGTGTTTCCTACATTCCAACAATGACCACACCTCAAAAAGTGCTTCATTGACTGTAAAGCGCTTTGGGACGTCCTGAGGCGCTATATAAATGCAAGTTGTTCCTTTCCACCACACTTGTGAGGACGTTGACAGATCTGCATCCAGCCTTGCTTGTGCTGAATGAAAAGTGCACTTGGCATCTGTGACTAGCTGGACTTAATTTCTTTCCCTTGGAACAAACAAAGAGTTAAACGTCCGGCGCAATTAGTTATTGTTCGGGATGGCAAACAATTTATGCCACTTGTGACCGATAGTCTGGCCCCAACAGTGTGGTCTTGGCAAGACAACTCTTTTAAGCCAACTTGGAATAGTTATCTTCAGAGGCTGCGTTTGTTGTGCCTGTGACATTTGGGTAGCAATGACTTTTCAGTGAATCCTATACCATAATTAGGATGATTCATAAGCACTCACAGAACCCGACATCCGAACCTTATATATAGTACAGAGACCACTGCTAGATTCACTGTCCTTTCTGCTGGTGCTGTCATTTCAAGTGCGTAGTGCATGTTTTGCCCACACATGTAGACCATTTTACGGAGTTGTTGAGCCGAATCAAGGTCATGACAAAAGCTTTTTCCTTCCCCCCCCCACCCCCACCCCCACCCCCACTGTGCCGGCATAGGTTACACAATCAAGGGGACAAAACTGGAGCAGTTTCAGATGTGGCAGCAATGAGGGTAAATCGGGGAGAATCCTTTGGAATTCAGATACTCCACTCAACTCAAAACAAACTGAGTGAGGGGCCGAGGATGGGTAGGGGGTGGGTAGAGCTGGATATAAGCCATGGAGAATTAGGTATGAGGAGTTCTCTCTACACTCCCCAGTGGTTTCAATTGTTTAGACTGCGCGATGAATGTTGGTCTCTGTGAATGCTTTAGCCTTGCTGCCTGTGATAGCAGGGCTAGATGGGGCCTTTGCCACAGTGTCAGGAATAAGATATGGGCACTCCTCAAAAGCCTCGGGCCACTCGTATGAATGGACCTCACAAAAGATTTATGAATCTGGGCTTTGTCCACCTTAATTAGTAATCAAGGTTAAAGGCTAGGTCAAAGGCCCCTGGCTACCTATGACTGATGTGCCAAGGGAATGCAAGGCTTCGAACTGAAAAGGAAACTGGGCTCTTTTAAGATTTAATAATTTTGTGACCCTGGGTCAACCATTAAAACAACTAATGGGTTGTGCATCACAAATAATAAATAGAATAGAAACACATGTTTTTATTTTGTGGCCGAATGAACATGAAATAGTTTCACTTCTCATGATTTAACCCAGCGGGGTAGAGAGTTCACTTCAAGCAGGCAAATGTAAACGGACTCGGGCCTCGCCCCTTCCCTATCTCTGCAACCTCCTCCAGCCCTACAACCCCGCCGAGATCTCTGCCCGGCTCCAATTCTTGCCTCTTGCGTACGCCCAGATTTTCATTGCTCCACCATTGGTGGCCGTGCCTTCATCTCCCTTGGGCCCTAAGCTCTGGAATTCTCTCCCTAAACCTCTCCGCCTCTCCACCTCTCTCTCTCCTCCTTTAAGACGCTCCTTAAAAACCTACCTCTTTGACCAAGCTTTTGGTCGCCTGTCCTAATATCTCCTGTAATAAAAACAGAAAATGCTGGAAATACTCAGCAGGTCAGGCAGCAGCTGTGGAGCGAGAAACAGAGCTAACATTTCAGGTCGATGATCTGCTGAGTATTTTCAGCATTTTCTGTTTTTATTTCAGATTTCCAGCATCCGCAGTATTTTGTTTTTGTCCTAATATCTCCTTTATGTGGCTCGGTATCAAGTTTTGTTTGATAACGCTCCTGTAAAGCGCCTTGGGACGTTTTACTACGTTAAATGCGTGATATAAATACAAGTTGATGTTGTTTATTCCATTTTATTCATCTGCTCTTGATGGACACTTGGAACTGTGCAATTAGATACAGCAACGGGGGGGGGGGGGGAGGGGGGAAGCGTCGGGTCATTGTGGACACGCAGGTTGTTGTTGTAGCTGCGTTGGTCGAGTGTCGGACTCCTCGGCCTAATGGCCTGAGTTCCGTTCCCCAACCTTGACTGCCACCATTGCGTGAGTCTGGTCAGTTCTCGGGTTGGGCCTGTAGAACACAGCAGGGGACATGGGGCCAATCCACCCAGGACATGGTGCGGTGCCGGGGGGGGAGGTGGGAGGTGGCGGAGGGGGCGGAGGTTGGAGGGGAAGTGAGAACAGTCAGGACAAGGCCTGATGCACAGAGGTGTGCCTTCGATTGACCATGAGATGGCGTTGAGCGTAGTTCCGAAGCAGTCCCTTGCCCAATCCGTATTCTCTTTTCAGCAGAAGAATAATTGATGGCTAGGAGGGAGGGAGAGTCGTTAAAATCTAAAAATAAAACTCTTTTTTCAGCAATCTGCCAAGCGTTTTGCCTCTGTGGGCTGCATAGTACATACCATGGAACCTTGGGGGATGCATGTAAAGTTTAACTCCCAGTTCCCTGTCATTTGCAATCGCTGATACTAACGGGACTTATCCACCAATGAGGCAGCAGTGCTAAAAAGAAATCTGACTTTCAGGCTCACAAAATTTAAACAAGACAAACCAGCAAATAAGAAATAAAAGTAGACGAAGGCCATTCGGCCCATCGAATCTGTGCCGGCTCTTTCGAAGAGCAATCACCCGCTCTTTCCCCACATCCCTGCAATTTTTTTCTCCTTTAAGTATTTATCCAATTCCCTTTCGAAGGCTACTATTGAATCTTTATCCACCGCCCTATCAGGCAGTGCATTCCAAATCCTCACCACTCGCTGCTTAAAAAAGTTTCTCCTCACGTCGACAATGTCTCTTTCAGGACCGGAGATAATGAGAGACTGCTGTAGAATGACAACCTGACATCAGTCTCTGCACTGCTTTAATCATTTGGACTTGTATCTGTGTTAGACATCAGTCCAAAAGACGACACATCACAAGCAGGCTTGCTCAATTGGATAAGCGCAGACTGACGCTGTCCATGTTTAGCAGGGAAGGGGCGTGGGGTTGGGAACTAGGCATGAATCATAAGAGGAGGAGGAAGTGTGGAAATGATGGGGGATGTGGTAAAGTGCAGACTCGATATTATCTTACAGAATTAGAAATGAAACGAGAGCAAAAAAACTGCAACGAAAGCACCACTTAGGCAGAGTCGTAGGAGTCAATCCCTATTGATTTACTCCGGATTAACCCATTGTCGATCCCATCGATTCGCTTATTTACACAAACCTGGCTCAAGGCCAATCGCTGACTCTGAATGACCACTCCGTTTCTTCCGAAAGCGATGCTAATACTCCGCATGTGCTGTCTGTGTCACGTTGCATAGGTCAATGGGTAATTCATGCATGGCATACAGCACTGCGCCATGCAATCTAGGAACCATAACCCAGGGTCACGTCAAGTGACCTCATCCTGATTATAGGGTGAAACTAGTCATGGAGCACAGTCCCCTCACAGTTGGATGTGGGAGTTCGTAAACCTGGCTTCGTTTCCCTAATCTACCTATTAACCCAAGATTTTAACATTTTCAGTGATCAATCTACGGGGGGCTAACGGTAGCATAGTGGTTATGTTACTGGACTGAAATACTGATCAGAAGAGGTGAGTTCAAATCCCACCATGGCAGCTGTGGAATTTAAAATCAAAGAATTAAATAAATCTGGAATAAAAAGCTAGTATCAGTAATGGCGAAACCATCAGATTGTTGATCAGATCTGGTTCACTAGTGCTCTTTAGTGAAGGAAATCAGCCATCCTTACCTGGGCTGGCCTATATGTGACTCCAGTCCCACAGCAATGTGGCTGACTCTGAACTGCCCGAGCTGCTTCTTCTTCCGTATGGTAGTAGCAAAGCAAATCAAATGTCAATATCCACGTCAGATATCCAGGCCAAAGCTTCCGGTGTAACAGCGTGGATATCTTGTAGGCTGCCTGTGAATTTCCTCTGAGGGCAGTGCTCAATGATGTGCTCCAGGGTCTGATTAGGAGCTCCACAGTCACATGATGGGATGCTTTAATCTTCCATCTATGGAGAAGGTGGCAGCATCTACCATGACCAGTTCTGAGGCGGTTGTTGGTTGTCCACTGTTTGCGAGGAAGGTTTGATCCTTCAGGTTGTACTGTGGGGTCCTCGATAAGGAATCCATTCCGTATGTCGCAGTTCTTCCAAGCATTTCGCCATCGGTCATCAAGGCTGAGGGGAGATTGCTGAAGGGCTTCGGCGACGGTCCAAAATGGCCGCCTAGATTTGAGACGGGTTGGTGGTAGGTTGTTCAAGTCGGCCTGGATCGGCATGTCTTTGCTGGTGTAGCGTTGTATTCTCTGGAGACTGCATATTCGCAGTGTAGGTGTGGTGGTGCGATGTTTGCAAGCACGGGCAGCCAAGGTGTTGGTGTCGATAAAAGCCTCCCGGTGATAATTCTCATAGTAGAATTCAGCTGGACATCAATGGATTTGACATGCGGACTCGATAGCCATGCCGGAGAGCAGTACTCCGCTGTAGAGTACACCAGGGCGAGTGCTGCCGTACGGAGGGTTTGAGCGTCTGCTCCCCGTGTGGATCCGGCGAGTTTCTGGATCAAGTTGACTAATATCGCGATCAAGCGTGACTCCTAAATAGGAGGATTTTTTTCATGATTTACCTCTGCGCCGCAAAAGGAGACTTTCAAAGCTTGGTTTGCTTGATGGGTGTTGAGGTGGAATGTCGAGGTGACGTCTTTTGCAGGCTGGGCCAAAGTCGCCATTGGCGGAAGTAGGCCTCCATCCTCTGTAAATCACTGGTCAGCATCTCCTCAGTGATGGACAGGTTCATGTTTTGCGTGGCCAAGGCAATGTCATCAGCGTATACGAACTTGCGGGACTCTGTTTCGGGCAGGTCACTGGTGTAAACGTTGAATAATATGGGTGCCAGTACAGAACCCTGTGGGAGTCCATTGTTCAATGTCCTATATCTGCTCTTCTGGGTGCCAGAGTAGACACGGAAGCGTCGGTTGCTAAGCATGGAGTTGAGAAGATGGATCGTTGTTCTTTAGGGTAAAATGGTGGAGAGCTTGCAAGGTTTTAAATGCGAGGTTATCCACTTTGGTGGCAAAAACAGGAAGGCAGATTATTATCTGAACGGCAATAGATTGGGAAAAGGGAAAGTGCAACGAGACCTGGGTGTCCTTGTGCACCAGTCGCTGAAGATAAGCATGCAGGTGCAGCAGGCGGTTAAGAAGTCAAATGGTATGTTGGCCTTCGTAGTGAAAGGATTCAAGTACAGGAGCAAGGATGTCTTGCTGCAGTTGTACAGGGCCTTGGTGAGACCACACCTTGAGTATTGTGTGCAGTTTTGGTCACCTTATCTGAGGAAGGATGTTCTTGCCAAGGAGGGAGTGCAGCGAAGATTCACCAGACTGATACCTGGGATGGCAGGAATGACGTATGAAGAGAGATTGGGACGATTGGGCTTGTATTCGCTAGAGTTTAGAAAAATGAGAGGAGATCTCATTGAAACTTATAAAATTCTAACAGGACTAGACAGACTAGATGCAGGAAGGATGTTCCCGATGGCAGGGGAGTCCAGAACCAGGGGTCACAGTCTAAGGATAAGGGGTAAGCCATTTAGGACTGAGATGAGAGGAATTTCTTCACCTAGATTGTGGTGAAGCTGTGGAATTCTCTACCACAGAAGGCAGTTGAGGCCAATTCATTAAATATATTCAAGAAGGAGTTAGATATATTGCTTAAGGCTAAAGGGATCAGGGATATGGGGAGAAAGCAGGGACAAGGTACTGAACTTGGATGATCAGCCATGATCTCATTAAATGGCGGAGCAGGCTCGAGGGGCCTACTCCTGCCCCTATCTTCTATGTTTCTATGTTTCTATGTAGTCCATGCTTCCATACTGTGTCATATGCCACTGTCATACGCAATGGCCTAGCAAGCCACTCAGTTGTATTCAAGAAGGCGGCTCACCACCACCTTCTCGAGGGCAAATAGGGATGGGCAATAAATACTGGCCTTGCCAGCAACGCCAACATCCCAGGAATGAATAAAAAAAACACCTAATCTCATTGATATCAATAAGACGAAGGCAAGGGGCCCAGATATTTGAACTGATGATTTTTTTTGTTCAAGTTAAAGACCAGTCTCGTAAAAAGAAAATGAAGGGAATGTGAAGAGAACTAGGGGGTCACAGTCTCAGGATAAGGGGTCGGCCATTTAGGACTGAGATGCGGAGAAATTTCTTCACTCAGAGGGTTGTGAATCTTTGGAATTCTCTACCCCAAAGGGCTGTGGAGGCTCAGTCGTTGAGTATATTGATTGATAGATTTTTGGGCACTCAGGGAATAAAGGGCTATGGGGATTGGGCGGGAAAGTGGAGTTGATGTAAAAGATCTCATGGTCTTATTGAATGGTGGAGCAGGCTCAAGGGGCCGAATGGCCTCCTCCTGCTCCTAATTCTGATATTCTTATATTTTTTGTGCATCTTTCACCTATTGACACGACCATCTCTAATAAGCCATCATTAAAAGTAGTAGGCCTACCCGAGCTTGTTCCAACATTGGGTTAAACAGACTAACATTGGGTTAAACAAAAAGCTAGGCTGACACTCCAGTGCAGTGCTGAGGGAGTGCTGCACAGTCGGAGGTGCCGTCTTTCAGATAAGACGTTAAACCGAGGCCCTGTCTGTCCTTTCAGGTGGATGTCAAAGATCCCATGGCACTATTTTGAAGAAGAGCAGCGGAGTTCTCCCCGGTGTCCTGGGGCCAATATTTATCCCTCAATCAACATCACTAAAAACAGATTATCTGGTCATTCTCCCATTGCTGTTTGTGGGAGCTTACTGCGTTTCCGTGTTTCCTACATTACAACAGTGACTACGTTGATTGGCTGTAAAGTGCTTTGGGACATCCGGTGGCCGTGAAAGGCGCTATATAAATGCAAGTCTTTCTTTCTAAAAAAGGAAAAATTTGCAGGGCGTTGGGGAAAGAGCAGGGGGAAGTGAGTCTAATTGGAGAGCTCTTTCAGAGAACCAGCACAGGCACAATGGGCTGATGGGCCGAATGGCCTCCTTCTGTGCTGAATGATTCTGTGATTCTAAGATACCCCTTAAGGCCAGGCATTCATCATGATCAGTTGTAAGGTATTAATTTTAGAGAAGTACAGAAATCGAGGTTGTGCGGTGGGTACGTGTGAACCACCTATTTATACTTTGCTGGTGAGGGTGAACTCATAATTCATAAGTGGCAAAGTTAAAAGCGAGATGTGAGTCATTCTCGCTGGTGAAGTATAAATAACGATTACACACTTAACTATTGCATATCCTATTTATGCCGCAATAAATGAAGAAAAGAAATACTTGTATTTATATAGCGCCTTTCACCCCCTCAGGACATCCCAAAGCACTTTACAGCAAATTAAGTACTTTTGAAGTGTAGTCACTGTTGTAATGTTGGAAACGCGGCAGCCAAATTGCGCGCAGCAAGCTCCCACAAACAGCAACGTGATAACGACCAGATATTGGCCAAAAAATTAGTGAGGGAGCCTTCGTGCGGGGGTAAGGCTTCCCCGCGATATCTCACTGCGCGCCTGCCTTTTCATTCCGAGCTCGCACGAACTTGATTTTCTAGACAGCAGCTGGGCAGTGCTTCCGTATCCCACAGACGCAGTTAATTCGTGCGAGCTGTGGGATCACGTGATTCAGTTAGAGCCAATGGCAGCACACCATCTTTCATTCATAGTTTTCACATAAGTGCTGTGAAAGCTATGAATCTATACCCCCCAAAAGAACAGCTAAACCTCAATTAAATTTTTTTTAAAAACCATCACATTAATAAAATAAGTATAGTTAAATAAATTAACCACTTTAAACAAAAAATTAAATTTTTGAAAAAATTTAAAATCTTTTTAAAAGTTATAAAAATAAACTTACCTTTCTTTAAAGTCTCTAAAAAAGATATACCTGTTGAAAAAAATTCAAAATAATACTTAATTAACTACTTACCTTGTTAAAAGAGGGTCTTACGCCTCCTTTCTTTATGTGCAAAATCTTCCATGCTTACCTGCGCGTTCAAAGCACTAAGTGCACTGCGTGCGCGCAGCCTGTAGCGCGCACGCGGTTCACTTAGGAACCGCCCCCTTTTGAAATCACCAAGTGCCGGTTTTCAGCGCATGCGCAGTGCATGCAGAAAACCGGCAATTGGAGACAGAATACGCGAGAGTACACAGTGCGTACTCTCGCGTAGAGGCACTAATTTTTGGGCCAATCTGTTTGTTGGTGATGTTGATTGAGGGATAAATATTGGCCAGGAGACCGGGGATAACTCCCACTGCTCTTCTTCCAAATAGTGCCATGGGATCATTTACATCCACCTGAGAGAGTTCGGTTTAACGTCTCATCTGAAAGACTGCACCTCCAACTCCCTCAGTGCTGCACTGGAAGTGTCAGCATGGATTTTTGTGTTCAAGTCTCTGGAGCGGGACTATGAACCCACAACCTTCTGACCCAGAGGCAAGAGTGCTGCCCACTGAGCCACGGCTGACACGGTAGCATAAAGGAGTTTGATTTAAAGTGTTAGTTTTACTTTACTCTATATCCTATCCATACCAATGTGAGAAGTCGCACAACACCAGGTTATAGTCCAACAGTTTTATTTGAAATCACAAGCTTTCGGAGCGCTGCTCCTTCGTCAGGTGAAGGACCTGTCCACCTATGTCCTTCACTCACCCCATACTGTCACGAGACCCTCTTCCAGTGTTTAGTTATCTCCAGACACATGACTATTGCAACTTCCTGCTCACCTCCCAAGCTCCACCTCCAATTCGCCTCAAACTCCGTCGCCCCCATCCTGTCCCACACTCAGTCCAACTCACTCACCAACCTGTCCTCGCCGACCTCCATCAGCTCCCTGTCCGTCGATGCATCGAACACAACTCCCTCCGTGGCCCCACCCCAAACAATCCTACTTCTGCAGTCTTCTCCACCCAGACGTCTAAGTCCATGTTCTCCAGTCTTGAACCGTGGTCCCCATCTCTCCAACCTCCAGCCATCTCAGCTCTACTCTCTGGAACCCCCTCCCCCAACCCCGCAAATCTTCCCCACCTTTAAAAGCTTCCTAAAAATCTTTATCTCTTTGCCTGTGCTTTAGGCTATCTTGCTAGCCCTTACTTCTGCCACTCATAGAATCATACAGCACAGAAGGAGGCCATTCGGCCCATCGTACCTGTACCGGCTCTTTGAAAGAGCGATCCAATTAAAGTGGCCACCGGAGGTGCTGTATGAATGCTATGATGTTTGGTATTTTACACACCGAAGTTCAGCAGCTTCACGAAGCCATGAGGAAGCTACCATTACATCAGAGTAGTTAGTTGTGATATCATCAAAGTGCGACATAGCCATCTACTGTTTTTTCACTGGTAGAGCATCACCTTTTATATGTAAAGCTACCATAATGGCTGCAATATGCTGTCAGTGGGATTAGTAATTTCTTAGTTCAACTGCTAAAACTGCACCAAATACGAAAGGCGTGATTTATATTACTGTACAGCAGGGATTTCAGGAAAACCAAATTGGTGGTTCTCACCCAGGGCCTCTTCATAATTCCTTCAGTCTGATTTTAAAAATGTGAAATTAATTCCTGTCTGTACGATCGTGCGGGGAAAGCCGATACCAAACGGTTCATGAATCAGGCCCTTTTTTGGTATTGAGGTGACTCCAGGATGATGTGCCTGGTGATTGAAGCTTGGAACAAAGTCAACTCTCTCCCCTCCATGGCACGCTAGTCATCCGACACCCGAACCACGGAGGTCCACAGTGCTCCAGGGCACTGTTGATTGACCAGCCAACCCGGCTCACTGCTGAAGTTGGGAGAGGTCAACCTGGCACTGAGGGGAGAGATTCTTCCAACTCAGCCCTGAACAGCAACAACATTGGCAGCTGTGCCTTCAGCTGCCTGGGCCCTAAGCTCTCGAATTCCCTCCCTAAACCTCTCCGCCTCTCTGTCCTCCTTTAAGACGTTCCATAAAACCGACCTCTTTGACCAAGCTTTTGGTCACCTGTACTAATATCCCCTTATGTGTCTCGGTGTCAGATTTTCTTTGATAATCGCTCCTGTGAGGCACCTTGGGACGCTTTGCGACATTAAAGGCCCCATATAAATGCAAGTTGTTGTTGGAGAGGTCAACCGGTCACTGAGGGCCAAGATTCTTCCAACTCAGCCCCCAAAAGCCCTATGCGCCAATGCCCCAGCGGGTAGAATGGCCCTAGGCTTTGCAAGCAACAGGAAGCATTCTGGTGAGTTGCCCAGGTTTAGCTGGTCAAACACCCCTTGTGGAGGCAGGTGTCAGTCAATCTCTTCCTTTTTTAACCTGTTGGTGGTTGTCATGCCGACTGGTGGATGGATAGCTGGTGGTCCCAAATGAATCGCCTTGATTTGAACCCCAGCGTTATTTTACCACACGTTACAAGCCATGCCAAACATCGAGGATAATTCAGTATCAGTGCTCGGAGCTTATGGTAAAATAGTTTAACCTGGAATTTGTTGAATCGCAACAGTCAAACACTCAGGGCTGGATTTTCAATGACCCGTGGAGTCGGGTTTGGAGGCGGGGGGTGGGGGGGGGTTAAAGTTGCAGATTCGGGGGTCCCGACCCCATCCCAACTCCAACCCGCCTCCATGCCAGTTTCGCTGGCGGCGGGTACCCGACCTGTGCTGAGACCCGACTCCCCGAGGCGGGAAGGGATTAGTGACAATTAACTGCCTGTTAACAGGTAGTTAACAGGCAGTTTTTTGCATAATCCCTATTTTAAAAACAAAAGTGTGGGCTTCCCGACAGGTGGCAACCACGCCAAGTTATCGGGGCGGGCCGTGGGTCTGCAGGGGTTAGAGGGGTCGATATGTCCGGTGGGCAGGTGAGTGATGGGTGCATGTGTGCAGAGGTAAGTGTGTAAGGTAAGTGCTAAGTGTTGGAAAAAGTTTTACTTACCTTAACTTCCTCTTGCAGGTGTCAGCCCTTCAGTTCTCGGGAGTTAGAAATCTCACCGGCACAGAAAGCAGGAAAGCCGTGGACCTGTCAAAAACAGCAGCCTTCTGTTTTCTGTGGTGGAATGATTTCTAACTCAGCCTGAAAGGAAGGACTGAAGTTAGAAATCATACTGTGAGTGTTTGACAGCTTCACAGAGCTGTCAAATGCTGATATTTCATCTGTCAAAAGCTCTTGACAGATGAAATGTCAATCTGTGACGTCACCTGTTGCCGGGTGGCCCTTAATTGGCCTGCTGAGCCCGCTGGGTGGGCTCAACAAGGTCAATCAAGGGAAAATACAGTGGGTTGGCCACATCTCGATGGAGGCGGGTTCACAAGCCAGAATGTGTGATTCCCGACCTCAACCCGACTCCAACTTCAAAATCCAGCCCAATGACATCAAAGGTTAACATCGCCCCAAAGCAACAGCTAGACTTTGAGCAAGCAGTTCAACCTCGCTGGGCACTGCTCCGCTGTGGGAGCACAAGCCCATGTAAAAAGAATTAGGATTTTTTTAATAGATACACAAAGGTGAGATGAACTACTATTGTTTTATGCCGTCAATAACATAATGCAATGGCAAGCTGTCAAATACCAAAACCGTTCAACCTTAAATCATAGAATGATACAGCATAGAAAGAGACCATTCAGCCCATCGTGCCTGTGCCATAAGAACATAAGAAATGGGAGCAAGAGTCGGCCATACTGCCCTCGAGCCTGCTCCGCCATTCAATAAGATCATGGCTTATCTTCTACCTCAACTATACTTTCCCGCCCGATCTCCATATAGAAACATAGAAGCAGGAGTCGGCCATTCGGCCCTTCGAGCCTGCTCCGCCATTCAATATGATCATGGCTGATCCTCTATCTCAATACCATATTCCCGCGCTCTCCCCATACCCCTTGACGCCTTTTGTGTCTAGAAGTCTATCTATCTCCTTCTTAAATATATTCAGTGACTTGGCCTCCACAGCCTTCTGTGGTAGAGAATTCCACAGGTTCACCACCCTCTGAGTGAAGAAATTTCTCCTTATCTCAGTCCTAAATGTCCTACCCCTTATCCTGAGACTGTGACCCCTCATTCTAGACCCCGCAGCCAGGGGAAACATCCTCCCTGCATCCAGTCTGTCTAGCCCGGTCAGAATTTTATACGTTTCAATGAGATCCCCTCTCATTCTTCTAAACCCTAGTGAATACAGGCCTAGTCGACCCAATCTCTCCTCATATGACAGTCCTGCCATCCCAGGAATCAATCTGGTGAACCTTCGCTGCACTCCCTCTATGGCAAGTATATCCTTTCTTAGGCTGAGTATATCCTTTCTTAGAATGATTCCTGGGATGGCAGGACTGTCATATGAGGAGAGATTGGGTCGACTAGGCCTGTATTCACTAGGGTTTAGAAGAATGATAAGGAGAAATCCCTTGATTTCCCTAAAGTCCAAAAATCTATCTATCTCAGCCTTGAATATACTCAAAGACTCAGGGCTGGATTTTGATACTGGGGCGGGTTGGGGTCGTGTCATCCACTTTTCGTGTTATCCACCCGACTGCAATTGGATGTGGGAGATTGATGCGATTTTCACCTAATTGGGCAATTGAGTTCCAGCATGTGGAAACCCATGACCCAATTAGTGTTTTCAGTCTAAAAGTCGCCTCTGATGATGTCATCATTGCTGCTGCATTGAAGGTCTGCAAAGACTGCCTGGCCTTTGCTGTGAGAGGACCTGGATACAAAATGAGCAGCAGCAGCCCTAAGTCTGCTCCCAGATATTTTTGCACCACCACTCCCAGATATGTCTCCTCCTCATCCATCCATCCATCCAGCCAGCCAGCCATCCATCCAAATGTGCTCCCGCCAGGTTTCACATTCATGGTTCAGAACAGGCGTGCTTCACGTAGAAAAAGGGTTAAAATCACAAAGGCCTTTCAAAATGGCATTATAGAGACAATTTAGTGCTTGTTAAGGACCTTAACAGCCTATCCCGCCACTTAGAGGCGGGACAAAGTCAGGACCAGCAGACACGATTTAATGAAAATTGCGTGGAGGCGGGATGGAGGCGGGCTTGTGCCCACCCGCCAGTTTTCGCAATTTTAACCCCCCACATGCCTCCAAACCCACCTCCACGGGTCAATGAAAATCCAACCCTCAGCATCCACAGCCTTCTGGGGCAAAGAATTCCAAAGATTCACAACCCTCTGAGTGAAGAAATTCCTCCTCACCTCGGTCTTAAATGGCCGACTCCCTTATCCTGAGACTATGCCCCCTAGTTCTAGACACTCCAGCCAGGGGGAAACAACCTCTCAGCATCTACCCTGTCAATCCCCTTCAGAATCTTGTATGTTTCAATGAGATCACCTCTCGTTGCACCGCCTCCAAGGAAAGTATATTCTTCCTTAGATAAGGAGACCAAAACTGTGCACAGTACTCCAGGTGTGGTCTCACCTCCTTGAAAGGGCTAGCCGATTAGTCCCTCTCCCTGCAAAATTTTCCCCTTCAAGTATTCATCCAATTTCCCTTTAGAAAGTTACAATTGAATCACCTTCCACCACCCTTTCAGGGCAGCGCATTCCAGATCACAACAACTCGCTGCGTAAAAAATATTCCCTTCATCTCCCCCTTCCCCCCGCTGTTCTTTTGCCAATTATCTAAAAAAGAACTACTGAAGTAACAGTCTGAATATTTTTGGGGGCAGATTAGGTGACCAAACTAGAATCGTACGTCCCACCTTGCGCAGATTGAAAGGGCACGCTGAATATTGAAAAGTAGAATGGCTACCAGGCACAGAGTCTGTCTTTTTTTCTGCTGATGCAAGTAATTCCGGAATTCGGGGATTAGAATTTGTATTCAGACATCCGACAGCACCAGAGAGCTGAAATTGTTAACTCTGTATATTTGTATTGTCGATGACATTCTGAATGATTTATGCACTATCAGAATTTAATTTGACTGTTGTTCACTGGTGATTGCAAACAAGCCTGGTTTCCCCCCCCCCCCCCCCCCCACCCATATAGGCAAATCTCAAGATGAAACCCATCTCGACAGATTAAGGTTTTCTATTTATGCCCTGCCGTGATTGATTGACATTCTTAAATGCGGTGAGGAAATATTGTTTGCAAATGAGTCCTCTGTAGAATACATAATTCAGCTGATGAATAAACTGTCAACCTTCTGGATATTAAACATGAAAGTAGTTATTAACTTTAGAGTGCGGATTTGGATGAAAACAATGAATTTCAGACTTTACTTGTGAACCATTAAAACAGTTGTCATTCCCCTATTTTTTTTTTTCGGGACCAAAGCGCTGGGGGACTGTTTGCCCTGTGGGACCAGGCTCATCTGATCCCACGCCAATACAGAGCCTTGGTCGGACCCCACCTGGAGCACTGCGTTCAGTTCCGGGCACCGGCACCTCAAGAAGGATATACTGGCCTTGGAGCGTGGGGGGCGGTCACCGCAGACTCATCAGAATGACACCAGGACGTAAAGAGTTAAATTATGAGGGCAGGCTGCATAAACTTGGCACCCTTTCCCTTGAGTTTAGAAGCTTGAGGGGTTCAATCTGATTTAAAATGATAAAGGGATTGGATAGGGTAAATACGGAGAAGCTGTTTCCTCTGGTGGGGAGAATTGCGTAGACGGTCTCAAAATTGGAGCTGGGCCATGCAGGAGTGAAATAAGGAAAGTATTGGTTCACGCAGCGGGTGGTGGAAAGTTGGGATTCTCTCCTTCAAAGGGCTGTGGATGCTGGGGCAATCGAAACTTTCAAAACTGAGAGTGATAGATTTTTGATGGGTAAGGTTTATCAAGGGATATGGAGCAAAGGCAAGTCAGTGGAGCTGAGGTACAGGTCAGCCACGATCTCATTGAATGGTGGAACAGGCTCGAGGGGCTGAATGGCCTCCTCCTGTTCCGAGGTTCCTTATACCACCTCAGAATTAGACCAAAATGCTGGGGTACTCATTAACTTGATGACCGACATAAAATAGTTACAATGTCAAGTGAGCAGCCAGATTGTCATGATCTTTGGCAATTTACAATCTGACGTCACGGCCAATCGGTGAATTAAATTCTTGTTCATATAACAACAACAAAAAGCTTGCTCGGGGGGGTCAGTTTTACAGGCCTACCGTAAAGCGAGTCCTTGGGATTATTTTCAAAATAGGATTTATTTTTCCCTCCAGTGCTTCTTATAAGCTCCTTTTCTCTCTCAGTCTCTCTTTCACTCTATCTCTCTTCGCTCTCTCTCTCTCTCTCTTCTCTCTGTCTATCTCTGTCTGTCTGTCTGTCTCTCTCTGTCTACCTCCTATCTCTCTGTCTCTCTTTCTTTCTTTCCCTGTCTCTTTGTCTCTCTCTTTTTCTTTCTCTCCGTCTATCGCTGTCTCTCTCTGTTACTTTCTATGTCTCTGCCACTCTCCCTCTCTCCCTGTCTGTCTATCTGTCTGTGTCTCTCTGTCTCTCTCTGTTTCTTTCTCTGTCTCTGCCTCGCGCCCTGACTGTCTATCTCTCTATCTGTCTGTGTCTCTCTGTCTCTCTCTGTTTCTCGCTCTGTCTCTGCCTCTCTCCCTGTCTGTCTATGTCTCTATCTGTCTATGTCTCTGCCACTCTCCCTCTCTCCCTGTCTGTCTATCTGTCTGTGTCTCTCTGTCTCTCTCTGTTTCTTTCTCTGTCTCTGCCTCGCTCCCTGACTGTCTATCTCTCTATCTGTCTGTGTCTCTCTGTCTCTCTCTGTTTCTCGCTCTGTCTCTGCCTCTCTCCCTGTCTGTCTATGTCTCTATCTGTCTGTGTCTTTCTGTCTCTCTCTGTTTCTCTCTCTGTCTCTGCCTCGCTCCCTGACTGTCTATGTCTCTATCTGTCTGTGTCTCTCTGTCTCTCTCTGTTTCTCTCTCTGTCTCTGCCTCTCTCCCTGTCTGTCTATGTCTCTATCTGTCTGTGTCTCTCTGTCTCTCTCTGTTTCTCTCTCTGTCTCTGCCTCTCTCCCTGTCTGTCTATCTCTCTATCTGCCTTTCCCTCTCTCTCTTTATTTCTTAACCAGAGCGGGGTTTCCAGTTGCTGTGGGTTTTCCCAGCTCACTGAGCATTCGGCACGTGGTAAAACCGAGGGGTGGGGGGTGGGTGGGGGGGCGGGGGGGTGTTGGTGGTGGTGGATAAACAGAAGATACAGCCCCGTGTTCATAGATGCTTGGCATTTTGCTCAATTGTTTTAATGAACTAAGTCAATTGATTTAATTTTTATGGCACAACTCAGAGTACATCAGAATCCTCCTTCACTGTTAAGTGCGCAGGATCTAATTGCATAAAATGTACATTTATATTCATTATTCCAATACTGTATGCAGAAATGGCAGATTATTACAGGCATTCTGGGCTTTATTCATTAGTTGTTTGTGCATTGTTGCGAAAGCTGTCCCAAGGTGCTAGTCACTGGGTAGTAGAAGCAGAAATTAGTGCTTCAGTCTGGCAGTGAAAAATTAAATGCTATAACTGACGCTAACATCTCCCGGAGAACTTCCAGAGGTAGTTGGACAAAACAGAAGAGATTTGCAGAGTTGGCCGTTCTGAACTTGGTTCCTGTGGAGTGGGGGACCCATGGAGTAAAACTTCCTTGGGCTGAAATTTCAATGGGTTAAGGCATCTGTTACTATAGCAATCTCGAGGAGTAATTCAATGCGTTTGTACACTCGTGCTGCAAGGCACAGCTTCATGGCGGAGCAGCTTCACTCAGAGAGGCTGTCAGGATGTCTTCTGCAGGCAGGGTTGCCAACCCTCCAGGGTTGTCCTGGAGTCTCCAGCAACTCAGGATGAATCTCCTGGAGCAACACCCAGGAACACCCAGGAGATAAATCACAGGGGGCATTCAAAAAAAATAGGCTTTTTTTTTTCTTTGTTTATTCGTCTGAAGATTTGGGAAAAAAAAGGCCCGGGGAGGTCGGAGGAGGGAAGTCATGCGATGAAACCGCCAGGAATACGTCCAACAGGAGTTGGCGACCCTGAGCTGCAGGAAATGGAAAATGGCACGCAGCTACAGTAAGGACTGGGGTTAAAAGAAAGAAAGACTTGCATTCATATAGCGCCTTTCACGACCACCGGACGTCTCAAAGCGCTTCACAGCCAATGAAGTACTATCTGAATTGGAGTCACTGTTGTAACGTAGGAAACGCAGCAGCCAATTTGCCCACAGCAAGATCCCACAAACAACAATGTAATCATGACCAGATCATCGGCTTTAGTGAAACATTAACACCTCTTCTTGCCTTGATTATCTCTTAATGTCTCTCAATGTCTCTTAATCTCTCCTTTTGTTCTTTCATCCCCTCTCCCTTTACCCAGCTTTATACTTGCTTTAAATCTATTTCATTTCCTGCTTTTTTCCAGTTCTGACAAAAGGTCTTCGACCTGAAACGTTAACTCTGTTTCTCTCTCCACGGATGCTGCCTGGCCTGCTGAGTTTTTCCAGCGTTTTCTGTTGTTATTTCGGATTTCCAGCATCCGCAGTATTTTGCTATCGTATATCTGTTTTAGTGATGTTGATTGAGGGATAAATATTGGCCCAGGACATCGGGGATGACACCACTGCTCTTCTTTGATATCGTGCCATGGGATCTTTTACGTCCACCTGAGAGAGCAGACAGGATCTTAGTTTAACGTCTTATCCAAAAGACGGCACCTCCGACCGTGCAGCACTCCCTCAGCACTGCACTGGAGTGCCAGCCTAGATTTCTGTGCTCAGCTCTCTGGAGCGGGGACTTTGAACCCACAACCTTCTGACTCAGGGGCGAGGGTGCTACCCACTGAGCCACGGCTGACACATTGTTGAGGCAAAGCAATGAGACCTTCATCTTGTAGTGGCCTGAGAGTGCTCAGTGATGGCTATGTTTCACTGCATTGGCCAAGCAGCATCCCAATAACAGCTGCCATCCCACTACAGATGGGCACAGGGCGGGGCGGAGGGGGGTGGGGGGATGGGGCGGGCCTTGAGCTGCCCCGTTTCCGACCTGGGCCCGGTCCACCTTTCTACACAACCCGGTGATCTCTCCAGGGACACCGTATTGATTGCCAACTTAGTGAAGGGCCGTCGGATTGGCAGAGCAAGCCGCAGCCTCCCGGTCCCGGTCTGAAGCAATCCGATAGCCTCAGTACGCCTGTAATCGGGCAATTTAGAGGTTGGGGCTATCGAGTTGCTCGGTGCATGACACTGATTGCCTGAGTGGGGGAGTGTTCTGTTACCCAGCAACTATATCACTTTGGTAACAGCTGAAATTATCCCGTTTCCTGTCTTTTATTTTTCCGCCCTTGTTTTTTTAATCCGCTATTGAGGGGTTTGTAATAAAATATAAAGAAAAGCAGACCAATTCAAACTATTCCAGCAACTGAAAAGCCTTGAAATCCGTCAGCAAGGAGTAAGCAGTCCTAATGATGTAAGTACAAAATATGTAAGTAGAGAGAGAGGAAAAGAGTCTGAATAAATTCCTCACACAGTAGTTGAGCGCCCCCCACCCCCCAACAAATAGATGTGGAAACAAATACAAAAAACCGGGAATCAAAATTAAATGCAATTCAAGTGCTCCACAATAAGGAGCCAGAGGCACTGTTTCCAAATTAGCGGCATCTAAACAAAGAGAATTCAAAGAAGTCTTGGAACAGAGAGCGATACAGAGAGGGACTACGTTAAAATAAATGTACCCTCTATAACCATTGAATGTTCAGGTTGCATAATAGTTGGGGTTGATAGGGTAGCTAGAGAGAAACTATAAATCTTCTGTTGGGGGGTGGGGTGGAGTCCAGAATAAGGGAGCATAAACTTAAGATTAGCGCTCGACTGTTCAGGGGTGATGTCAGGAAGCACTCCTTCACACAAAAGGTAGTGGAAATCTGCAACTCTTTCCCCCAAAAGTTTGTTGAGGCTGTGAGGGAGGGTGGGGGGTGGGGGGTGGGGGGGGTGGGGGGTCAGTTGAAAATTTCAAAACTGAGATTGAATGATGTTTGTTAGGCAAGGGTATTAAGGGTTACAGAACCAAGGCGGGTAGGTCACAGATCAGCCATGATCTAATTGAATGGCTCGAGGGTCTGAATGGCCTCCTCCTGTTCCTGTGTTCCTATTCAGTTAATGTGACAATTTTTGTCCCCATTAGTACTCGAAAATTGCAACCAGCGTAGGACCCCCCATCCTGTTTCGGGCAGGAGCGCTGGGCGGCCATTGACAAGCCTGCCTGAAAATCACATCAGGCAGGGTTTGGGCCCCTAAGGGGGGGCCATTGTTTCCCTGTCAGCTTCGAGTGCTGGACACCTCAGACAGTAAACGGTCTGGTGGTCAACCTTCGTGTGTGAGGCAGTTGAAAATCGCCGGCTGAGTGCTCCAACTACTGCTAATAAGCTCACGCTAGAACTTGAGGCCTGGTCCCTTCTAGGTCAGCACATTTCTGCCAGCTGATGTCCTCAGCCACTAGACCAGTGGGGAGCAGAGAGATAAAAGTGGCTCGATCTTAATCACATTATCCATTCTTAATAGCAAAAGGTAACTGGTTCCGTCCTCTTGATTAAAATGATCAAGGGTTCTGGCTCTCAACTCAATGGGTAGCCTTCACATCAAGCTCGCAGTAGATTCACAGTGACAGAAAATGCCGCCACTGCCAACAGGACAATTGGAGGGGCAATGGCTGACCTTTATGTTTGCTATCTCCGATCTGATTTCTCCACCTCTTTCGTGTCTGGCCCTCTCGCTGCCATCTATCACACTTTTACTGAGGGCAAAGCGCGGGCTTTCTGTGTCTTAGTTTGAAATGTCAACCGGAATGGACAAGAGACCCAGAAGATTAATAATCGAAACCGATGTGTCTCGTCTCTTGAGCCTCCAAAGCAGTAAGTCTCGCAGCAATGGCCGAAGCCTACTTCAACACTGAGCTTGCTGGAGCAGGGCTGGTGTTCCCGGAGAGGCACGGCAGTTAAAAACGGAGTGAGACAATAGTCTGTTCCAATCAAGTAAAACCGAGAAACCCAAAATATTTCAATGGGATTTGAAGGGCTATTAAAATAAATGGTCAATGTAAATGTTCGGGTGCTTCGACGCTTTCCTACGTCTCTGGGTTCATGTTGGACTATTTATCAAGTGTTAGGACTTTAACAGTGTCTTCAAGCCTCAAGGGGTCTTCCATCCATTGAACGCGATGGGCGGAAAATCCCCCGGGCCCCACTAACCTCCGCAACTCACTGAAGGAGGAGCCGGGAGGCGCAGGAGTGATCCACCCGGCTCCACATTAAAACCATAGGCCACCGCTCGACCCCTCCCTCTCCCGATCGCCCTCAAGTGCTTTAGGTCTTTTTTTTGTTGCATTAAAGGCACTATCCATATGTAGTAATTACATAGAATTGCATAGAGTATACAGCGCTGAAACAGGCCATTCGACCCAACCAGTCCATGCCGGTGTTTGTGCTCCACTCGAGCCTCCTCCCATCCTTCCTCATCTAACTCTATCCGCACAACCCTCTATTCCCTTCTCCCTCATATGCTTATCTAGCCTCCCCTTGAATGCATCTATACTATTCGCCTCAACTCCTCCTTGTGGCAGCGAGTTCCACATTCTCACCACTCTTTGGGTAAAGAAGTTTCTCCTGAATCCCCTATTTGATTTCTTGGTGACTATCTTATATTGATGGCTTCTAGTTTTGCTCTTCCCCACATGTGGAAACACTCTCTCTGGATGTCTACTCTATCAAAACCTTTCATAGCTTTAAAGACCTCTATTAGGTCACCCCCAGCCTGTTCAGCCTTTCCTGATAGGTATAACCTCTCAGTTCTGGTATCATCCGAGTAAATCTTTTTTTGCGCCCACTCCAGTGCCTCTATATGCTTTTTATAATATGGCAACCGGAACTGGAATAGCAGTTTAATATGCTAAGGTGGCTTTGACAGCCAAGCACGTTTTAAGAAGCTGTACTCTTTTAGGTAGGATTTTTTTTCAAAATCATTGCGTTATCTGCATGTTTAGCCTAAAGCAGGATTCGCAGTGTGTGTGCAGAGGTAGGATAATTTGAGCATGCTGTGATAAAGAAGCATCTGACTCCTGCCCGGGGGTTATGATTTGCCACTTGTTGGTTGTGGTAGTTGAGTTTACACGCGATATAAATATTGTAAACAAATAGCAGCGTCTCGTGGGCTTAGGCCGTGTCTGATTTTTTTTCCTTCCAGTACCATTTTGATTATAATGAGAACTCGCACAACACCAGGTTATAGTCCAACAGATTTATTTAAAATTACAAGCTTTCGGAGCTGTCGCCCCTTCCTCAGGTAGAGTAGCTGTGAGAGAATCTCCCAGAATTCACAATATAAACACAGAAAAAATGTATTCAAATCTTTCCCTACATCAAAGACACACTAAGAGCACAGCCAAGACAATGAGATGTGTCCCATGGGGTCCAACGTGTCAAAACACCTGCTGGCTGCATATCCTCTGCAGTTGTGTTAGGTTCTTGTGTTAGTTTTTTTTTAAAAAGCTGGAAAGACCGGCCATGATGTCAAGTCACGTTCTGTATCATGACATGAACCCGATATCGCGATTGAGGCCATCCTCATGAGTGCGGAACTTGGCTATCAGTTTCTGCTCTATGATTTTGCGCTGTCATGTATCCCGAAGGCCGCCTTGGAGAACGCTTACCTGCAGATCCGAGGCTGAATGCCCCTGACTGCTGAAGTGTTCCCCGACTGGGAGGCAACCCTCCTGCCTGGCGATTGTTGCGCGGTGTCCGTTCATACGTTGTCTCAGTGTCTGCATGGTCTCGCCGATGTACCATGCTCTGGGGCATCCTTTACTGCAACGTATCAGGTAGACAACGTTGGCCGAGTCACATGAGTATGTACCATGTACCTGGTGGGTAGTGTCCTCACGTGTGATGATGGTATCTGTGTCCATGATCTGGCATGTCTTGCAGAGGTTGCCGTGGCAGGGTTGTGTGGTGTCGTGGTTGCTGTTCTCCTGAAAGATGGGTAATCTGCTGCGAACGATGGTACTTTTGAGATTAGGCGGCTGCTTGAAGGCGAGTAGTGGAGGCGTGGGGATGGCCTTAGCAAGGTGTTCGTCGTCATCGATGACATGTTGAAGGCTGCGAAGAACATGGCGTAGTTTTTCCGCTCCGGGAAGTACTGGACGATGTAGGGTACTCTGTTGGTTGTGTCCCGTGTTCGTCTTCTGAGGAGGTCTATGCGGTTTTTTGCTGTGGCCCGTCGGAACTGTCGATCGACGAGTCGAGCGTCATATCCCGTTCTTACGAGGGCGTCTTTCAGTGTCCGTAGGTGTCCATCGCGTTCCTCCTCGTCTGAGCAGATCCTGTGTATTCGCAGGGCTTGTCCATAGGGGATGGCTTCTTTAACGTGGTTAGGGTGGAAGCTGGAGAAGTGGAGCATCGTGAGGTTGTCCGTGGGCTTGCAGTAGAGTGAAGTGCTGAGGCGTCCGTCTTTGATGGAGATTCGTGTGTCCAAGAATGAAACCGATTCTGAGGAGTAGTCCATGGTGAGTTTGATGGTGGGATGGAACCTGTTGATGCTATCGTGTAGTCCTTTCAGTGATCCTTCGCCGTGGGTCCAAAGGAAGAAGATGTCGTCGATGTATCTGGTGTACAGCGTTGGTTGGAGGTCCTGTGCAGCGAAGAAGTCTTGCTCGAACTTGTGCATGAAGATGTTGGCGTATTGGGGTGCGAATTTGGTCCCCATGGCTGTTCCGTGTGTTTGGGTAAAAAAATGGTTGTCGAAGGTGAAGACATTGTGGTCAAGGATGAAGCGGATGAGTTGTAGCATGGCGTCCGGAGATTGGCTGTTATTGGTGTTGAGTACTGAGGCTGTCGCAGCGACATTGATTATAGGCAGCAGATCACTCCTTGTGCGGTAAATGGAATAGTTCCCACAAGTCATACCCGTGTGTTTACAGCAGCGAAGGTTAAGGTGTGATTCAATAGAGGCGTTCAAAATTATGAGGGGTTTTGATAGAGTAGATAAGGAGAAACTGTTTCCAGTGGCAGGAGGGTCGGTAACCAGAGGACACAGATTTAAGGTAATTGGCAAAAGAACTAGTGGCGGGATGAGGAGATATTGTTTTACACAGCGAGTTGTTATGATCTTGGTGTCATAATTGACCCTGAAATGAGCTTCCAACCACATATCCACGGCATAACTAAGACCGCCTATTTCCACCTCCATAACATTACCCGTCTCCGCCCCTGCCTCAGCTCATCTGCTGTTGAAACCCTCATCCATGCATTTGTTACCTCTAGACTTGACTATTCCAACGCACTCCTGGCTGGCCTCCCACGTTCTACCCTCCGTAAACTTGAAGTCATCCAAAACTCTGCTGCCCGTGTCCTAACTCGCACCAAGTCCCGTTCACCCATCACCCCCTGTGCTCGCTGACCTACATTGGCTCCCGGTTAAGCAGCGCCTTGATTTAAAAATTCTCATGCTTGTTTTCAAATCCCTCCATGGCCTCGCCCCTCCCTATCTCTGTAATCTCCTTCAGCCCCACGACCCCCCGAGATATCTGCGCTCCTCAAATTCTGCCCTCTTGAGCATCCCTGATTATCATCGCTCAACCATCGGTGGCTGTGCCTTCAGCTGCCTAGGCCCTAAGCTCTGGAATTCCCTCCCTAAACCTCTCCGCCTCGCTACCTCGCTTTCCTCCTTTAAGACGCTCCTTAAAACCTACCTCTTTGACCAAGCTTTTGGTCACCTGCCTAATTTCTTCTGTGGCTCGGTGTAAATTTCTTGTTTTATAATCGCTCCTGTGAAGCACCTTGGGACGTTTTACTACGTTAAAGGCGCTATATAAATACAAGTTGTTGTTGAAGTTGTTGATCTACAATGCGCCACCTGAAAGGGCAGTGGAAGTAGGGAATTGGATATATACTTGAAGGGAAAAATTTTCAGGGCTATGGGGAAAGGGGGAGTGGGACTAATTGGATAGCTTTGTCAAAGAGCCAGCACAGGCACAATGGGCCGAATGGCCTCCTCATGTGTTGTATTAGCCTAGTATTACATCTATTATTATTATTCGATTAGAATAAAATGATGGCTGGTCAATTCCGCTTTTTACTTTGCCAGATTTGCACCAGTGTACAATGCCAGGTAACAGGTGCTGCTGAATATACTGGATTGTGAGCTTATTTCTGACCCTTTTGCCTCTTTCTTTGTCCCCGCAGAGGATGACATCTTTGGGGAACTTCCCGAATTCTTCCCGTCCGATCCTCCGGAGCCCCTGCCCCATTTCCTGATCGAGCCCGGAGATGCGTACATTGTGAAGAATAAGCCAGTGAACCTGTACTGCAAGGCCACCCCTGCCACTCAGATCTACTTCAAGTGCAACAGCGAGTGGGTTCATCAGAAGGAGCACACGACGGAAGAGCATGTGGACGACACCTCGGGTGGGTCTTCATTGATGTATCACCCTCAGCCATTGTCTCGCAAGTTGATGGTTCTAACCTGTAAAAAGAAAAGAAGAAAAAGTTGCATTTATATAGCGCCTTTCACAACCTCAAGACGTCCCAAAGCACTTTACACTTTTCTAGCACAGTCACTGTTGTAATATAGCGAAACACGGCAGCCAATTTGCGCACAGCAAGGTCCCAAAAGCAACAAAGAGATAATGACCAGATAATCTGTTTTAGTGATGTTGGTTGAGGGATACTGGGGGAGAACTTCCCTGCTCTTCTTCAGATAGATCCACCTGAGAGGACCGACATGGCCTCGGTTTAACATCTCATCCGAAAGACGGCACCTCCGACAGTGCGGCACAGGGAGAGTCAGCCTAGATTTTGTGCTCAAGTTTCTGGAGCAGGACTATGAACCCATGGAACTTCTGGCTCAGAGGCGAGAGTGCTACCTATGAGCCACGGTTGGCATAGACCCAACATTGTATTGGTGCATCAGTGCAACTCTAGGATGGTGCTCTCCACCTCGGCCCCTCCCTGTCACAACTGGAGGAGGAATTTCAAATCGGTGTGTCACCCCCCCCCCCCGCAAACGGGTATAATCAGTTGCAGGGTGACCCGTTACACTCCCTCCACTTGGGAAATTAAAAAATGTTAAAAATAAAATTCTCCAGCGAGCTCCAGAGGCAGCTGTCCACACTCCGCATCTTAGAGGCAGCTGAGATGCCCAACAGCGATTTCAGTCTTCGAACTTGCTGGACCGAATGGTCTGGTCTTGTTGCTGTGGCTGAGATCTGTAACTTGCATTGTGCGATTCGCAGGATCAAACCCAGCAGTCTGTCACGTCCCATAAATAGTTTACGCGAGTAAATAAACCGAGAGCCAGTAGCAGCTTTTTATCAGCCACTGATGTTGTTTCGTGTCATTGCGATTCCTTCCCATTCCCCCATCGCCCCCACACCAGCCCAGTAAAATATCGCACCTCAGCGGCTAATTGTTTTAATACTTCATCAAAGTGACAGATGTCGTCGGATGAAGATGTGTGAAAGTTAAATAATTGAACTATACAGTAAACCTGTTTCTCCCTTTAAAACAAAAGTGAACAATCTGTTTGGATCAGGCACTTGCACATCTGATGCGAGTCCACATCTGCTATTTCCAAATTGTTTGATCACACTACTTTTAAGTCTTATGTCAAAAGATGTGCATTTATATTTTGAAAGAACTCAAAGGCATGTAAATCTGATCCTACCCGTAATAAAAACAGGATTTCAGTTTTTGATAGGTGCTGATATTGTCATTAGCCTTCAGTATCATGTCTCTGCGCTCCTCCATTTCTGGCCTTTTGCGCATCCTCGATTTTAATCGCTCCACCATTGGCGGCCATGCCTTCAGCTGTCTAGGCCCCAAGCTTTGAAATTCCCTCCCTAAACCTCTCCACCTCTCTCTTCCTTTAAGTCGCTCCTTAAAACCTACCTCTTTGACCAAGCTTTTGGTCATCTGACCGTTATGTGGCTCGGTGTCAAATTTTGTTTGAAAAACACTCTTGTGGAGATTCTTGAGACATTTTACTATGTTAAAGGCACTATATAAACACAAGTTGTTGTTGTTGTGGTGTTACTGTATATTGTACCATTAAGTATATTGCCTCCGGGAGTATGAGAGTCACAAGGATTAGTGACTGGTGCGCAGGGCTTTGTGCGAGAGAGAGGACTCAGGACTCAGGTCTCAGAGTTCAGGATTAGCTGGAGTTTGTGCAATATGGAGGTAACGAAGAGATCATTAGAGAATTCGAACCACGAGGCGATAAGGTGAGGTAGGGATCTTAAGCTAGCAGAAAAGAAAAGAAAGAACTTGCATTTCTATAGCGCCTTTCACGACCTCAGGATGTCCCAAAGCGCTTCACAGCCAATGAAGTACTTTTGAAGTGTACTCACTGTTGTAATGTAGGAAACGCGGCAGCCAATATGCGCACAGCAAGCTCCCACAGACAGCACTGTGATAATGACCAATAAATGCTGGCCTTGCCAGCGACGCCCACATCCCGTGAATGAATTTTAAAAAATGTGTGGAGGCTAAACCCGTGCTTGCAAATGAGAGTTGGCAAGTAGTTGATGAATTTCTATGTTACATCACCTCTTTGGGCATAAATGAGACCTTGCCCCAGGAATTCAGGCAAGCCCATTTTTGGGAGGGCTGCCAACTCTTGTTGGCCCTATTCCTGGAGGTTCCATCACATGACTTGCCGCCTCCAGCCGCCCCACTCCCGCCGTTGCCCGTCCGACACGGCCATACCCATGGTGCAACGCCTTCCCACGGCCAATCGGGAAGTCAACACTCTTCGTCACCCATTGGATGATTCTTGACCCTCAGTCAAACAGCCATTTTTCCCCCATCTCCAATATTTTTACAACTACGAACAAAAGTTCAAAGAAAATTAAGAAAACACGATATTTTTAATGCCCCCTTATGATTTTTCTCCTGTGTTTTGCTCACAGCAGTGTCCTGGAAATGAGTCTTTAATTCCTGGAGACTCCAGGGCTAATCCTGGGGGGTGGTGGTAGGCAACCCTATGTTTGCAGTAAAACAACTGCAAGATGCAACAAGCACAGCAGAATCTCCATCGCTTTGGTCGATGTTGCTCTTGTTAGTTTTTTAAGAAAACAAAAGGTTGCAGCAGCTCTGATTGCAGGCTGCTGATGCACTAACAATACTCAGAGCATTGCAATTCAGAAGTGGCCTTCAAATCCCATTAAAGCAGCTGAATTGTTTGCCTAAGTGTTAAACTGGAGAGACTGGGTGGCACTTGCAACGGCCTGACACCCAGATCATTAAGACGCTCGTGTTAATTCTCTGGACCATAAATAAACAGCTCCAGGATCTTTCTTTTCATAATTGGGAGACTCAAAACAATATAAGACTTCGGAGATAGCTGCTTACTGTTATCTTGTAGTTGACAAACAACTTGCATTTATATAGCGCCTTTAACGTAGTAAAACGTCCCAAGGCGCTGCACAGGAACGATTATCAAACAAAATTTGACACCGAGCCACATAAGGAGATATCAGAACAGATGACCAAAAGCTTGGTCAAAGAGGTAAGTTTTAAAGGAGGAAAGAGAGAGGTAGAGAGATGGAGAGGTTTATTTAGGGCGGAAATTCCAGAGCTTAGGGCCCAGGCAGCTGAAGGCACGGCCGCCAATGGTGGAGCGATTAAAATCAGGGATGCTCAAGAGGCCAGAATTAGAGGAGCGCAGAGATCTCGGAGGGTTGTGTGGCTAGAGAAGATTACAGAGATGGAGAGGGACGAGGCTACGGAGGGATTTGAAAACAAGCATGAGAATTTTTAAATCGCAGCATTGCTTAACCGGGAGCCAATGTAGGTCAGCGAGCACAGGGGTGATGGTGCAAGTTAGTGCAAGGAAATAACTCAAGCAACATGTTTATTTTGTGCGTTTTAAAGAAAGGAGACATTTATTACAAACAATGGAAAGCACAAAGATTTCTTTTATCTTGTTCCCTAATGGGGGTAGAATTTGGGAGGCTCTGCTATTGTTGTGGAGCCTCACTTAAATGGCACCATGGCACATAGATAGGGCTCTAACATTATAGGCCCAATTCTGGGTCCCAGGCTCCCTTAAAGCAAGCTGTTAGCCTTGCCTCACACCCTATACAGTGGCCGTGTCTATCTTCCTGTCTGTCCTTAGCAAGTGACCCAAAAATGGCTTCTGTTCGGTTACGGAATGTCGACGTTTTTAATTACTTTTTTTAGGATTTATGCGACTTTTTCTCCTTTTGTTGCCTTCTGTTGCCTAGGTCCTAAGTACCGGAATTCCCTCCCTAAACCTCTCCGCCTCTCTACCTCTCTCTCCTTTAAGCATAGAAGCATAGAAGATAGGAGCAGGAGTAGGCCATTCGGCCCCTCGAGCCTGCTCCGCCATTTAATGAGATCATGGCTGATCATCCAAATTCAGTACCCTGTCCCTGCTTTCCCCCCATATCCCTTGATCCCCTTAGCCTTAAGAAATATATCTATCTCCTTCTTGAATATATTTAATGAATTGGCCTCAACTGCCTTCTGTGGTAGAGAATTCCATAGGTTCGCCACTCTCTGGGTGAAGAAATTCCTCCTCATCTCAGTCCGAAATGGCTTACCCCGTATCCTTAGACTGTGACCTCTGGTTCTGGACTCCCCCGCCATCGGGAACATCCTTCCTGCATCTAGTCTGTCTAGTCCTGTTAGAATTTTATAAGTTTCAATGAGATCCCCTCTCATTCTTCTAAACTCTAGCGAATATAAGCCTAATCGACCCAATCTCTCTTCATACGTCATTCCTCCCATCCCAGGTATCGGTCTGGTAAATCTTCGCTGCACTCCCTTCATGGCAAGAACATCCTTCCTCAGATAAGGCGACCAAAACTGCACACAATACTCAAGGTGTGGCCTCACCAAGGCCTTGTACAACTGCAGCAAGACATCCTTGCTCCTGTACTCGAATCCTCTCGCTATGAAGGCCAACATACCATTTGCCTTCTTAACCGCCTGCTGCACCTGCATGCTTACCTTCAGCGACTGGTGCACAAGGACTCCCAGATCTCGTTGCACTTCCCCTTTTCCCAATCTATTGCCATTCAGATAATAATCTGTCTTCCTGTTTTTGCCACCAAAGTGGATAACCTCACATTTATCCACATTATACTGCATCTGCCACGCTTCTGCCCAATCACCCAACCTGTCCAAATCATACTGGTGTTTCTCTGCATCCTCCTCACAGCTCCTTAAAACCTACCTCTTTGATCAAGCTTTTGGTCACCTGCCCTAGATTCTCCTTATGTGGCTCGGTGTCAAATTTTTAGTCTTATAATACTCCTGTGAAGTGCCTTGGGACGTTTTACTAGTTAAAGACGCTATATAAATGCAAGTTGTTGTTGTTTTGTGTTTGCTGTTTTCACCCTGAAAACTTTTAGTCAGTTTAACAGCGAGGAACTCCCATGTGCCCCCCATGAAAGACACTAGATATGTTGACGTGAATAGCTTCACCGCAGTATTGACTGAGGTACCTGGAGAACGCAGGACTTGCATTGATAAACTGAAACAATGGGCCCTTTAGGACATCGCATCTGCCAGTGATAACCTGTAATCCACCTGACCATTTTCTTCAGTCAAAGTAGATATTGAAGTATTAATGGACCAGGTAGAAATATTAGTAGATTATTATAGAGTCATATGATAGAGTCATAACGGCACAGAAGGAGGCCATTCGGCCCATCGAGTCCATGCCGGCTCTCTGTAGAGCAATCCAGTCAGTCCCATTCCCCCGCTCTATCCCCGTAGCCCTGCAAGTATATTTCCCTCAAGTGCCTATCCAGTCTACCCTTGAAAACATTGAGTGTCTCCGCTTCCACCACGTCCGTCAGCAGCAAGTTCCAGGTCCTCACCACTCGCAGCGTAAAAAAGCTTTTCCTCACATCCCCCCTGTATCTCTTGCCCTAAACCTTAAATCTGTGTCCCCTAGTCCTTGTACCATCAGCTAGTGGGTCAGCCTTTCCACGTCAAGCCTATCCAAACCCGTCATAATCTTGTACACCTCTATCAAATCACCCCCGCAACCTCCTTTGCTCTAATGAAAACAAATCCAGCTTCTCCAACCTGTCCTTGTAGCTAAGATCTCCCATCCCCGGAACCATTCTTTTAAATCTCCTCTGCACCCTCTCAAGTGCCTACACATCCTTCCTAAAGTGTGGTGTCCAGAACTGGATGCAATACTCCAGTTGTGGCCTAACCAGCGCTTTATAAATGTTCAGCATAACTTCTCTACTTTTGTACTCAATACCTGTATTTATGAAGCCCAAGATCCCATATGCTTTGCTAACCACTCAGTATGTCCTGCCACCTTCAGGGGCCTATGCACATTAACTCCCAGGTCCCTCTATCCCTGCACTCTCTTTAAAACTGTGCCATTAAGTGTATATTGCCTCTCCCTGTTCCTTCTGCCAAAATGCATTACCTCACACTTCTCTGTATTAAATTCCATCTGCCACTTGTCTGCCCATTCTGCTAGCCTTTCTATGTCCTGTTGCAGTCGATTGGTATCATCCTTACTGTTTGCCACACCCCCAAGTTTGGTGTCATCGGCACCATTATCCAATTCCGGCCTACCATTTCCGTCCATTGATGTTTCCCTCACAAATCTTCCTATAAATATTGATATTTATATAACATTTTATCCTATGCCATTGGTTTTATCCGTTTGATTTTATTACTGTTCCAAGTCCCAAGGACGGTGGTCATTATCATAAAGGGGGCATAAACCTACCCCCTTACAACGCTGCTTGGGCTTCCGCCTAGGGTCGCCAACTCTGGCTGGACGTGTTCCTGGAGGTTTCATCAAAGGACCTCCTCCCTCCAATCGCCCCGCCCCCAGACTCCCGCCATTGGACGCTCAAGACGTCCATCTTCGTGGCGACCCCGCCTTCCCACACCAATGGGAAAACAAACAGACTCTTCATTGTTGATTGGCTGATTTGTGACTGTCAGTCAAACAGCCTTCCCCCCCCACACCATGTCCGATATTTTTATATCTAATAAACAAAAGTGTTCAAGGAAAATTAGAAAAAAACACCATTTTTTTAACACCCCCCTATGATTTTTCTCCCGGGGGTTTTTGCTCGCGGCGGTGTCCTTGAGATTAATCTTCAATTCCTGGAGACTCCAGGGCAATCCTGGAGGGTTGGCAACCCCTACCTCTGCCCGAATATGGCTATGCGTGAATTTTTACCCATTAAGTCACGGTTGGAGCTCCTTGCACCGCCGTGGGGCGTCCTTTCACAGAACTAGTGCAATGTGCACCGGTAGAATTCGAGCACCCGTCGAGGCTGGGACTTTGCTCTTCACGATTTGCACAGGCTTTGCTTTAAGCACGGGAGCTGTGCGATCAATGCACAGCGCACAGCACCACGCACAGATTTGATGAAGTATAACAAATAGCTTGGAGCAATTACAAGCCTGCAATCTAATTGAGGGGGTTCAGGTAACATCCCAAACCGCCAGAGCTAAGGTCGAGCAGTTTATAGCCCAAGATTAGATTACTGCTGCCTCCAAGTTACTTCTGGGCAAATGCTCGTCTCAAGATATATTGTGTAAACCTCACCGAGTGGTTTATTTCAGTTTTTTGGTCCATTTTCTTGTGGCAAAAGTGTCCGACGGGACAGAGCCTCGATTTAAAAATTCTCATCCTTGTTTTCAAATCCCTCCATGGGCTCGCCCCGCCCTATCTCTGTAGCTATCTCCAGTCACACAATCCTCTGAGATAGCTGCGTTCCTCCAATTCTGACCTTTTGAGCATCCTTGATTTTAATCGCTCCACCATTGGTGGTCGTGTCTTCAGCTGCTTGGGCCCTAAGCTCTGGAATTACCTCCCTAAACCTCCCCGCCTCTCTACCTCTCTCTCCTCCTTTAAGATGCTCCTTAAAACCTACCTCTTTGACCTCTGCCCTAATATCTCCTTATGTGGCTCGGTGTCAAATGTCATTTGATAATCGCTCCTGAGAAGCACCTTGGGATGTTTTAATATGTTAAAGGTGCTATAAACACAAGTTGTTGTTGTGTTCCCTCATACTGAGACGTCAGCGATTGCAACGTCATTGCTACAAGTTCACTAAAATATAATGGGCCAGATTTTGCTGGAGTGGGGCATCTCGTGGCGTGCCCCGTTAGTCAGACTTTTTCCCTCACCTTTCAGCTCAAAAAATATTTGCGCCGCAAATAGCTGGAAGTGCGAGCTGATTACGTGAGGGCAACAGAGCATCTGGGACCTTAGTGAACAACTGGACCAACAGTCTATCTCCTTAACCAATGAGATTTAAGGATTGAGAAAGAAACAGAGGAATGACGGAGAAGGAAATGGGGTGAATTAGAGTCAAATCAGCTACAGAAAGAGAAATAAAGAGAGCGAAAGAAAGATTGGATTAAGAGAGAGAGAAAAAAGAGACAGAAAGGAAATATGTTTTTTTTTAACTTCTAAAAAAAAAAATTTTACTACTTGCAGGACTGAGACTCCACAGTTTCAACTGTTGCCTTTCTGGGCCAGAGAGGTTGTGTGGCAGTGCAGGCACACAAATTTCGTCATTAAAAGATCCTTACGCCCTAACTTTCTGCGGCGAGTTTAATCAGGAATGAATGCGCAAATGCAGCAACTTCCTGGAACTCACGGGGAGGTTGAGGGCGTTTTCACGAGGCGAGCGGTGGAGCGGCGCAAATCATCCAGCAATTCGTGGTGACTCGCAACTCACCGGGTATCTCTCCCTCGCCACAAGTTGCTGGGTTATTTTTTTTTATTCATTCACGGGAGGTGGGCGTCGCTGGCCAGGCCCAGCATTTATTGCCCATCCCTAATTGGCCTCGAGAAGGTGGTGGTGAGCCGCCTTCTTGAACCGCTGCAGTCCGTGTGGTGAAGGTGCGCCCACGCTAGTTATTTACACGCTAATAAAGGCGAGCGCCATTAAACTCGCCGTTACTTTTCCAGCAAATTCTGGGCCAATCCTGCAGTCAATTCCGCAGCCAGCAGGTGTATTGTGCTTGTATATACTGCATCCCAAATAATACGAGGCAGCTAAGAGGGAGTTAAAGGCTGTATCACAACCTTGAGATTCAGTTGTCTTGTATAAACCAATCAAGCTGCGTTCTTATGCTTTGTGATGTCGGATGAATGTAGTGATTGTGCTGGTGCCTTATAGTATAGTGGCACCGAGCAATCCATTATCCCACGTATCGCACCACACATAATCTGACATTCTTTTGATTATATTCTTTTGTTGCATGAGTCTGAATTTTTCAAATCAAAAAAATGTGTTGCTAGAGTCTTTTGTCTTTCTTCCTTTCTTTCCTAAGGATTGCTTCAATATTTCCTCATGTAATCGGTCCTAACAGCTGCTCAGGAGGAGTTCTTAGTGGTTCACTGGCGTGTTTGTGAGGGGATGATTAGGGGGGGTGGGGGGGAGCAATACCAGAGAGGTTTTGACAAACCAGAAGTTCTCACAGCTGGCCACATCTCACCTCCACACCTTGTTCCTGTGTTCTCAGCTCCTCTGGGTCCGTTGCATATGGTGCGGGAAGTGCAGTTCATCTCAGAATTAATTGCTTGCGGAGAGGAGATTTGGTTTTTTTTGGGTGAAGTGTCAAGGTCCACGGTGGAGGACACCTTCAAGGTTGAAAAGAGTGGAGAGAAGATGAAATAAGCCAAGAGGTAGCGATGAGGCTTGGAATTTTACAAGCCTTTCGATTATGGGAGGGAAGGAAGAGTAAGGGAGGGATGGAGATGCGTACTTTACCTTTCTATTGTCCTGGAGGGAGAAGAGCTGTTTCTTTAAGAGATAATAAAAATGAATATATAGTGATCTCTCCATAAGAAAGAAAGAAAAAAAGAAAGAAAGAAAGTAATTGAAAAAAGAAGAGAGATGAGGAGAAATTTCTTCACTCAGAGTTGTGGGGATCTGGAACACTCGACCTGAAAAGGTGGTGGAAGCTGATTCCATGGATAATTTGAAAAGGGAGTTGGTCGGGTACTGGAGGATGAGGGTATACATACAAAAAGCGGGGGTGTGGGACTAAGCGCGACTGCTCTTTCAAAGAGCCAGCGCAGGCACAACAGGCCGAATGGCCTCCTTCTGTGCTATAACTTTCTATGATTCTACAAAGAAAGAAAGAAAGAAGTACAATTTGAAGTGTTGTCACTGTTGTAATGTAGGAAATGCGGCAGCCACGCGGCAAGCTCCCACAAACAGCAATGTGATAATGACCAGATAATCTATCTTTTAATGATGTTGGTTGAGGGATAATCATTGGCCAGGACACCAGGGATAACTCCCCTGCTCTTCTTCGAAATAGTGCCGTGGGATCTTTTACATCCACCTGAGAGAGCAGACGGGGCCTCGGTTTAACGTCTCATCTGAAAGACAGCACCTCTGAGATTCCGACCATATATCCGCGCCATAAC
Source organism: Squalus acanthias (assembly GCA_030390025.1). Taxonomy (NCBI): domain Eukaryota; kingdom Metazoa; phylum Chordata; class Chondrichthyes; order Squaliformes; family Squalidae; genus Squalus; species Squalus acanthias. Next base: position 209,286,821 of record CM059426.1, on the reverse strand, counting down.
TAAGACCGCCTATTTCCACCTCCGTAACATCGCCCAACTCCGCCCCTGCCTCAGCTCATCCGCTGCTGAAACCCTCATCCATGCCTTTGTTACCTCTAGACTTGACTATTCCAACGCACTCCTGGCTGGCCTCCCACATTCTACCCTATGTAAACTTAAGGTCATCCAAAATTCTACTGCCCGTATCCTAACTCGCACTAAGACCCGTTCACCCATCACCCCTGTGCTCGCTGACATTGGCTCCCGGATAAGCAACGCCTCGACTTTAACATTTTCGCAGCGTGACACGTTCTGTGTCGTTCACACAGATTACAGCAATCTTTTTGAAGTCCCTGACAGTGTTCGGGGGGCGGGGGGGTGGGGGGTAAACGAGCGAGGGTTGTTACATTCCATAATGGCATTGCTGAGGAACTCCCAGATTCTGTTCAACATATCCTGCTCTTACATAGAATGTACAGCACACAAACAGGCCATTCTACCCAACTGGTCTGTACCGGCGTTTACGCTCCACACGAGCCTCCTCCCACCTCTCTTTCATCTCACCCTACCAGCATATCCCTCTATTCCTTTCTCCCTCATGTACTTATCCAGCTTCCTCTTAAATGCATCTACGCTATTCGCTTCAACCACTCCCTGTGGCAGCGAGTTCCACATTCTCACCTCTCTCTGAGTAAAGAAGTTTCTCCTGAATTCCCCATTGGATTTGTTAGTGACTGTCTTATATTTACGGCCTCATGGCTCCTCTTCGATGTGCCGGAGGAATGCTGCGAGCGTGGAGCTGACGGGAAATGTAAGATCAAGCACAGTGAGGTGGAGACACGTTTTGAGAGCTGGATATTTTATTGGTCGCTTGAACCGACTGCCGTGTTTGCGAAACCCATGGGTATCTGCGGGAGTGACAGGTCACTTTCAACACATGGGGCAGCGACAGGGCAATTTAACAACGGGAGCCAAAAGCAACAGAGGCCAGACTGACAAGACTGTCTGAATGGAGCCAGTGTTGGTGATTAAAGAGGATGAAAATTCAATAAAGGGGTTGACTTGGTTTACAAAGGCCGGCAGTGAGACCCCTGAAATACAATTGGAAACATTCATATAACAAGCATTGATCTGTTATCCCATTCCTCCCACCAGAGTTTTAAGTTTCCAGACATTGCCCCGAGAGTGGTGACAATCCTCACTTTGCAACTGAGTTGATACAAGTCACATCAGCTGCTCGATGCTAGTCTAATGCCCTAATCCCCTGCTAATTTTCGTCGCAGCACCCACCAAGCGTAAAATACTTTTTGCTGTGAAGAGTTGGTCTATAATCCGGCAGGTTCTGAGCAATCCTCTTGCTTCTTACACGTGTAATCTGTTCTTCAGGTGAAATGTTATGCACGCGGGCTTTTGTTGAGCATGAGCAGAGTGCTGGGCCTCAGCACTATCACTGGGCAGGCTAAACATCTGCGGACCCAAGGATTTTCCGTTCAAGGAAAACACGATGTTCAGATCACATCTTATTTGATGGAATTGCATTCACTTTTTAAAGACGGGGTTGAATATCATTGACTCCGGTCCAAACAGTAAAGCCTAGATTTTCTGATTGGCAGCATTCTAACCCACTTATTATAAATAATGGCCCCATAATGTGCTGTGGCAGGGTATCTAACGGCGTCTGCTGTTTGTTAGACTTGCCCCTTTGCACATTTAGGTTTTCTAAAATATTTTGATGTGGCAACTGGCTGAAAGTGGGAGGGAAACGGGGCATCTGGGACCTGAGTGAACAGGGAAAGCAACTGGGCATCTCCGTAACCCATCAGATTAAAGCATTGTGACATTAACAGCGCAAGGACTGAGTAGGAAGTGTAAGTTAGAGCTGAGTGAATTCAATGTCAAATCAGCTACAGAAAGAGAGGGAGAGAAAGATTGGATTAAAAAAAGAGAGAGAATAAAGAGACAGAAAGGAAAAGGAAAAGCTACATTTTAAAATTTTAAATATGACATTTTTGAAATCTCCAACAATTAAAACCTGAGACTCCACATTTGTAATAGTTAATTTTCGGTGCCAGAGAGGTTAATTGGGAGTAATTAACACTTAGCACGTCATTAAAAGGCTGCTTAGGCTGGAATCACTTGACTTAACTTTCTGTGGTCAGTTTAGTTCGTATCTACCGTGCAAGTACAGCAACTTCACGCCGCTCAATGCATTTCAAAAGTGCGGACTCCCGACTACAGGTAATACACTCTGCCTAATTCATTATCCTATGTGTAACACACTCCAGCCTATGTTATTTCAAAAATTCTCATGTTAACTGAATAGGAACATGGGATCAGGAGTTGGCCATTCAGCCCCTCGAGCCTGTTCCACCATTCAAAGTGATTATGGCTGATCTGCACCTTAACCCCATCCACCTGCCTTGGCTCCATATCCTTTTATCCCCTTGCCTAACAAAAATCTATCGGTCTCAGATTTAAAATGATTAATTGAGCTGACATCTACTGTTTTTTGTGGGAGAGAGTTCCACACTTCTACCACCCTTTGTGTGAAGAAGTGTTTCCTAACTTCTCTCCTGAATGGCCTGACTCTGATTTTAAGGTTATGTCCCCTTGTCCTAGACTCCCCCACCAGTGGAAAAAGTGTCTCTCTATCTACCCCATCAATTCCTTTCAAAATCATAAAAAACCTCAAACAAATCACCCCTTAACCTTCTATATGGAGGAAGTTTACCAGGATGTTACCAGGGATGAGGGACTTCAGTTATGAGGAGATGTTGGAAAAGTTAGGACTGCTCTCCTTGGAACAGAGAAGGTTAAGAGGTGACCTAATAGAGGTTTTCAAGATGATATGGGGTTTTGATAGAGTAAATGGAGAAAGGCTGTTCCCTCTGGCGAGTGGGTCAATAACCAGAGGTCATAGATTTAAAATCAGTGGCAAGAGATCTCGAGGGGAGATGAGGAGAATTTTTTTCCACTCAGAGAGTTGTCGGGATCTGGAACGCTCTACCCGAAGATGTGGTGGAAGCTGATTCCGTAAATAATTTTAAAAGGGAGTTGGAGAGGTACTCGAGTATGAGCAACTTACAGGGTTAGGGACAAAAGGCGGGGATGTGGGACCAAGCACGACGGCTCTTTCATAGAGCCAGCACGGGCATGACGGGCCGAATGGCCTCCTTCTGTGCTGTAAGTTTATGTGATTCTATGTTTCTGGGAGTACAAGCCTAGTTTATGTAATCTTGCCTCATGCTGACTCCAGTAATGCGATCTCACTGAACAGGTTCGGTTCTGTGCCCCGTTTCTTATTGAGGAGACTTCTCAGGCTGTCTCTGAAGTTCGTTGCATGGTTATTGAATTGCCTTCAGTTTTTATTTTTGCGTGACTAAGGGCGGCTGCGTGTCGTTTGTGTCGTGATTTCACTCACCGCGCAGATTTGAACTCTGTGTGTCAGCCGTGGCTCAGTGGGTAACACCCTTGCCTCTGAGTCAGAAGGTTGTGGGTTCAAGTCCCACTCCAGAGACTTGAGCACAAAAATCTAGGCTGACACTCCAGTGCAGTGCTGAGGGAGCGCTGCACTGTCGGAGGTGCCGTCTTCCAGATAGGACATTAAACCGAGACCACGTCTGCTCTCTCAGGTGTCTGTAAAAGATCCCATGGCACTATTTTGAAGAAGAGCAGGAGAGTTATCCCCGGGGTCCTGACCAATATTTATCCCTCAATCAGCATCACGAAAGCAGATTATCTGGTCATTATCACATTGCTGTTTCTGGGTGCTTGCTGTGTGAAAATTGGCTGCGGTGTTTCTCACATTACAACACTTCAAAAAAAAGTACTTCATTGGCTGTAAAGCGCTTTGGGACGTCCGGTGGTCGTGAAAGGCGTTATACCAATGCAAGTCTTTCTTTCTTTCTCTGTGGTAATGCTGCAAAGGGTAATGACTTGAATGAATTCTTGTGACCGACAGGCCTCATTGTGAGGGAGGTGAGCATCGAGATTTCCCGTCAACAGGTGGAGGAGCTCTTTGGACCGGAGGATTACTGGTGCCAGTGCGTCGCGTGGAGCTCTGCCGGGACCACCAAGAGCCACAAGTCCTACGTCCGAATTGCATGTGAGTGTTGGAAGGAGCTAACGACAAAGATTGGTGACAATTTACCGCCCTGTAACATTGTTTTTGTAAGTGAATAGTAAGTAGGGTCGCCAACTCTGGTCGGACATATTCCTGGAGGCTTCATCACATGACGTCTCGCCTCTGACCACCCCACTCGGTCAAACAGCCTTTCATCCTCCCAACCCCCCACCCCTGCCACCATCTCCAATATTTTTAAGAACTAATAAACGAAGGTGTTCAAAAAGTTTTTCAATGCTCCTGTGATTTTTCTCCTGGGTTTTGCTCGCGGCAATGTCCTGGAGATTAATCTTCAATACCTGGAGACTCCAGGCCAATCCTGGAGGGTTGGCAACCTTAACAGTAAATGAGAAAGAGCGACTGAACTGCCCTGATATTGTAGGCGCTGCATAAAGGAAACTGTCTCGAAAGCAATTTGTTTTTTACGTAATTATGCTCTCAGCACAGGGCTTCATCCGTCAGAATTCAAACATGCGCAGCTCACGACTTTCCATCCTTTAATTTTGATTAACAATAGCTTGCATTTATAGAGCGCCTTTAATGTAGTAAAATGCCCAAGGCGCTTCACAGGAGCAATTTATCAAACAAAATTTTGAAGGGATAATTACAAGTCCTAGCCCTTCTCGGGCTACCCCAGATCAGGCGTATTCCCCAGACGTTCCCCTTCAACTAAAGTTAGAGGTAGCCAAATCCTATAAGACGCTTAATTGGGTCTAAAGGTCCAGACTATCTCTCCCTAAAGGAAAGAAACGACTTGACGATATTACCGTCCTCCAGATAGCACTTTTAATAAGTTTAACTAGACTGTAACCTTCCGGATAGTATGAGGGTCCAGAAAACCCCCCAGAATTCTGCAACTCCTCACAAAAGAGTGTACAGAGATTTGAGTTTGCGAGGTTGATCCAGAAATACTCTGTGAGACAATTCTAAAAATAGATAGATTTATTAAGGAACCGACATTTAGTTAACAGCTGATGAGTCGATCGCAACTTTAACAGTTCAAAATACAAATAGCTTACAATTCTATTCTCAGAGATCCTTATTCTCAAATCTTAACTTCGTTACATTTTTACATTTCTAAGTCTTATTCTTAATCCAGAATATCCACCAAAATCAATTAAAGTACCGTTTGATCCCCAAGACTCAAAGAGTTAAAAACTTACAGAGCCTGCCTCTGAAGCTGAGAATCGCCTGCCCTTTCCAGCGACTTCTGTTTTCCCATTTGAAAATCCCATATCTTATACTCTTTTTGCAGTGGTATCTCCTTTGAAGTTTTCTGCTGATGTAAGCTAATTATCTCTAGTCAGTCTTTCTGTTGACTTCTTTCTATTCTTACTGTTAGTTCAGCTGCTAACTCTCAGAATCCTGTCTGCTGTATAGGTGTTTCATAACTTATCATCAAATATGGTTTAACAGATTTATCTATTTGATGCCATTCTTACGAGGTCTTCTATTGAATAACCCCTTAACTGGTTATAAGCAGACGTCATGTCTCCCAACTGTTCCAAGTTCAATACAAACACAATGTGATTGCTTGGTACATCTATTGATATTATATCTTCAAAGTGTTCTGTAGGTATCATATTTACAATATGTAAATCAAAACCACTTCAACCAGGGTGTTCCATGCATTTCTTAGCTACTTCAATTGGTTATATATATAATTGTGTTTCCTGTTTCATTTGATGTTACTTTTACAAAGGCACATGTTTTTTTAATGTTCTGTGTTCCTGTTCGAAGTGTTTGCTTTAAACACTTTAAACTAGGTATAGCTATTATAAGAACATAAGAACATAAGAAATAGGAGCAGGAGTAGGCCAATCGGCCCCTCGAGCCTGCTCCGCCATTCAATAAGATCATGGCTGATCTGATCCTAACCGCCAATCTACTATCTTTCACAGAACCATCTCCTGCATCTAACAGAATTGCCCACACGAAATAGGAGCAGAATCAGGCTACACAGTCCCTGGGCCCGCTCCACTACCCACAGGGCCATGACCGATCCGAACCTAGACTCATGTCCAAATTCCTGCCCGCTCCCCGTAACCCTTAATGCCCTTTACTTCTAGGAAACTGTCTATTTCTGTTTTAAATTTAATTAATGTTGTAGCTTCTACAGCTTTTTGTGGCAGCATATTCCATGGACCTACCACCCTCTGAGTGAAGTAGTTCCTCCTCATCTCAGTTTTGAAAGAGCAGCCCCTTATTCTAAGACTATGTCCCCTAGTTCTCGTCTCACCCGTCATCGGGAACATCCTCCCCGCATCCACCCGATCCAACCCCTTCACAATCTTATATGTTTCAATAAGATCGCCTCTCATTCTTCTGAACTCCAATGAGTAGAGTCCCAATCTACCCAACCTCTCCTCATATGACCACCCCCTCATCCCCGGGATTAACCGAGTGAACCTTTTTTGCACTGCCTCGAGAGCAAGGATGTCTTTCCTTAAGTAAGGACACCAAAACTGTATGCAGTATTCCAGGTGCGGTCTCACCAATACCTTGTACAACTGAAGCAATACCTCCCTATTTTTATATTCTATCCCCCTAGCAATGAAAGCCAACATTCCATTTGCCTTCTTAATCACTTGCTGCACCTGCATACTAACCTTTTGAGTTTCGTGCACCAGGACCCCCAGATCCCTTTGCACTTCAGTACTCTCCAGTTTCTTGCCATTAAGATAATAAATTGCTCTAGGATTTTTCCTGCCAAAGTGCATCACCTCACACTTTCCAGTGTTGTATTCCATCTGCCAAATCTCTGCCCACTTACTTAGCCTGTCTATGTCCCCTTGCAGGTTTTTTATGTCCTCCTCACTCACTACTTTCCCTCCCATCTTTGTATCATCTGCAAATTTTGATATGTTACACTTGGTCCCTTCCTCCAAATCGTTAATATAGATTGTGAAGAGTTGGGGACCCAGCACTGACCCCTGTGGAACACCACTAGTTACTGATTGCCAGTCTGAGAATGAACCATTTATCCCAACTCTTTGCTTTCTGTTAGATAGCCAATCCTCTATCCATGCCAGAATATTACCCCCAATCCCGTGATTTTTTACCTTAAGCAATAATCTTTTGTGTGGCACCTTGTCAAATGCCTTTTGGAAGTCTAAAGTCTATTGTGTTGGTTCCAAACTGCAGACTCCTTGGAAGCAAGCCTTTGCTTCTTCAATAGGGCCATTGTCTCAGTGTCAATAACTATTTCCCATTTCAAAAGCTTGTATGGTGTTTACAGCTTTGTGTTAACACTTCATCTTATCTCAGAAGCCTGTATTTCTGTTTACAGCTTGTGTCGTTGAGGCTTTTAGATTTTTAACCCCAGTTTGTCATATTTTAATAATGTCAGAATTCTGTTCATAGGATGGTGTACTTTTCTGAAATATGGCTCATTCTTTTACAGTTTGACACCGAGCTACATAAGGAGATATTAGGACAAGTGACTAAAAGCTTGGTCAAAGAGGTAGGCTGTAAGGAGCATCTTAAAGGAGGAGAGAGAGGCGGAGAGGTTTAGGGAGGGAATTACAGAGCTTAGGGCCTTGGCAGCTGAAGGCACGGCCGCCAATGGTGGAGCGATTAAAATCGGGAGTGCACAAGAGGCCAGAATTGGAGGAGCGCAGAGATCACGGAGGGTTGTGGGGCTGGAGGAGATTACAGAGATAGGGAGGGGCGAGGCCATGGAGGGATTTGAAAACAAGGATGAGAATTTTAAAATCGAGGAGTTGCTGGATCGGGAGCCAATGTAGGTCAGTGAGCACAGGGGTGATGGATAAACGGGACTTGGTGCCAGTTAGGATACAGGTAGCAGAGTTTTGGAAGAGCTGAGGGTAGAAGATGGGAGGCCGGCCAGGAGAGCATCGCACCTGATCTGGGCTTCCAAGGGTAGATCTCCATGTCAGGAGCACCATTTCTGCGAAATCAGCCCTTAAACGCACGCTTTAGAGCTGCTTTTCGAAAAAAGGCAATGTGTGTACAATTCCCACGTGTGTGGCATTGCCGAACATCCTCACTCGGGAACTGCAGGAAACATGATGTCCATCGCAGCTGTGATCCTTAAAGCGCTCTTAATTGGTTGGTTTAGATTTCCTGTTGATTGGGGGAACTGTGGTTGCTAGGCTGAGACAATCGACACATTGTGTTCCACCAGGATGAAAGTAATGCTGTGAAAATCATATCTCATGCGCATTATCTCACATTCAACAATGCCGCCTAAAGCATCAAGAAGTTTCTCCTCAGTTGGATACAGTTTTGACAGACAGGCCTTGGAGATCTCCCACAGTACTGTAAGAGTGGGCATTCTCTCTCATTTCGCCCTAAAGGAGCAGTCGCTTGTTCCCCTGATCTCTGATGTCACCACACTCCCCGGGAGAGCTGATCTGTTCACGGTGATTAGGACGGGTTGTCAGTTGAGCTGAGTTCAGGGTCTGTCGCCGGTTGAAATGTGCTTCAGTGGAAGGAACGTCTAAGGGGGTTGCTTTTGTCTGCAAAGCCTCCTTTTGTGTCAGCCGTGGCTCACTGGTAGCACTCTTTGCCTCGGAGTCAGAACGTCTCGGTTTAACGTCCCATCAGAAAGAACGGCACCTCTGACAGTGCAGCACTCCTTCAGTACTGCACTAGAGTGTCAGCCTAGATTTTTATGCTCAAGTCTCTGGAGTGGGGCTTGAACCCACAACCTTCTGACTCAGAGGCGAGAGTGCTGCCCACTGAGCCACGGCTGACATCAAGTGAACCTACACCTGAGACTTAAATTGGAATTCATCTTCCTGATAGTAATACCGCTTTCTTCTGTGGCTCTGGTTTGTGTCTAGTTTCACCCTAACCAGTGTCTTTTTGCCCCTTAATCGTGCCTTAGATCTGCCTTCCAGGTATCCAAAGGCTGTCCCTCAACAGGTCATACAGACATTGTGCAGGATACTACAGAAAACTATCTGAAAAGCCTCAATCAAATTGTCTGACTGAAAGGCCATCACCGACTCCTTTACCAGTTTAACCCGTGCCTCTGAGTCAGAAGGTTGTGGGTTCATAGTCCCACTCCAGAGACTTGAGCACTTAAAGCTAGGCTGACACTCCCAGTGCAGTTACTGAGGGAGCGCTGCACTGTCAGAGGCGCCGTCTTCCGGATGAGACGTGAAACCGAGGCCCCGTCTGCCCTCTCAGGTGGATGTAAAAGATCCCATGACACTATTTTGAAGAAGAGCAGGGGAGTTATCCCCGGTGTCCTGGGGCCAATATTTATCCCTCAATCAACATCACTAAAAAACAGATGATCTGGTCATTATCACATTGCTATTTGTGGGAGCTTGCTGTGTGTAAATTGGCTGCCGCGTTTCCCACATTACAACAGTGACTACACTTCAAAAGTACTTCATTGGCTGTAAAGCGCTTTGGGACGTCCGGTGGTCGTGAAAGGCGCTGGAGAAATGCAAGTCCTTTTTTTTTTAAGGGCAGCGGTCTGCGAGGGTGGAAGGAAGTTTCATTACTGTTTTGACTTATTCTTGAAGAGAGAAATTTGATAGCGCGCAGCTGATTAACAAGACCCTCATCACATTCGCAGGACAAAAATGAAATCAGTTGATGCACAAACCCTGCATGAATGATCTGTACAATTTTTTTTTCAGTTCTTTTAAAACAATGCAGCGAGGCCTCTTTTAAAAGCAGGATCCTAAGCTGTCCCATTGTGCATGTGCTGCGATAATCCAATTTCTTTTTTTTAAATTATGCTTTATAAAGCTGCTTGAATTAGATCTTGCGGCCACGAAATGTTGAACTTCATTTGGGATGGGAGGTGAGAAGATCCATTTCATCACAATAATGGCTTTATGCTGTCATCTAGATCTTTGTGTTGCTTATTTTAAAACAAGTTAAGGAGAGGCTGGGACTCTTTTCTCTGGAAAAGAGAAGGCTGAGGGGTGACCTGATAGAGGTCTTTAAAATTATGAAGGGGCTCACTCGGGCAGAGGCGGAGAAGATGTTTCCACTTGTGGGGTGAGTCAAAAACTAAGGGTCTCAAATATAAGATCGTCACTAATAAATCCAGTGGGGAATTCAGAAGAAACATCTTTACTCAGAGAGTGGGGAGAATGTGGAACTCGCTACCACAGGGAGTAGTTGAGGAGAATCGCAGAGATGCATTTAAGGGGAAGCTGGATAAGCTCATGAGGAAGAAAGGAATCGAAGGTTATGCTGCTAGGGTGAGATAAAGAGGGGTGGGAGGAGGCGCGCGTGGAGCATGGACCAGTTGTGCTGTACATTCTATGTAATTCGGTCATGAAGACTATTTCCCCTTTCCAAAGCGCTTCACAGCCAATGAAGTACTTTTGAAGTGTAGTCGCTGTTGTAATGTAGGAAACGCGGCAGCCAATTTGCGCACAGCAAGCTCCCACAAACAGCAATGTGATAATGACCGGATGATCTGTTTTACTGATGTTGGTTGAGGAATAAATATTGGCCCCAGGACACCGGGAAAACTCCCCTGCTCTTCATCTAAATAGTGCCGTGGGATCTTTTACATCCACCTGAGAGGACAGACGGGGCCTCGGTTTAACGCTCAGCGCTGCACTGAAATGCCAGCCTGGGTTATGTGCTCATGTCTCTGGAATGGGGCTTGAACCCACAGCCTTCTGACTCAGAGCTAACCCGACCCATTGTGACGTTGGTCCCGCTATCAGGCTGATTATATTTGTTTATAATGCTTCCTAGTAGCATCTCTGTTATTTTGTTTTATTTATTTATTCACGGGATGTGGGCGTCGCTGACAAGGCCAGCATTTATTGCCCATCCCTAACTGCCCTTGAGAAGGTGGCGGTGAGCCGCCTTCTTGAACCGCTGCAGTCCGTGTGGTGAAATTTGTAGCGGTTTGATACAACTGAGTGGCTCGCTAAGACACTGTAGCTGTCGTGGGTCTGGAGTCACATATGGGCCCAGACTGGGTAAGGACGGCAGGTTTCCTTCCCTAAAGGACATCAGTGAACCAGTTGGGTTATTACGACAATCCGATAGCTTCATGGTCATCATTAGCTTTTTATTCCAGATTTATTTAATGAACCGAATTCAAATTCCCCAGCTGCCGTGGTGGTATTTGGACTCCCGTCTCCGGATTATTAGTCCAGGCCTCTTATAGAGTCATAACGGCACAGAAGGAGGCCATTCGGCCCATCGAGTCCGTGCCGGCTCTCTGCAGAGCAATCCAGTCAGTCCCATTCCCCCGCTCTATCCCCATAGCCCTGCAAGTTTATTTCCCTCAAGTGCCTATCCAGTCTCCCCTTGAAAACATTGAGTGTCTCCGCTTCCACCACTTCCATCGGCAGCGAGTTCCAGGTCATCACCACTCGCTGCGTAAAAAAGTTTTTCCTCACGTCCCCCCTGTATCTCTTGCCCAAAACCTTAAATCTGTGTCCCCTAGCCCTTGTACCATCAACGAGTGGGAACAGCCTTTCCCCGTCTAGCCTATCCAAACCCGTCATAATCTTGTACACCTCTATCTAATCACCCCTCAACCTCCTTTGCTCTAATGAAAACAAATCCAGCTTCTCCAACCTGTCCTTGTAGCTAAGATCCCCCATCCCCAGAACCAATCTTGATTGCGAGTCCAGTAACATTACCACTACGTTACCGTGCCCCTATTCGGCAGAGTCACTAACTGAGACACCGTAGCTGCTGAAGGTTTAGTCTCCAAGCCACATCACTGCACCTTCTTGCACCTGTATGCAATTACTTCTGTGAGCCAGAGGTTAATGATACGTCTCATCTGTTGTTCAGATCTGCGGAAGACCTTTGAACAGGAACCATTAGGAAAAGAGGTATCGATGGAGCAGGAGGTCCTACTTCAGTGCCGGCCCCCTGAAGGTATCCCATTGGCTGAGGTGAGTGTCCGTAAGAACTTCCTCCAACTACAATTGGTACGCTCAGCCACCCTGACAGGATTTGCTCCGAGGTTAGCGTGAAGCCATAATTTTAAACAAATAGAACATAATATGATTAATGAGTTGTAATAAAGTAGTTACTATGCGCTTCTGGCGAAAGAGATTGATTGGGAAAGATTAATGGATTTGAATCTAGTTAAAACATGCTACCAGGCTGTGCTGAAGCCACATTTTCTTCACTTAACAAAGCCGGTTGAAAGTATTTGCTGTGCGTTATCTTCTGTGCTGGTAACAGATGGCTTTGATACACAGGTAATCCCTTTTAAAGCCATTTTTGAAGGGTGTTCTGCGCTGTTTGATTGCAGCGACCTCACTGGCCCTGTATGGAATGCTGGGTTGCCAACTCCGGTTGGACCTATTCCAGGAGGTTTCGTCACACGACCCCACCGCCTCCATCCGCCCCGCCCCCACACTCCCGCCATTGGTCGCCCAACACGTCCACCCTCGCCGATTGGGAAGCGGATAAAACTTTCCGTTACCCAATTGGATGATTCCTGGCCTGCAGTCGAACAACCTTTCTTTCCCCCCATCTCCAATATTTTTTTAAGTTAAATGCCCCCCCCATGAATTTTCTCCCGGGTGTTGCCCGCAGCACTTGTCCTGGGGATTAATCCTCAATTCCTGGAGGTTCCAGGTCAATCCTGGAGGGTTGGAATTCCTAATGGAACGCAGGCCAATGCATGTCAATTGTGGTTCTGTCTCGGGGATTATAACATTCAGATCCCATTGAATCTAACCATGGTTAGTGCGCAGGACGGGAAGAATCATCACCAGCCTTCTTTGGATTCAAGCGGTGCCCTCAGGGTTTCAGCATGGACCCACCACACGTCCCCTCAGCATTCAGACACATGTCCATCACCAGCCCCCAGAGATTCAGACCCATCACAAACCTTTAGGAATTTAGATGCAATGCCATCGCAATCCCCCCCCCCCCCCCCCCCCCACTCATTGCCTGAGACATGTACCCATCAATAGCCTTCTTTGGGACCCAATGCCTATCCATTTTCCCTTAATTACCAGGAATTGGGTGCATAGCCCTCCATTAGATCATTGTCGTTGAGAATGGCAAGCGTGTGCAGACGTTATACAAGAACGCAGTGGGGTTCACTAACTGGAATAAAGCTCTAAAAATACCACTTTTGTAAATCTCCAGTGAAACTGTCCGGTGCCAATGTCTGAATATTGATGCTTTGAACATAACATTGTAATAATTATGAATATTAAAAAATACTAAAGGACAGCTGTCAGTTTAAGTTACTTTTTAAAGTGTAATTCTCGGGATCTGTGCGTCGCTGGCAAGGCCGGCATTTATTGACCATCCTCAGTTGCCCTGGAGAAGGTGGTGGTGAGCCGCCTTCTTGAACCTCTGCAGTCCCGTGTGGTGAAGGTGATCCCACAGCGCTGTTAGGGAGGGAGTTCCAGGATTTTGACCCAGCGACGATGAAGGAACGGCCGATATATTTCCAAGTCAGGATGGTGTGTGTGACTTGGAGGGGGGACTTGGAGGTGGTGGTGTTCCCAGGCACCTGCTGCCCTCGTCCTTCTAGGAGGTGGAGGTCGCGGGTTTGGGAGGCGGAATAATCTTAGCTTGACAACTGGTACTGGAATAAACTGGAGTTGCAGGAACAGGCTGAACCGCAGTCTGAGGTTTTAATTATGCAATTGGCGCACTCTCCTACCTGTTGCTGACTTTTATATATGACTCCACAATGCTTATTAGCATCTGTAATTCTTGGTGGCTTGCTGGATCCTCCTGGAGTGATGACCACGAGGGGATATTACACGCCATTGTGACACAGGCAAGTGTATGATATGGATACTCACCCGGGATAAGTATTCAAAAGTGAGAAGTCACGCAACACCAGGTTATAGTCCAACAGTTTTATTTGAAATCACAAGCTTTCGGAGCGGCTGCTCCTTCGTCAGGTGAAGTGAAGAAATACAAATGGGCACAGCATATATAGACAGAGAACACTGCCTGTGCAGAGAACAATGTCAGACGACTACAGTTAATCTTTCTGACTGCCCTTTATCACACCTCATTTCAAATAAAGCTGTTGGACTATAACCTGGTGTTGTGCGACTTCTCACTTTTGTCCACCCCAGTCCAACACCGCAGGGATAAGTATTGCGAGAGAGAGTTTTTAGCATTGAGATGGTTGTTAGCTTGTGTTGTCGTGATACAGGCATGGATTTCTTTTGAAACTTATGCGAAAGCTCAGATCTTTTTAATTATTAAACGTTATCTGCGCCTCAACCTCAGACATGTTGTCCCTTTTCCTGTGCAGATCTGCATATTACTAAAATATTGAAGACCATTATCTTTTCCTCATTGAATAAATAAACGGTGTTTGTTCATCACCCAGGTGTTCGCATCTAAGCGACACAGAGCGAACTGAAGTTTGAATTATTAATAACTTCTAATGCCACTTTTCCTTCATATTCAAATTGGAAACACTCGACGTACAGGGGTTTTCCAGTTGGAGTGCAGCTGGGAATGTTTACGTTTAACCTTTGAAGATAATCAGGGGATTTACTCTCCAGTGCTGGCTGTCACTGTCTCACACAATACATCAGTCCCGTGCACTTGGAAAAGATGAGGCGGCAGACTCCTCCGCCAGCCTGGATTTTATGAGGAGCAATCTGTTGCGTTCTGTTGCTCAGTTCGACCCAAAGCTGCACAGACGCTGCCGTCGAAGTTTGCGAGGGGCAGAAGGAAGCCATTCGGCCCGTCGTGTCTGCGTTGGCGCTTTGCGAGGGCGATCCGAAATGACTGCCTGCTGCCACATTCAGGGCTCGCGTCCACAGTCCCGTGCGCGCAGTGATTTGCCATGAGCTGGCACCAAACGCAAGCCAGGCACTCAACGTACGTCAGGAGAGGAGCACCATCCATCAGCTTGTCGCGCAGCGCTCTGCCTAAGCGGTTTCGAAGCTGCATCATCAAAGGTCTGCGAATAGATCACCTGCACGCCTTCTTGGCTTAGAGTTGCCTGCATCTTCCTCTGGTTCAGATGTTTAATCCCATTTTCCCTGCAATAGTGCAATAGTGTGTGTCTCCAGCACTTAATTTTAACTTTGTGCGATCGTGTAAAACGGACGATATCGGTTCAGCTGCCCGTTCTCCATCTCTCCTGATTTTACATAGGATTACATAGAAACAAGCCATTCAACCCAACCAGTCCATGCCGGCATTCATGCTCTACTTGAGCCTGCTCCCATCTCGAGAAGCTGGATTTGTTTTCATTAGAGCAAAGGAGGTTGAGGGGTGATTTGATAGAGGTGTACAAGATTATGACGGGTTTGGATAGGCTAGATGGGGAAAGGCTGTTCCCACTAGTTGATGGTACAAGGACTAGGGGACACAGATGTAAGGTTTTGGGCAAGAGATACAGGGGGGATGTGAGGAAAAACTTTTTTACACAGCAAGTGGTGAGGACCTGGAACTCACTCCCGACGGAAGTGGTGGAAGTGGAGACACTCAATGTTTTCAAGGGGAGACTGGATAGGCACTTGAGGGAAATAAACTTGCAGGGCTACGGGGATAGAGCGGGGAATGGGACTGACTGGATTGCTCTACAGAGAGCCGGCACGGACTCGATGGGCCGAATGGCCTCCTTCTGTGCCGTTATGACTATGACTCTATCAACTTAACCCTCTATTTCTTTCTCCCTCATGGGCTTATCAAGCTTCCCCTTAAATGCATCTATACCGGCCCAAAAATTCGGCCTAATACGGGAGACTACGCACTGTGTACTCACCCGTATTCGGTCCCGAAGTGCCGGTTTCCTGCATGCACTGCTCATGCGTGGGAAACCGGCACTTCCAGTATGGCGAAGGGGGCGGTTCCTAGGTGAACCGCGTGCGCACTACAGGCTGTGCGCACGCAGCACACTTAGGTTTTTTTTTAGGTTTCAACGTGAGGGTAAGTATTGAATCTTCTACACATGTAAAAAGGAGGCGTAAGACCCCTTTTGAACAAGGTAAGTAGTTAATTAAGTATAATTTTTAATTTTTTTCAACAGGTTTATCTTTTTTAGAGACTTTAAAGAAAGGTAAGTTTATTTTTATAACTTTTTTATAAAAAATTAATTTTTTAAAAAATTTAAATTTTTGTTTAAAGTGGTTAATTTATTTAACTATAGTTATTTTATTAATGTAATGGTTTTTTTTTAAATTTATTTGAGGTTTAGCTGTTCTTTTGGGGCCGATTTCAATTCACAGATTTGACATGTCTCCTGTCAAATCTATGAATGAAAGATGGTCTGCTGCCATTGGCTCTCCATGGCCCACGTGATCCCAGAGGTCGCATCGCATTAACTGCGCCCCTGGAACACGCAAGCACTGCGCGCCGGCACTAGGGAGAGGCCCGGACCCGAAGTTCCTGTTGGCCCAAAACACAACGGCCGGCGCGGAGTGTGATATCGCGCGCTATCCTTACCCCCGCGGCAAGCCTCCGAGTCAAATTTCTGGGCCACTATTCGCTTCAACCACTCCCTGTGGTAGCGAGTTCCACATTCTCACCACTCTCTGGGTAAAGAAGTTTCTCCTGAATTTCGATGAGACGTTAAACCGAGGCCCCTTCTGCCCTCTCAGGTGAACGTAAAAGATCCATTGGCACTATTTCGAAGAAGAGCAGGGGCGTTCTCCCCGGTGTCCTGGCCAATATTTATCCTTCAACCAACATAACAAAAATAGATGATCTGGTCAATATTACATTGCTGTTTGTGGGAGCTTGCTGTGCGCAAATTGGCTGCCGCGTTTCCTACATTACAACAGTGACCACACTTCAAAAAGTACTTAATTGGCTGTAAAGCGCTTTGAGACGTCCGGTGGTCGTGAAAGACGCTGTAGAAATGCTAGTCTTCTTCTTCTTCTGAATTCCCTCGCTCCCACATCCCTGGCTCTCAGTGGGAGCCGATGTTTCATTGGTGAATAGTAGTCATGGGCTCCGCCTAGTGGCCAGGGTGGGGATTGCGGTTAGACAGCCAAAGGGAAAGTTTTAAATCTTGCCTCTTTACAAATGGGGCCGCTGGGTACATCTGGACCCTTTCTGGTCGGGAATCTGACAACACACCTCGCCCCATCACTTGTGCCGTGAAGCACCCAACACCCCCGCCTCACCCCCCCCCCCCCCCCGCCTCCCCCTGCCCCGTCTGTGGATTTTGAAAGCCAAGCAATATTTATTTCGACCTTTCGGCATAGAAAAAGGCGCAAAGCGCTTCGTGGGGGCGTTCAGTAAAACAGATGTCGAGCCCAAGGAGGAGAGATGTCAGAGACTTGGTGAAGGAGACGGGCATTAAGGAGGGGAATGAGGTGCAGAGACGGAGCTTTTTAGGAGGAAATTTTCGAGTGGGACCTGCCACCAGAGGTGGGACGCTGAGAAGGGGGATGCGCAGGAGGGTGGAGTCAGAGGAACAGAGAGTCGGAGGGTGTTTGCAGGGCTGGAGGAGGTTACGGAGATAAAGGAAGGGTGAGGCCGTGGAGGGATTTGAAGAAGAGGCTGAAAGTTTTAAATTTGAGGCGCTGGGAGGCTGAGAGCCCGTGTTAGTCAACAGGGACAGAGGGTGATGGGTGAGTGGGACCTGGTGTTAAAATAAGGCACAGAGAGTAGAATTCTCATTGAGCTGGAGTTCATGAATGGAGGAAAGACAGATTGGAGTAGTTGAGTCTCGAGGTGACGAGAGGAGTGAAGCAAGGCTTCAGCGGTGGATGGGCCGAGCTCGGGGCATGGGGGAGACAGTGTTACGGAAGGGGCAGCAATGGGCGGTCTTTGCGACAGAGAGGAGATGGGAATGGAACCTCAGATGGAGGTCAAGCAGGACTCCGAACTTGCGAAGAGTCTGGGTAAGCTTGGGACAGGTGGATGGGCAGGTGGATGGAGTTAGTGGCATAGCTGTGGCGTCTGTAGCAAGGGAGTGGAGTCTGTGGGATGGGAGTGGAATCTGTGACGACAACAACAACAACTTCGATTTATATAGTGCCTTTAACGTAATAAAACATCCCAAGGACCATTGTCAAAACACCCAAAATTTGACACTGAGCCACATAAGGAGATGTTAGGGCAGGTGACCAAAAGCTTGGTCGAAGAGGTAGGTTTTAAGGAGCGTCTTAAAGGAGGAAAGAGAAGTAGAGAGGGGGAGAGGTTTAGGGAGGGAATTCCAGAGCTTCGGGCCTAGGCAGCTGAAGGCACGGCCACCAATGGTGGAGCGATTAAAATCGGGGATGTTCATAAGGCCAGAATAGGTGGAGCGCAGAGATCTCGGGGGATTATAGGGCTGGAGGAGATTACAGAGATAAGAAGGGGCGAAGGCAATCACTGAAACAGCAAGGAGAAAAAATATCTTAAAGCTTGGAGTGATTTCAGTTGGTTTGTACCTGCATGTACCAGTTATTCTATATAAATCTGACAAGACTGTAATTATTCCCATCTTAGGGTGCGTTCAGAATAATACCCGTAAAAAGCCATTTTGATTTTTGTCTTTTCCGAAGCTTGATGCACAAATTGATACGCGTTTACTGTCGAGTTTTGCGTAGGGGATGGCACATGTTGGTTTGGGAGGCAGGGTGGTCAGGCAAATAGCATGTCTTCAATAACAAGGGACAGCAGGGTTTGTGTTTGGAGACGCCAGTCCTGGCACAGAGTCTCACTCGGCGGGAGTGCCAGATCGGAGAAGCTGGCACGGAGATCAGTGCGTTGGATCTGTGGCGCTCCTGATTTTCCACTCGAAAATGCGCCAATCAGTCTCACCGATTCCCCGATCCGTGCTTCAGTTGGGTGGAGCTCTGAGCTGGGAGCGGCGCTTCTGAAAAACTTAACGGAATGCTTTCTCCAAGGTAACAGTTTCCTAATGTGCTTCTGCTCGAGCAATGCCGGCGAACACTCCTCTTCTGCAACTCATCCGTGCTTGTAACATCTACTTGGCAATTTTGGCGTAATGGAGGAGATCAGAAACCTGAGCCATGCAGAAAAACACAATAGATCTCCATTATAAGAAAAGAAAGACTTGCATTTCTACAGCGCCTTTCACGACCGCCAGACGTCTCAAAGCGCTGTACAGCCAATGAAGTACTTTTGAAGTGCAGTCACTGTTGTAATGTGGGAAACGCGGCAGCCAATTTGCGCACAGCAAGGTCCCACAAACAGCAGTGTGATAATGACCAGATCATCTGTTTTTGTTATGTTGGTTGAGGGATAAATATTGGCCCCAGGACACTGGGGATAACTCCCTATCTCTTCTTCGAAATAGTGCCATGGGATCTTTTACGTCCACCTGAGAGAGCAGACGGTTTAACGTCTCATCCGAAAGAAGGCACCTCCGACATATTATGGACCATAATCATTAGATGCGATAGCATGGAATCCCACATCTTAATCAATATAACCACCTTAATGTGACAGTTACCAGCTGGATTTGCGCCAGACTCCAAATCGAAGGCCAGATTGCATGGGTAAAACGAGAACTTAAAAAAAACTAGGCTCTGCTTATAAATTCACAAGATTTGAAAGCTGGGGTAAGTTATGTACTGCCTCTACACATACAGAGAGAAACTATTTCCTCTGGTGGGGGGGAGGGGAGTCCAGAACAAGGGGGCACAACCTTAAAATTAGAGCCAGGCCGTTCAGGGGTGATGTCAGGAAGCACTTCTTCACACAACGGGTAGTGGAAATCTGGAACTCTCTCCCCCTGAAAGCTTTTGATACTGAGAACCAATTGAAAAGTTCAAAACTGAGATTGATAGATTTTTGTTAGGCAAGGGTATTAAAGGTTACGGAACCAAGGCGGGTGGATGGAGTTGAGGTACAGAGCAACCACGATCTAATTGAATGGCAGAACAGGCTCGAGGGGCTGAATGGCCTCCTCCTGTTCCGATGCTCCCATAACTGTTCAGAAATGGTTCAGGGTAATCCCGATCAAAAAAGCAGTGATCATTTGTGAGCTAAATTATACCAACAGGCTGACACTCCAGTGTAGTGCTGAGGGAGCGCTGCACTGTCGGAGTTGCCGTCTTTCGGATGAGACGCCAAACCGAGGCCCCGTCTGCTCTCTCAGGTGACGTAAAAGATCCCACTGCACTAATTCGAAGAAGAACAGGGGAGTTACCCCCGGTGTCCTGAGGCCAATATTTAATCCCTCAACCAACATCACTAAAAAGCACAGATTATCCTGTCATTTATTTCATCGCTCTTTGTGGGAGCTTGTCGTGTGCCAATTGTCTGCCGCGTTTCCCCGCATTACAAGTGACGACACTTCAAAAAAAAGTACTTCATTGGCTGTAAAGCGCTTTGGGACGTCCTGAAGTTGTGCAAGGCGCTATAGAAATGCAAATCTATCTTGCTTTCTTAAACTATTCAAGTGCTTCTGAATGGGGTTGTCTCACTGAAACCCCCTACTGGATTCTATGAACAAATGCAGACATATTACATTATAATTAAATACAAATGACTACAGGCTTAACAAACACGCAGTTTAAAATGGCAGTGTCCCAGGATACTACACCTAAACAACAGCTCATTTTCCCTTCATTTCCCTCCGGTGAGGGGACAGATGTGTTTTCTCTAATTATCTGCTGATCGGCATCAGGAGATGTATTAACGTAATTGGTGCATTTGTCCTAATTAACTGAAGGAAATTGCTGCACGCCTTCCTAACTTTAAGGGCGAAAGTGCAACTGTCAGCAAGAAGGAAGAAAAAGGAACTGACAGTCGACAAACGAACAAAAAAAAATATATATATTAATTCTTAATAGACCCCGGCTTTGAAGAGGTCCTTCAAAAAAAAGGGAAAGAAAATAGGGAATGTAAAGATGTTTTGGAGCATTTGATCAAACTGATAATTATTTAAATAGGCAAAATTATTACAGGCCAATTATTGCAAGCTTTTCAACCTTAGAGAACAGGAAGAGACGATCTCGAGGGGGGGATAAAAAGGAATTCCGCTGGGGATTTGTAGGGTTGCAAGTGGGGGAAAGAGAAGTTTGAGCGTCACGGGGTGCGCAGTTGTTGTGAGGCTTGGGGTTAATCATTTCAAAGGCTAGCGAAGGTAAATAACACGAGTTGAATTGTGTTCGTTGCAGCTTTTAGCACTCTGAGTCGTGACTGTGAAAAAGGCACCAACGCAATTTGATTAACGCCAACAAACAACAGCCAATCCACTCAGGCCTGAAGTAATGATCCCATCGTTCTTCCGAAGCACTCAATGGGCTACTTAACGCCTTCCCCTCACGCACCGCTCCCCCCCCCCCCCCCCACGCCCCCACCACCCCCCGGCCCACTTCATCCCCTACAAATCACGGTACGCCCTAGAGTCCAGCTGCAACGAGTGCAAGCGCGCTTAAAAAAAATGGCTCCCGACCGAAGCCAGCTTCAGCGAGGACGCTATCTATGGAAGTGGCGGTGAGCGCGCCATCGCGGGTTGGCGCGGGCGCCCGGCTGGTGGGCGAGGCCAAGCGCCCAGCCTTAGAAAACAAGGCACACAAAGCGTGGTATAACCGCAAGGGGCGGTGTCGCAGATGGCAACGTGACTGTGGTAGGAGGTCCTGGGGAAAGGACGTGACTTAAAGGTAAAAGCATGAACGGTACCGTAAAGTAGGGCCGCTTTAAAAGATATATCCAAAATTATTGTACTCAGGGCAAGGATTTAGCAAATTAGAAAAAAAAGGAAGAACTTGCATTTCAGGAAGACGGAAATCCAATCCTATGTTCTCCTTAGAGCAGAGAAGGTTAAGGGGAGACCTAATAGTGGTTTTCAAAATAATGAGGGGTTTGATAAAGCAAGTTGGGAGAAACTGTTTCCTCTGGTAAGTGACCAGAGGCCATAAATTTAATAATAATTGAACCAGAGGGGAAATGAGGAGAAATGTTTTCACACAGAGGGTTGTTGCGATCTGGAACGCACGGCCTGAAAGGCTGGTGGAAGCAGATTCCAGAGGAACTTTCAAAAGGCAATTGGACGTGGACTTCAAGAGGAGAAATCGGCAGGGTTATGGGGAAAAAGCTGGGATGTGGGACTAAATTGGACAGTTTTTTCAAAGAGCCGGCACAGGCAGGACGGGCCGGATGGCCTCCTATGCTGCGAGATTCTATGATTCTAACAGTCGCGTGTAATGGAAATGCAGTACCCAGATGGATAAGTGCGCTTTACACTCATAATGAACCATCTGTTGTCTCCACAGAGCAAGAAGAGCCCAATGGACCACCAGCTGCACTCAACGAACCTCACACCACTCAGCACCACTTGACAGTGCGAGCACCGGCACAGTGACACAGCCTGTAGATGCAGACATTGATGAGAAAATACAGGGTGAAGATGCGGTGATGATTAATGAGGGACCAGTTGGTACAGGGTGGAGTTTCATCGTGGCGGCTTTCCCTTGCGCCTAGTACGAGGATACAGATTTAGCCAGCTTTTTTCAAACGCAAGGTGTTAAAGCGTATTGACAGCCAATGCAGTGCCTTTTTTTGAAGTGTTAGCCACTGTTGTACTGTCAGAAAATGCGGCACTCAATTTGCGCACAGCAAGCTCCTGCAAGCAGCAATGAAATAAATGACCAAATCATCTGTTGCCGCTTCATCATAACCACCGCTCCCATTTTTTCGGACAGCGGCTGTTGGTAATGATTCTGCTATTACCTCCTCTAGATCCATCTTTTGTTTCTTTACTTGTCCCATTGCCACCCCCCTTTGGCCTTGCACCACCATCCCTTTTGTCATTTACTCACTCCTGCCTTCCATCCTATCACAGACCTTCCCTTTTTGTTCTTTCCTTCCCTCCCCCACTTTTCCCGGCCTCTGCACTTGCTTAAAACCTGTTACATCTCTTAACTTTTTCCAGTTCTGACGAAAGGTCATCGACCTGAAACATCAACTCTGTTTCTCTCTCCACAGATGCTGCCCAACCTGCTGAGTATTTCCAGCATTTTCTGTTTATGCATCTGTCTCAGGTGTTGGTTGAGGGACACATATTGGCCAGGACTCTGGGGCGAACCAGAGTCTATATTGACTCTTTGCACACACATCGGAGGATGGTCTGGGTGGCATGGAGATGTCCAGCATCCAGACATACGCTGCTATCTCCCATGCCAGTAATGTGCCAAAGCACCAGTTGTCACAACAGTGACAATTACAATGGAGGCCTCAATTATACAGGCAATAGGCACATTACGAGCCTCTCTTTGGGGCGTTGCTGCTTTGGAGTCATGGTGGTCACAACGCAGTGACAGCCAGCTTCAACTAGCTTGGAGGATTTAACCGCGACAGAGGGATTGTGAAACCTCTTAGGCGCCTCCTGTTCTGTGTACGTGGAGTCTCATGCGGAGCTAACTTTGCTAGTCGCACGGTGTGAATGTAGCACTGGTGCAGCTGGTTGGCGCACATATTCGCAGCAGTTCCATGCTATCTCATAGCCCTGAACTCGTGATGGTGGCCACTGAGCCCACAGCGACCCTTAACGTTCGAGACACCTGGCACTTATACAGGTCCTTGGATGTCAAGGACTTGGAGAGGGTGCAGAGGGGATTTACTAGGATGGTACCAGGGATGAGAGAATTCAGTTACGTTGAGAAACTGGCAAAGCTGGGGTTTTTCTCCTGAGAGCAGAGAAGGTTAAGGTGAGATTTAGTAGAGGTGTTCAAAATCATGAGGGGTTTTGATAGAGTAAACTGCCTCCCCTGGCACGAGGGTCGGTAAGCAGAGGACAGAGATTGAAGGTAACTGCAAAAGAGCCAGAGGGGGAAGATGAGGAGAATTTTCTTTACGCAGCGAGTTGTTGTGATCTGGACATGCGCTGCCTGAAAGGGCGGTGGAAGCAGATTCAATAGTAACTTTCAAAAGAGAATTGGGATAAATACTTGAAGGGGAAAAAATAGCTATGGGGAAGAGTGGGACTAATCGGATCGCTTTTTCAAAGAGCTGGCACAGGCAGGATGGGCCGAATGGCCTCCTTCTGAGCTGTATGATTCTATGAGGTCCATCGGGATAAGTCGCTGAGACAACTAACGGGCCTTACATAACTCCTGTAACTTCACAGCCACCAGCTGCTCCCTCGGGTAGAGGAGCATGTAGTAGGAAAGAAAGAATTTGCATGTGTACACAGCGCCTTTCATGTCCTCGGGATCTCGCAAGGTGCTTCACATCCGATGAACTGCTTTCGAACTGCGGTCACTGTTGTGCTGCAACAAACACGGCGGCCAATTTGAGCACAGCGAGATCCCACAAAGGGTAAATGAGGCCAGCGAGCAGATAACTCGGGTGGTTTCTCAGCTTCACTGCCTGGTGGAGCGAACAGATTGTCCACTTGCTGTAGAACCCGCCCGGTTTTCATCCCGAACAACAGTATGAAATTTGGTCCGAGTTCGACAATGGGCGGGGGAGTTAGTTGCTGCACCAAGTTACCAGCCAAGGGGTGATGTCGAAAGGAACCCCATCTGTTTTTAATGATGTTGGTTGAGGGATGAATGTTGGCCCAGAGCTCCAGTAGAACTCCCTGCTCTTCTTCGAAATTGTGCTTTTACCAACAACTTGTATTTAAATAGCACCTTTAACGTAGTAAAACATTCCAAGGTGCTTCACAGGAGCGATTATCAAACAAAATTTGACACCGAGCCACATAAAAAGATATTATCACAGGTGACGGTAGGTTTTAAGGTGCACCTTAAAGGAGGCGATAGAGGTGGCGAGACGGAGAGGTTTAGGGAGGGAATTTCAGAGCTTAGAGCCCAGGTAGCTGAAGGCACGGCCGCCAATGGTGGAGCGAAGGAAATCGGAGATGCGCAAGAGGCCAGAATTAGAGGAGCGCAGAGATCTCGGAGGGTTGTAGGGCTGGAGGAGGTTACAGAGATAGGGTGGGGCGAGGCCATGGAGGTAGTTGAAAATAAGGTTTAAAATTTTAAAATCGAGACGTTGCTGGACCGGGAGTCAATGTAGTTCAGCGAGCGCAGGGGGTGATGGTTACGCCCACGTTAACAGGCTGACGGGGCCTCGGTTTAACATCTCATCAGAAAGACGGCTCCTCCGACAGTGCAGAGCTCCCTCAGTGCTGCACTGGGAGTGTCGGTCTACGTTATGTGCTTAAGGCCTGCGGCACAGCTCGAACCCAGGAACTTCCACCTCGAAGAACGAGAGTGCTTCCAGTGAGCCAAGCTGACACTTAGTGATGGGGCACAGCGACAGTCAGCCCGGAGAAGATCACAACAAAGGGCAAACGTGTGGAAATACATTAACACAAACACAAGGAACACTTAATAAAATGAATTCAGTTCTGATATATATTGGACTCAGTTATTCTTTCATTGCGCGGGAAAATAAAGCCATCTAAAGGTCGAAACATACGCAGGAGAACAAGAATGGTTAAAAGCAATTCGGTGATTGCAGATATGTCAAAAAATGAATAATAGTGCCCATTTGCACTGCCCATTGGAATAGCTGGGCATTGACGCCGGGAATTTCCTTGGGGATGGGAGAGGGGGGAGTACTCCCGATCCATCGCTGTAACTTCAGTGGAAGATCAGTGGAAACAGTACCTCTCCGGGGTAACTGCCAAAGCCATGCCGGCCGATCGGAGGAAGCACCCTCGAGGAAAAGGGAAAGAAAGAACTTGCATTTCTATAGCGCCTTTTAGGACCTCGCAGCCAGTGAAGTACTTTTTGAAGTGCAGTCACTGTTGTAATGTAGGAAACACGGCGGCCAATTTGCGCACAGCAAGCTCCCACAAACAGCAATGCGATAATGACCAGATTTAGTGATGTTGATGTTGAAAGTCCCGGCGTAAGACCCTCACGCAGCCCTCTCCCCCCGCCTGTTGTGCTCCTAGTTCCTGCTGAGGTGCACGTGGTGGGACATGTGAGGAGACAGGGCGCTCCCTAACTGCCCTCGGTACAACGCGTGACAACGGCGCTGACTCCCTGAGGTGTCTCCGGTGGCTGCCTGGAAGGTCCTGTCGGTCTACAAGTTAAGGACAAACTTGCCCGGACAAAATCTTTGCCAAAAAAAAAAAGAATTAAGAGATGCGCAGACGAGGCAACAGCCCCCCTCCCCCCACTTCCATCCCAGACATATCTGAATGCATTCATGTCTGATAATTAGTGTATAAATATATCATAACACAGGCTGATGTTGTATAGCGTGCAATCAGAGAGCAAATTAGTAATTAGCTGGGGTGGGGGGGGGGAGCAGCCTCTTGGTACTGCTCATCTGTGCACATCGCAGCGTGTACCAGGTACAGCATGAACAGAAGCAGTTTTGCTGGCTCATCGCAATTAAAACGCTTACAGCCTTTAAGTGAGATCGCCAGGTGCAGTAGCAGTGCTGTCATCACTGGTGATTCCACCTCACTTTTCATGCAGCGCGGCGGCTTTTTTTTAAAATTCACTCACGGGATGTGGGCGTTATTGCCCATCCCTAGTTGCCCTTGAGAAGGTGGTGGTGAGCCGCCTTCTTGAACCGCTGCAGTCCCGTGCGGTGAAGGTACTCCCACAGTGCTGTTAGGGAGCGAGTTCCAGGATTTTGACCCAGCGACGACGAAGGAACGGCCGATATATTTCCAAGTCAGGATGGTGTGTGACTCAGAGGTGGAACTTGGAGGTGGCAGTGTTCCCATGCGCCTGCTGCCCTTGTCCTTCGAGGTGGCGGAGGTCGTGGGTTCGGGAGGTGCTGTGGAAGAAGCCTTGGCGAGTTGCTGCAGCGCATCTTGTAGCTGGGACACACTGTCTGCTTTGCCGGGTTTATGCTCGCTGGTGCTCCCTCACCGCACGGTGTGGCTTTTTTTTAAAGAAGGTCGACCCCAGTGAGCGTGCAGCCTTGTTTCAGCGCCCCAGCTGATGCTGCAGAGATGATGCGTTCCCATGATCCAGTAGGCTACGGAGCATGCTCAGTGAAGGGAAAGCCCGGGGAACGCCTGCCTGAACTGAGCGGTGGTGACTGTTTCAGAGGGGCATAAATAAAAGTAACAGACCATTAGCGCGATGTATTCCGAACGTCGATGGTTATTATTGCGTCGTGGTTTGAGTTCTGGTCCAATTGTTTCCATGTTAGTGTGAATGAGCGTTGAGAATGTTCCTCACTCTCTTAACCCTGTAAAGAAAATAATTCCACCATAAAACTATTGGTCCCTTTAGAACCAGTGCCCATATTTTTATCCCAGTTTTCACCTCTCCTCTCCTAACCTTAGATAGAGTGGATAGGAAGGACCTATTTCCCTTTGCAGAGAGGTCAATAACCAGGGGGCATAGATTTAAAGTAATTGGTAGAAGGATTAGAGGGGAGTTGAGGAGAACTTTTTTCACCCAGAGGGTGTTGGGGGTCTGGAACTCACTGCCTGAAAGGGTGGTAGAGGCAGAAACCCTCATCACATTTAAAAAGTACTTGGATGTGCACTTGAAGTGCCGTAACCTACAGGGCTACGGACCAAGAGCTGGAAAGTGAGATTAGGCTGGATAGCTCTTTGTCGACCGGCATAGACACGATGGGCTGAATGGCCTCTTTCTGTGCTGTAAATTTCTATGATTCTAGGCGCTAACATTTTGGTTCCACGGGTACTGGCAACCCTCCAGTACATCACCCAAGTTGGCTAGTTCTCACATATAAACCTCGATAAGAGAGCTTTAACAGAATATTCAACTGTGGAAGGCCTGGTGTCCATGTCAAACCTCCGCTAAATGTTCATGCCCATGTCTTTCCAGCAACCAAGGTTAGGAGCCCTGGATGAATTTGCCCCCTCCCCTCCTTCTTAACCTGGGGGTCACTGAGGTTCATTGAAGCACTCTTACTGCCAA
This sequence comes from Squalus acanthias, assembly GCA_030390025.1. NCBI lineage: Eukaryota > Metazoa > Chordata > Chondrichthyes > Squaliformes > Squalidae > Squalus > Squalus acanthias. Next base: position 209,259,029 of record CM059426.1, on the reverse strand, counting down.
TCCAACTGAGGTCAACTAACTCAAGACAGACTAGGATTCGATCCTAGGACTTTCTTGGGTTGAATGTCTCTGCTCTGCATCTAATCACTGATGGGAGCTACAAGACTGCATTAAGACATCATTTGTTGATGAGACTGTGAATACATTTGGTTTAATTCAGTCGTGTTGTGCCTGGTAATACTTATTCATGATGATATGAGTGATTCAGAGTTTACAAGTTGTCACAGTGCAGCGTGATCTCTTAAATTCAAGGTGGAGTGGTTGAAAAACGAAGAAGTCATCGACCCGGTGGCGGATCGGAACTTCTACCTGACCATCGACCACAATCTGATCATCAAACAGGCCCGACTGTCTGACACCGCTAACTACACATGTGTCGCCAAAAACATAGTGGCCCGCCGGAGAAGCACCACAGCTACCGTCATCGTCTACGGTAAGTTAACACACGATACCGAGACAGGCTATCGTAACTATTGATAGATGCACGATCGGTACCGGTTGCACACAGCGTTTTATCATACAGTGCTGCAGCACACAGAGTAACGACAACACGGGAGTGAGACACAGGCCGGAATTTTAATCTGGAGGCAGGTAGGGAGTGGGGGTGGGGGGGGGCTAGAAAGCTGTCGGGAAACCCGGGAGAATGGGTTTCCCGTAGGCCCTGATTACCATTTGAAAGATCTGTTTCCCACCCACCCTGTTTGCAGCCAGCCAGATGGGCGGCGGGGGGGGGGGGGGGGGTGCAATCGGAGGCCTTGGGGGATGTCCGATCGCTGGGACAGGGTGAGGCAGGGACGCTGGATCCAGCAGGTCAATGGAAAGGCACTGACCTCCTGGATCCAGCAGTCCTCACCTTCCTTTAGCGGGCGGGTTCCCCGAGGCCCGGGAAAACCGACCAGCCGGAGTTAAATTTTTAATGGTGGTTCGCCACAAGGCACGCAGCCTCATTATAATATTTAAATGGGCGACCCGCCTCCTGGCAGCGGGTTGGTTGCCCGCCCTCCCCACCCCCCCCCGTCCCACCTCCGTTAAAACCGGAAGGAGGCGGGTTGGGGATTCAGCTTTTAACACTTAACCTCCCACCCGACCCCAACCCACGCGGTTTTTGGGAGTTAAAATTCCCCCCAGAGTAATGGAGATATGTGAAATTATCCCTTGAGTCAGAAGACTTTAGTGGAGAAATGGTTACGGTGAATGTTACAGGAAGTGTGCACTATACAAAAGACTCTTACTACTCTATAGAAGAAGATTTAGATACTTTGGAATCCACGTGATTAAATTTCAGTTAATTATACCATCTTAAACCCCTTCAATTAAACGATTTCATTGAAGTGTTATTTCCAGGTAATCAGCTACAAATTAAATTGTGGTAATCCAGTCATGTCATGTCACAAATCTAATCCTTCAGTGAGGATCTATTTGTTAGAGTCCCCTGGATTTTTGCATCCACAATGTCACCGATTGAAAATTTTGTCGAGAGGCAGTTTAGTGTATTAGTCCAAAAACTGGACCTACTATTAAGTGACATCTGACTGCGGTAAATTGGAGTTATTTAGAAAATGGATTAAGGGCTTTGCTTAATTTATAATCTACTGCACTCGTTCCTGTTTAAGCAGGTCTGCTTTTGCTGTTTAACAGCTCACTTCAGTAGTTTACTCACTTCTGAAGAGACAGCCTGCGAAAGCAATAAAATGGTACACGTTGTCTTATTAGAATAGTCCTGTAACTGGCAGAGTATAACCCGAGTTTAATCTCTCTCTGCAGCAATAATTGCTCCAGGAACCCTTTATGTATTATGACTCCCCTATAAAATGAAAGCCAAGCTATAAATAACAGTGACCCACGGATTCTGCATTTCCCTTCACGCTCTACTGATACGAAGGATAATTTCCCATGCCTTCATTATTCAGTGTATAATCACTCCTGTGTCTCATTTACTGTGTGTGATCATTCCCACATCTGCATTGCTCAGTGTGTGATCACTCCCACATCTGGATTGCTCAGTGTGTGATCACTCGCACATCTGGATTGCTCCGTGTGTGATAATCCCCACATCTGGATTGCTCAGTGTGTGATCACTCGCACATCTGGATTGCTCAGTGTGTGATCACTCGCACATCTGGATTGCTAAGTGTGTGATCATTCCCACATCTGGATTGCTCAGTGTGTGATCATTCCCACATCTGGATTGCTCAGTGTGTGATCACTCGCACATCTGGATTGCTCCGTGTGTGATCATTCCCACATCTGGATTGCTCAGTGTGTGATCACTCGCACATCTGGATTGCTAAGTGTGTGATCACATCCACATCTGGATTGCTCAGTGTGTGATCATTCCCACATCTGGATTGCTCAGTGTGCGATCACTCGCACATCTGGATTGCTCAGTGTGTGATCATTCCCACATCTGGATTGCTCAGTGTGTGATCACTCGCACATCTGGATTGCTCAGTGTGTGATCATTCCCACATCTGGATTGCTCAGTGTGTGATCACTCGCACATCTGCATTGCTCAGTGTGTGATCATTCCCACATCTGGATTGCTCAGTGTGTGATCACTCGCACATCTGGATTGCTCAGTGTGTGATCATTCCCACATCTGGATTGCTCAGTGTGTGATCACTCGCACATCTGGATTGCTCAGTGTGTGATCACTCTATCAAGACCCTTCAGTGGGGAAACTGACCCTGTTGACCCTGCTGTAATAATGCACCTGTGACCGTCCCTCACCAACGCCCCCCCCCCACCCCCCGCCCCCCAACCCTTGCTACATTTGTGGAGAGCAAACTGGCTATCACTGCAACTGGTCCCTGCAGTGACCTGCAAGGAAGTAGAGGCCTAAACAGATGTTGATCACTTCTCTGGCCACAGGCAGTGTTATAGAATCATAGAAACGTACAACACCGAAGGAGGCCATTCGGCCCGCCGTGCCTGTGCTGGCTCTTTGAAAGAGCAGTCATGCATTGTCCCACATCCCCACTTGTTGTCCATAACCCTGTCAGTTCCTCGTCCTCAAGAACCCGTCCAACTCCCTTTTAAAATTATTGATGGAATCAGCTTCCACCAGCTTTTCAGGGAGAGCGTTCCAGATCTTGACATCTCTCTGAGTGAAAAACATTCTCCTCACCTCCCCGCTAGATCTTTTTCCAATGATTTTAAATCTATGACCTCGAGTTATTGACCCACTCGCCAGAGGGAATAGTTTTTCCTGATTTACTCTTTCAAAACCTCTCATCATCTTGAAAACCTCTATTAGGTCACCTCTTAACCTTCTCTGTTCCAAGGAGAGCAGTCCTAACTTTTCCAACCTCTCCTCATAACTGAAGTCCCTCATCCCTGGTAACATCCTGGTAAACCTCCTCTGCACCCTTTCTAATGCGTTAACTGGCTTCCACTTACCCTCAGGCTCTGGGGGCAAGACTAGAGAAGCTGGGATTGTTCTCCTTAGAGCAGAGAAGATTAAGTGGAGATTATGGAGGGTTTTGATAGAGTAAATACAGGGAAACTTTTTCCACTGGCAGGAGGGTTGGAAACCAGAGGAAACAGAGTTAAGATAATTGGCAAAAGAACCAGAGGGGAAATGAGGAGAAATTACTCAGCGAGTTGTGATCTGGAATGCGCTGCCTGAAAGGGTGGTGGGAGCAGATTCAATAGTAACTTTCTGAAGGGAATTGGATATATGTTTAAAAAGGAAAAATGTGCAGGGCTATGGGGAAAGAGCAGGGGAGTTTCACTAATTGGATGGCTCTTTCAAAGAGCCGGCACAGGCACGATGGGCCGAATGGCCTCCTTCCGTGCTGTTTGATTCTATATTTATCCATTGCTAAATATTTGTGCCTGGCCTGTTGATGCAATGAAATCATAGCAGCAGGCAGGGGGACAAAACACCTCTAATGCCATCCAGCATCTCTGGCAGCACTTCTGTTTTCTAAATGATGAGAAACTAGGAACTCCAGTGGAGCAAAGAGCTTTGGGAGTCCGATTACACAAATCATTAAAAGCTAGGAGACAGGTACAAAAAGCAATTAAAAAGGCTAATGGAATATTGGCCTTTATCTCAAGGGGGCTGGAGTAGAAAGTTGTATCGAGCCTTGGTCAGACCCCATCTGGAGCACTGTGATCAGTTCTGGGCACCGCACCTCAGGAAGGATATATCAGCCTTGGAGCGGTTGCAGCGCCGATTCACCTAAATGATACTGAGGCTTAGAAGGTTAAATTATGAGGGCAGGTTGCATAATCTTGGCTTGTATTCCCTTGAGTATAGAAGATTAAGCGGCGATCTAATTTAGTTGTTTAAAATGGTAAAAGTATTCGATCAGGTAGATAGAGAGAAACTATTTCCTCTGGTGGGGGGAGTCCAGAACAAGGGGGCCTAACCTTAAAATTAGAGCCAGGCCGTTCAGGGGTGATGTTAGGAAGCACTTCTTCACACAAAGGGCTGTGGAAATCTGGAACTCTCTCCCCCAAAGGGCTGTGGATGCTGGGGGTCAATTGGAGCTTCCAAGATTGAGATGGGTAGATGTTTGTTAGATAAGTGTATCAAGGGATAGGGAGCAAAGGTGGGTAAATGGAGTTGGGGTACAGATCAGCCATAAGCTAATTGAATGGCAGAACAGGTTCGAGGGGCTGAATAGCCTCCTCCTTGTTCCTGATGTTCTGTGTTCTCTGCTCTTGCTGCTCCTTCGCTCAGTCAAGTGACAGGGGAGCATTGAAAGCTATGCCCATCACGGTGAAGATTCTGACCACACAATGTGATTGAAACTGCTGCCGTTGCCTTCACCTTGCGGACACGCAGGAGCGAGCGTGAGCCCGCCTCATAGGGTTGAGATTGGCACACCACCAGCTCAAGAGCCTCACGGGGATTTAATGATACGCATTCGACCAGCAGAAATGGCACCGAGTCACATACCGGTTGCTCAGTATCGCTCGGCCCCCACAAACCCTACACCGGCAACATTTTCTAGGCTATAATCACTGGAGGATTAGTCCATCATCAATGACTTTTTTGCTCCAGATAACAGGGTTATTAATTTCAAGAGATCCCGTGGCACTATTTCAAAGAAGAGAAGGGGAGTTCTCCCCGGTGTCCTGAGGCCAATATTTCTCCCTTAACCAACATCACTAAAAAAACAGATTATTCCGGCCATTTATCTCATTGCTGTTTGTGGGAGCTTGCTGTGCGCAAATTGGCTGCCGTGTTTCCTACATTACAAAAGTGACTGCTCTTCAAACAAAAGTACTTAATTGGCTGTAATGTGCTTTGGGACGTCCTGAGGTCGTGAAAGGTGCTAGAGTCTTTCTTTTCTTTTAATATATTTTAATATTAAGGATATTCATCTTTATTCCAGTCCCAGAAAAAAAATCCTTAATACTTGTAGCCACAGAATGTGCAGTGCATGAAAAATGTTATTTATTAACAACATTCTATAGCGCTTCATAATTTAGTTAGGAAGTTCTAGTGTAAGTTAAAATTGGATCTGCACGTATTGAATTGGAGTTTTGCGCTTTGGTTCTCAATCCTTGCAGACGCTGTCTTAATTGCATCTCACCCTCTTCCCTTCTCCCCCCCCCCCCCCAGTTAACGGTGGCTGGTCGACATGGACAGAGTGGTCTATCTGTAACAGTCGATGCGGGAGGGGCTACCAGAAACGTACGCGCACCTGCACCAATCCCGCACCGCTCAACGGAGGGACCTTCTGCGAGGGACAGAGCATCCAGAAAATTGCCTGCACCACCATGTGCCCCGGTAAATGTGAACCTCACCAGACTCACTATTGCCCACTCGCCTTACCGCACCGTGAGATATTCTCTTCTCGTACCCATGCTAATGCCTCACAATTTGGCTCTTTCAAATATTGGTATGCAAAATGGCTAATGCATTTGTACGGAATTCCTGCGCCTTATATTTCAGTGCAGACATTGTCCCATTTAAATTAAACTGGGGAGCACCTCCATTGAAATAGCAAACACATTTCATATCACTTAACATTTAGGTGCATGAGTAGTCAATGAAAGCTCTACCTTGCAGCATCTGAAAAACGTCTTCTCTCGTAGTGTCTACACTGGACTATTGATTAGTGCTTAGACTAGATTGTTGTCTTGTAATACTATACTAGGCAATTGACTTCCAGTGCTTAGATGAGATATTGACTTGTAATTCTGTACTAGACTATTGACTTATACTGCTTATTGTCTTCTAACGCTAAGCAATTGACTTGCAGTGCCCATAAAAGGTATTGGGGAGATTTCCGTTATCACTGACTGGGCGGTAATCTGGCGAAGTGCCCTCCCTTTACAGACCCTGGCCTATTTTCATTGCATGGAAATAAATGGAATGAAAATCAGGAAGGTTCTGTAAAGGGCTGGCGATCAAGGAACACAGGAACAGGAGTTGGTCATTCAGCCCCACGAGCCTGTTCCCACCATTCAATTAGATTATGACTGATCTGTACCTTAACTCCATTTACCCGCCTTGGATCCATAACCCTTAATACCCTTGCCTAACAAAAATCTATCTATCTCTTTTTGGAATTTTTCAATTGGTCGATATCCACAGCTTTTTGGGGGGAGAGAGTTGCAGATTTCCACTACCCTTTGTGTGAAGAAGTGCTTCCTGACATCACCCCCTGAACGGCCTGGCTCTAATTTTAAGGTTGTGCCTCCCTTGTTCTGGACTCTCCCACCAAAGAGGGAATAGTTTCTCTCTATCTACCCGATCAAATCCTTTAATCATCTTGAACACCTCAATTAGTTCACTCCTTAATCTTCTATATCTGCTCCACAAGATAACCACTCAGGCAGTGAAAATGAAAATCTACCCCACTCCTCTTAATGCTATACTGGTTTGTTATACTAGACTTAGTGGGGCTGATTTTAGCATCCTCGAGATGAGGTATAACGGATGATTTAAGAATGGACTGAGATCGATCCCAATGGATTGCCACCCATTTAACGCCACGTGCAAGTTTTCAATGAGACTTGAGCAGGTGGCAGAAGGTTCCTGCCCTAAATAGGCAGGAACATCATAAAGTGAAGGGGAGGTGATATCATCTGATGCCAACAGCTTTTTGCATAGCTTAAAATACTTCTCTTCATCATGTCCACAGTACTCGGATGGCTACAGATCCGATGCTTAATGTTTGAGTGCCATAACACCGCCTGTTGTTGTAAAGGCTGCCGCGGATGGGACTTGTATGCCTTGGGCTCCTTCCAGGCAGCCACAGGGATCATCGCAACATCATCAGTCAATCTGTACTCCACACGACTATAAAGCAGGTGACTGATGTGTTGGTTGCCAGGGCAAACTACTTTTGCCATTTTCCCAATGACAACAAGAAACCCGCGACCTCTACCACCTGGAGGGAGAAGGGCAGCAGGCACATGGCAACACCACCACCTGCAAGTTCCCCTCCAAGTCACACAACATCCTGACTTGGAAATGTATCGGCCGTTCCTTCATCGTCGCTGAGTCAAAATCCTGGAACTCCCTCCCTAACAACACTGTGGGAGCACCTTCACCACACGGACTGCAGCGGTTAAAGAAGGCGGCTCACCACCACCTTCTCGAGGGCAATTAAGGATGGACAGTAAATGCTGGCCTCGCCAGCGACGCCCACATCCCATGAACGACAAAAAAAACTGCAGTCGAGGGCTTTGCTCAGATTGTAGGACATCCCAATGTCCAGGGCATGGTAAATTGCACCTGTGTAGCCCTGCATGGTCCAGGCGGCAATAGTAGAGTTCATGAACAACAAGGGCTTCCAGTCCCATTAATGTGCAATTCATCCGTGAGCCTCTGCACAGGATCATGCAGGTGGATACCCACTTTCCTCGTAATAGTCATGAGCTCTAACTTTTGATAATTCACCATTATTCCACCCCCCCCCCCCCCCAATTGCTTGACCCTGGAATAAAGTGCAACGGCAGCTCCTTGGAGGCTAAGAGCCACCCACTGCAGCCCTAGCTTTTGATAGCGGTGCAGCATCTACATATTCCTGCCCAACACTGATACAATGAGATCCATGCATCAATGAGAACCATCATTGAACGCATAATAGGAAAGGTGAAGGAGAGACTCGAGATATTGACGTATCTGGGAGCTTCCTCCAGTAAAGGTCAGCCAATGTGTCATCATGGTATGTTGTACGCTGCACAACTTTGCTATGCGGTACAGATTAACAATTCGTCTGCCAGAGTAGCCTGGCGCCCCTCCAGAGGGAAGAGGACCTCCTTTCTCTGCTGCACTTGTTCCAAATAAAATCTTCACTGTTCCGTATGAAAAACAAGGTGCTCGTTTGCATCGCTTATCAATTGCAATCCTGCCACTGCACCGTTGCACACTTTTGGTCAACAGCGCCCCTTTAAGCTGTGCATGGGCCTTCAGACCCGAATAGGCTAACGCTTCCCACCATCCCCCCTCCCCAAATGGGCAGAGAGCCAATCGCAGGTTTCTCTCACTCCTGCAGCTCGCCCACTTTATGTTAATCAGGATGAGCTTGGAAACTCGGTGGGACTGGAGATGATGCATTCAGACAGGTGCTAGTCCTGGCGCGCTCGCCTCCCACTGATTCCAACACAGGATACTAGAATCAGCATCTACATCTCATGATGCTACACTGCACTCTTGTCCTGTAACGCTATGCTATTGGCTTGTTGTCCTAGATGATTGAGTTGCAACACTTCTACTGGACTGTTGACTTTTAATTACTTACTGACTGGTAATACTAAAACCCTCGTTCCCGTCCCACTCGCTCCACCCACCACTGCCTCATTGGACTCTGCCAGTGGGTAAACAATCATTGCCCCTCTCTGCTTTCCCTCCAGAACGACCGATCGCTCGGAAACAAGGCCCTTGCCATTCACTATCTTGTGATGGGCGATGGCACTGACATCCTGGCTTTGACTGAAACTTGGCTGACACCTTGCCCCTTACCGTATCCTCTCTGCCTGGCTGTATTTTCTACTACCTGCCCCCTCGGTGGCAGTGTGGCACACCTTAGTCACTCCTCCTACTCCTCTGGTACCTTCTCCTCCATCGAGCGCCTCACCTTGTTCCATCCCTCTCGCCTATTCTTTGCTGTCTCCTGCCTGCCCCCCACCCCCAAGCCCCACCCAGGATTTCACCCAATAATCGCACTCTTTCCTCCCAAAACCTTTGCTCTGAGCATCTTCCTCATCCTCTGTGACTTCAATCTCCATCTCCACTCTCCTCTGAATTCACTGCCCTCCTGTCCTCTTTAAACCTCTCCCTCCATATAAAATCTCCTTCATGGCTACCACCTCGATCTTGAATTCTCCCATGGTTTCGATCACTGATGACATATACCATATAATATATAATTTAAAATTTTAAAAATTTATTTAAACCCTTATTTTGAACTTCTAAATTTCAGTTACTGAGAAAAAAATAGCATTCTCAAAGATTAAGAAGTTTGCAGATGATACAAAAATTGGCTGTGTGGTTGATAGTGAGGAAGAAAGCTGTAGACTGCAGGAAGATATCAGTGGACTGGTCAGGTGGGCAGAAAAGTGGCAAATGGAATTGAATCTGGAGAAGTGTGAGGTAATGCATTTGGGGAGGGCTAACAAGGCAAGGGAATACACTGTAAATGATAGGATACTGAGAAATGTAGAGGAACAGAGGGACCTTGGAGTGCATGTCCACAGATCCCTGAAGGGAGCAGGCCAGGTAGATAAAGCGGTTAAGAAGGCATACGGGATACTTTTCTTCATTAGCCGAGGCATAGAGGTTATGCCTGAACTGCATAAAACACAAGTTCAGCCACAGCTAGAGTACTGCGTACAGTCTGGTCACCACATTACAGGAAGGATGTGATTGCACTAGAGAGGGTACAGAGGAGATTTACGAGGATGTTGCCAGGACTGGAGAATTTAGATTGGATAGGCTGGGGTTGTTTTCTTTGGAACAGAGGAGGCTGAGGGGAGACTTGATTGAGGTGTATAAAATTATGAGGGGCCTAGATAGAGTGGATAGGAAGGACCTATTCCCCTTAGCAGAAGGGTCAATAACCAGGGGGCATAGATTTAAAGTAATTGGTAGAAAGATTAGAGGGGAATTGAAGAGAACTTTTTTCACCCAGAGGGTAGTGGGGGTCTGGAACTCACTGCCTGAAAGGGTGGTAGAGGTAGAAACCCTTATCGCATTATAAAAAGTATTTGGATATGCACTTGAAGTGCCGTAACCTACAGGGCTACGGACCAAGAGCTGGAAAGTGGGATTAGGCTGGAGAGCTCTTTCTTGGCCGGCACAGACACGATGGGCCGAATGGCCTCCTTCTGTGCCGTAAATTTCTAGGATTCTGTGATTCAAAGTTTTCACAAAGCATTTTGAGCAATTTACAGGGAAAAGCTAGCCGATGGGCAGATTATAGGATGACAAGTTCACCTAGGTGATTTTCATTATAAATAAAGGGTAGACAGACGTTGCCTGAAGACTACACTTGGCCTTGACTCCCTGTGTGCGCCACGGGAGATTAACTAGTGCCACCGTTTTTATCCACCATCTCCAGTCTTGCTCTGGAGGTTCATTAAGAACACTAATAACAATTTCCTGTCACGATTATATTGCGCACTAAATCTGACCATTACGCTTGCAAATTTACTTATTTAATTAGTTCTCTCTGAATTTATTAGTCACCATTGAGCCTAAATAATTTAATCGCAAGTTCTTTCTTTAAATCTCTTCAGCTGTCCGGGGAAACAAAGCTGACCGTAAACTTCAGAAGTGGTTTCTTCCTGTGAGCCAACGACACTGGAGTTGTGTAGATTTCATTGGCTCTGACTTTGTGTTAGTCTCCAAACCACCATCCAACCTAAGCACTGTATCCTGGCACATTCAGGAATGGATGAACGGGCTGGGTCTTCTTTTCTCTTGAATAGAGAAGGCTGAGGGGTGACCTACTCGAGGTCTTTCAAATTATGAAAAGGTTTTGATAGAGTAGATACAGAGAGAGAGAGAGTGTTTCCACTTGTGGGGAAGAGCAAAACTAGAGGACATCAATGTAAGATCATCACCAAGAAATCAAATAGGGAATTCAGAAGAAACTTCTTTACCCAGAGAGTGGTGAGAATGTGGAACTCGCTACCACAGGGAGTGGTTGAAGCGAATAGTATAAATCAATTTAAGGGGAAGCCAGATAAGCATATGAGGGAGAAGGGAGTAGAGGGTAATGCTGATAGAGTTAGATGAGGAAAGACGGGAGGAGGCTCGAGTGGAGCATAAACGCCGGCATGGACTGGTTGGGCCGAATGAGCTGTTTCTGTGCGGTATATTCTATGTAATTCTTGCACACACGAGATTGGCGGAAGCCCATGTACCAACGTTTAATGCTCTTTGCCCTCCATTGCTGTGCGCATGCTATTTTGGCCAAGATGTCAATCTGTGTAAAATAAACATGTCGACATCTCCCGTCAGAAGGTTGCACTAGGAACTGTAAGGGGTGATTCTGCGATCCCAGTGGAAGTGTGTCGGGGAAAATCCAAGGCTGTGGGCCCACGGTTTCCATCCTGTGCTTCCCCCGCTGGGAGTGTCGGATCATGGAACCACCCCTATGGCATGAGCAAGCTACGTATTTTTAAGGGAACTTCGCCAGTGGGAAATTCTACTCTTTTGATTGCTTGCTACAGTGCCATTTCTTCTTTTGAAGATGTTTATTTCGATAACTGTCGAGGAACGTGGATTTCAGGATAGAATGCACAGTGGGGATTATCAGTGGAATACTTTGGGACATAATATTTTAGTTATGTGGCGAGACTAGAGAAGCTGAGATTGTTCTCCTTGGAGCAGAGTAGGTTAAGGGGAGATTTAATAGAGGTGTTCAAAATCATGAGGGGTTTTGATAGAGTTTTTTTTAATTTGTTTATGGGATGTGGGCATCACTGGCAAGGCCAGCATTTATTGCCCATCCCTAATTGCCCTGGAGAAGGTGGTGGTGAGCTGCCTTCTTGAACCGCTGCAGTCCGTGCTGTGAAGGTACTCCCACAGTGCTGTTAGGGAGGGAGTTCCAGGATTTTGACCCAGCGACGATGAAGGATCAGCAATATACTTCTAAGTCAGGATGGTGTGTGACTTGGAGGGGAACTTGGAGGTGGTGGTGTTCCCATGCACCTGCTGCCCTTGTCCTTCTAGGTGGAAGAGGTCGCGGGTTTGGGAGGTGCTGCCGAAGAAGCCTTAGGGAGAAATTGTTTCCACTGGCAGGAGGGTCGGTATCCAGAGGACACAGATTTAAAATAATTGGCAAAAAATACAGGGGGTGAGCGATGAGGAGAATTTTTTTTACTCAGCTGTTGTGATCTGGAATGCGCTGCCTGAAAGGGTGGTGGAAGCAGATTGAACAGTAACTTTCAAAAGGGATAAATACTTGAAAAGGAAAAAAAAATGCAGGACTATGGGGAAAGAGCAGGGGGAGAGTGGGACTAATTGGAGAGCTCTTTCAAAGAGCTGGCACAGGCACGATGGGCCGAATGGCCTCCTTCTGTGAACATAGGAACATGGAGGAGGCCACTCAGCCCCTCGAGCCTGCTCCGCCATTCAATGGGATCATGGCTGATCTGCGACCTAACTCTATATACCCGCCTTTGCCCCATATCCCTTAATACCTTTGGTTAACAAACATCTATCAATCTCTGATTTAAGATTAACAATTGATCGAGCATCAATTGCCATTTACGGAAGAGAGTTCCAAACTTCTACCACCCTTTGTGTGTAGAAGTGTTTCCTAACTTCACTCCTGAAAGGCCTGGCTCTAATTTTTTAGACTATGCTCCCTAGTCCTAGACTCCCCAATCAGCGGAAATAGTTTCTCTCTATCTACCCTATATGTTCCTCTTAATATCTTGAAAACTTCGATCAGATCACCCCTTAACCTTCTAAATTCAAGGGAATACAAGCCTCATTTCTGTAATCTCTCCTTGTAACCTAACCCTTGAAGTCCCCGTATCATTCTGTGTCACTGTATGATCCTAAGATTCGACAGGGCGTGGGTGGTGCATTGTGGAGTGAATTCTACCGATCCTGACTGGGTAGCGGTTCTTGTTTTAAATTAAGATTGACTGCCTGTGAAAGGTGCTACAACGAGAAAGAGACATTTAACAGCTGGTGTGAGCTGCCTGCTGTCTCTTTCCGGAAACGAGTGGCCTCCGTTTTGAAAATCTTCTCAGTTTAAGCCAAAGAAGCAAACTTCGTGTCAATTAACTTGACCCCTGATGGTAGTT